>VZRO01000700.1:708827-889706 GCA_013397915.1 Daphoenositta chrysoptera
AAAAAAAAAAAACCAAAACAAACCTGCAAAGCAAAACCAAAAAGCCTTAAGTTTAAACCCTGTAAAAAGTAAAAGGGGAAAAAACCACACATATAACACTGTCAGTGACAACAATCTTTGCAGAAGAGTGTATCTGGTTTTAAATGATGCATAGCACATCACTGTGTGTTCTTTTTCACATTCTCTGCATTTGAAAGAGCGTAATATGTAATTTTTTTTTACACTGATACTGCTGACATCCACTTTGTGTGACAGCAGAGATGTTTCTGAGGCATGCATTGCTACCAATTATTTTGATACAAGGGTGAAAGAGATGAGTGACCTGAAAGAAAATAAAATAGTACACAACAGGTTACACATATCATCCAATAAACAGACCTAATTCCTGTAAGCATTAACAGGAATTATGCACATGTATGGAAAAAAAAATTCTCTCTCTTACCCTGGAAGCTTTTAAAATAAAAAAAACTGGATGAAAAAGATAAGATTTGAGGGAATTCCTGGGGGAAATGTGAAGTTTCCAGTTTGGGGAATCTCACTGAAACAGTGTTTGGACAGTATATCAGAGAACAACTCATTTTCTCAGTTGTGCTAAACTGAGAGGAACCCACTGTATCAGAATTTGGAAGACAGGTTAAACTAAACCAATCTAACATTTGGGACAGACATGGCTGGGAAAGCCTAATTTTAGCAGTTCCCAAGAAGTGCAGGTTCATCCTAGGTGGACACAAGGGGATGGGAGGAGGCCATGAGGGTCTACAGCAGCCTTGCCATACCATGCTTATGTGCTCTGAGATGTGGCATGGCTGTCCCAAGATTTATTAAAGATCAACTAACAGACACTACATAGCTTGGAAGATTCCAGGTGACTCTGCTGTCCCTTCTGAGCATAAGGAGGATAAATGGAACGAAGGGGATAAGTGGAAAAATCAGGATATGAATCAGCTTTCCCACTGTTTTGTGCCCTGGCCAAATGCTGAATATCACCAGTGTTACTCGCCTGGGAAGAAAAAATAGAATGTAAATTTGAAATGCATATAGAGGGAGTGCCTGCATCTGCATGTTTATATAAGAGAGCGAAGCTCCTTAGGGAAGTTATCTTGGAAGAAGAATGACCTTTCCAGTAACAGAATATTTGAGACCTGAAAAAAATTTGCAGAAACTGGCAAATAGCAAGCCATAGTTTGAAGTTTGAAAACTTACTAGTTCTTGCCAGTTCGTTTTCTTGCTGGGATAAATGTGCTCATTTCTGAACTACCTTGATCTTTTTAAAGCCACATCTAGATTTAAATCTTGAACACTCTTCACCAAAATTCACCAAAAAAACCCACCTGATAGTGAGTGCTTGAACTTGGTTGTCACTCTTCCAGCTGTCACGTTGTTCAATCCGTACCTCAAACAAGTCTGTTCTGGTTTCCATTGGCATCGCTCGGAAACACAATCTGCCACCAGTGAGAACTAATGATACCTGTTTATGGTTTCTTGATGGAAGTGTAATTCTCTGCAACACTCCTATTGAGAGCAAAAATGGAAAGGCTCAGTGGTCCTGTACATATTTGGGATGTAGACCAAAAGGCGTGGAAACCCAGCACAAGCTCCAGCCATCGGTTGGTAGGTACCGTGGTGAGTCTCAGTAAAGCAGAGGTCTTCTGTGAATAAAATTATCTCCAAGGGCTTTTCAGTGTTTCCTGGTACTGAAGTGTTCAACAAGCCCATCTAATATTTAAGAAAAAACACCAACATTTTCTACGTTTTTTTTCATTCCTTTCTAGCTATATCCCTTGATAATCATTAAATCATCCAGAGAGAACTATCTCACTGAACGTTTCCTCCTCCTTCAAACCTGCCAAAAGATTAATTTTCTCCACAGGAAGGTAATTCCATAGCTTCATTCCATCTCTGTAAACCAGAAAATCACTTTTCTTCAAAAGACAGTGTAAATAAAATACATTTTCAGAATTTGTATGAAAACCAGAAGAATTTTAAGTAAAAGTTCTGATCCAGATGAAAACTAAAATACCTGTGTGGTTTTAAACCTAGTCATTGCATAAACTTCATGTAGACCACATGTTAATCATGACCTTCGCTTCTTTGCATAGTCCAGGATACCTAATATTGAAACCAAAAATACCAGCCTATTTCAGGCTGTAAAGCTAGAAGAGAACTGCATTACTGAAGAAAGATCTGGGAGCAGATAACTTTCCAGAAGTCTCAAAAACATCGAGACAGTGATTGTAATGTCCTGGAGCTATAAACAAGAGAGTACATGAGGCCAGCCTACAAGTATTTTTATGCTGAATCTAATACTGAGAAAAAACTTGCCAGAGGACAAACGAGAGAAAATAGACTGAAAAATGTTCAGAATGGCTGTTACATGATGGAGATTTACTCTCCAAATGTTGCAATACTCTTTCCCAGAGGCCTTTCCTGCTGTGCTGCTCCTCCAAAGAACTGATAAGTTCTGTCTTATTTGCTTATCTTATATCTCTAATGTCACAGTTATATATCTGCTGAGAATCAAGTATATTTTGAAATTTTTAAATAAAGTACCACCAGAAAGTACTGCATACATTGCAGATCTAGAGTAGATTTTCTGACAGGAACATTTCTCACATTTTCTCTTAAGTCTTGTTTCACAAAGTTCATGCCTATAGACCGAGTATTGATTGCTTAATTCCCCAAAACAAAAGAAAAATCTATTTACCTATGGATTCAAAATGGGCTGAAATTTTGAAACATGGTGCTATTTGTAAATGAATGGATTTCTCCACTTTCAGTTAAAATCAGTATGTCTGACCAAGCAGAACCACATCATAATTAGTAATTGTAAGACTACCTGGTTTTACTTCAAAATAGCCCTGGACACAAAATTATTTTGATGCTGGCTGTGTGAAGAATGTTCCCCCTGCAGTTTAGTGTGTCAGGTGCAGAAGGGTTGTACTAGACCACATTGCTGTGTGTGCAATTCTCCATTAAATGCAGGAAATAAAAGGATGTTAACAGATGTATGGGGAGCAAGACTTAGAAGTCCCTGTATGCTTTTCATTTCTACCCCGTCCCCTCTGTGGCAAGTGCCAGCATATGTGTAGGAGCACCAGCAAGGGTTCCTGCCATATGCCAGCCTATTTCAGTGGTTTTGCCTGTATGCATTTGCGTGTGTATTCATATGCATATATGCATACAGGTGCAAATGACATAAGGTCAGTGTTCAGTGCCAGATACTGAAAGCAGTCAGCGTGGAGGAGGGGGAGAATCATAACTTTGACTGCTTTGAACTCAAATTAAATGTGAAAATGAGTAGTTACTTGAAATGGATTTGTCAAAATAGCCAAAGGGAGTTTGGACCTCATCACTCGTATATGAATGGCTTATGGACAACTAAATCCCTGGGCTCCTTGAAAATCCCAAATCTAAAGGATATTTTTTAGAGCTAGCAACAAGACTCAGTGCCACTGACATACTTCTGAGAAACTATCATCATGAACTTTCAATCTGATTAGTTACACAGGTACTTGTGAAATTGCTTTATACCAAAGCCTTAAAAAAATTTGCAGGGTATATTCCAATGCTCAGAGCAATCATCACTGTAAGAAATATATGGTGCCAACGGGAAAAAACAAGTCAATATGCCTCTGCCTTCATATCTAGCCAATCTGCCTATCCAAGTATTTTCTGTAAATATAGTATAAATTTAAAAGGTTTAAGGGCATGCACTTGTATCATCAGTTTTAAGGCAGTCGAATTAATTCTTTCATGCAGTGCTTGAACTTAATGGAGATTGACTGTCCTGTTTTCCTATTGTAATGATGTGTACCAAGTCGAAAATGAAGATGTTGGAGGATAAAAAATAGTGCTGTGACTGCTATTGATTAGCTGTCTTGTTTGCTTCATTGTTCAGGCTCTGTTGGCCTCTTGGGCAGAAGGACACCCAAGTATAACATCCCTGACATTTTCCTGAAAAGATGCATGCCTTAAAAGTGACAGCCTTACTTAAAAAATACAGTTTTGATGTATAAATGCGGTAGTTTTACCTGAAAGGATTCTGATGGATTAGAGCAGACAAAGAGAAAGATTTCTGAAACATACCTCAGGTCAGCCTTGTATTGAGAATAGATTTAATAGCAAGTGTCTTACATGATGATGACACTTCTAGTGTCTCTGCATTTCCGTGTATGTGGGAATGAGCAAGAAAAGCGGAGTTTATCTTCAAAGACAGAGCGATTAGGTTATTCTGACTAATGTCCTCAAGTTTCATTAAAGGCTTTGAGTGGTCATGAGTTCTGGAAGATTTGACTGTGTGCACTGAAGAAGAAAAGTGGCCCTTGAACTGGCACATAATTTTATCAAAAATACTGCCTGTATTTTTAAAAGTTGCTGTATAGATTGTTTTTTACAGCCTTCAGGCAGTGGGCTATTTGATACCATTTTGTTTATTCTCTTGCCTGTTTTTCATGTGAAATATTTAGTACAAGAGTCACATAATTAAATTTGTAAAAACAATTACACTTAATTGCATACATATGAATTTAATATCACATGAGTGTGTGTATTTAGATATGGCTCTTGCTTATACAGAAAAACAATTCATAATTCACTTAACTCTCTGTCAAGGTATTTAAAGGAGTCAAGTACACTAAGTGATTTCATGCATCACCTTTAATGAAATGCACAAACCTATGAGCATGACTGTAGGACTGGGTTGCAGCCAAAGTTAGAAATGCCTCTGCTTTTATCAGTGTTATGTTAAAAAGGACCAGATTCTGCCACATGTACTGTCATGTCTAGGAGAAAATGGATTTTCCCAATGAATGACATGTTGCTCAACAGGGGTGGAGATATTAGAGACTCGGTTTACTAATGTATCTGTGGCAAAACTGTACTTTTTATTAAGTCATGTAACTGCTTTGCAAAAACCTTGCCAGTCAGGCAGTAAGTGGAAATCAGCCAGGAACAAAATGCTGTTTCTGACGTACTTCAGCTGGAGGTATTGCAGCACCAATCTGACTCCTCCCTTCCTCTCAACCTGTGCACCTGAGAGCAAGCCCAGGTACTGCTTCTCTTGGATTCACACGTTATGAGGGTCCTGCCTTCACAGAGCACATCCAGCCCTGCCAGTTTCTTGGCTTGGTGTGTCTCGTCTCCTGGCGCATGGCAAGGTATTTTCCTTCTGCTCTTGCAAACCCCCCTCACAAAGACCACCCGAAACCTCACCCCATTTCTTATCTACCAGATCAAAGTTACATTTCTTCTTTTCCCCCTCAAAGCCACTGAGAAGCTTGTTCCTGTTCTCTTCTTCACTTTTCCCCGCTGAGCTGAATTCCCTGCTCCAGTGGGGACACTGTCTCCTGCCCTTCTGCCTGTCACCATGGACAGTGGAGCTCTGATGAAATGACTCTCAAGGTCTCACCTCTTTCCTTATTCAGGATCTCCAGGGAATTAATCTAGCCTGCAGCATCCACTGAGGGTGTTTACTTATTAAAAGTAAACTGTAGAAAGGCTGACAAATCCAAGCCAGTCCCCAGCCCACTCAGTCCTCTGGTATGTTTTGTTCCTCTCTGTGCATGGTGTTCCTTGAGTCCATTTCAATGGCAAAATATTTTGGGGACAGAACCTGCTTCTTGCCTTCTGCTTACTTCTCTGTTTTGAACAAAATTACTTGAAATTGAAGTCCTCAGAACTAAAGGAGAAGCTCAGTTTTGGCAATGGCAATCTTAATGACAATCTTAATTTTCTTCCCATGCACTGTGATTCGATGTTTCATTATACGGTCATGAACTATTTCTCAAATAAAACAGCATATTTTTTTGGCTGAACTAAGAATCTTTAGACATATTTTCAGTATCTTACAAGCATTATGGTGCACATATACATTCTTCAATAAAGTGCAGATACAGTGAAAATGGCATGTATAGACAGAAAGCATATTAAAATTATTTCAAGGAATATATTATCAGGTGTAATTTATCATTGAATTAACTACATGCATGTTACTTGAAGCAGAATCTGGGGTTTTAATTCTGTGAGCTCTTGTTTCAAAGCATGCAAGAATAGGATGGAAAAGTGAGGAGAGTACAATGTCAGCTGTAGTAAGGAAAAAAGGGTCATCTGACATATTCAATGTTCATTTGCATCCTTCAGCACTTTCCAAATCTGTTTCTTCTTCCGCATTCACATTTTACCTATTCTTGATGGGTTTTGTTTCTAACTCCTTTGTGCTCTACAAGGATATTCGGAGGAGGTTTGTGACTTCTGGGACAGCAAAAGCTGCTAAACACACTATATAAAGGATTTTTTATTTCTTACTCCTTCTCTTTTCTGCCCAATTCCCTCTGTAATAGACATTTTTGGAGTCTGTACAGTCTAGAAAACCCCCGAGTGAAATGGAAGAGCCATAGCTAATGCTGCCAGAGTCAGACTAAAAAACAGCTCCCATGTAACAAGCAGCAGCAAATGAAACCAGCTGAGGAACAGGAACGCATGAGCTCAGGGAAGATGTGAACATTTTCCACAGATAAGCTTAATTCTGCTACTTCCTTCATGTTTTGATTGATCTCATTTCCGTCATTGTTGTCAACGTTGTAATCACTGACAACAAGATGAATCCTGCATAACAGTCTGCTCTTTGTCAGGACCATACCTGGGCCCCAAATGACAACACTTATTTTAGGGTGTGTTTTAAATGGCTGCAGGTGCCAAGGAAGAGCAGAGGTTGTAAGTTGTGTGTGGCACCGATGGCTAACCTTCACCTCACCTCTCCATCTGCTGCAGGAAGCACTGAGGCTTCAGGGATACTGAAGAAAGCCAGGATCTTTAAGAGCAAGACTCAAGGGCAGATCAGTTCTATTAACTTTTCCTTTGTTGCTATTTCTGTTAGATTTTAAAAATCAAATGAACACTGGTAAAAAAAGAAAAGAAAAGAAAAGGAAAAGCAAAAAAAGGAAAGGAAAGGAAAGGAGAAAAGAAAAGAAAA
The DNA here is from genome assembly GCA_013397915.1 of Daphoenositta chrysoptera. Classification (NCBI taxonomy): domain Eukaryota; kingdom Metazoa; phylum Chordata; class Aves; order Passeriformes; genus Daphoenositta; species Daphoenositta chrysoptera. Next base: position 715,798 of record VZRO01000700.1, read on the forward strand.
GAAAAGGAAAAGCAAAAAAAGGAAAGGAAAGGAAAGGAGAAAAGAAAAGAAAAGAAAAGGAAAAGCAAAAAAAGGAAAGGAAAGGAAAGGAGAAAAGAAAAGAAAAGAAAAGGAAAAGCAAAAAAAGGAAAGGAAAGGAAAGGAGAAAAGAAAAGAAAAGAAAAGCAAACAAAAAAACCTGTCACATCCTTTTCTAAGTATGCCATTAAAATTGTGGTATTGTGGATGAACTTTAAAGTAGTGAATCTACAGTATTCTTATAATACCACAATGAAACACACTGTTTTCCAGCTGATAGAGAGTCAGAGTAAAGAGGTTTCATTTTTTATTTTCTCTTTTCTGGCTTCTTGGGTGTACTAAAATCTAACAGGAAGATTTTTCTGGAGTCTCTGCAGCTTTGTGCTTTGGTTTTGGGCAGCTGGCTGGAAAGACTCTAATTTGATGCAGTGTATAGGATCCAAGGATCTGTGTTTTTACTGTAGAGTAAAAAAATTAGGTAATAAGAGGTACTTAAATACATCAGTGTCCATGAAAAGGGTAGTTAGCAAAAATACAGGTAGTGTACCTAGATGTATCATATGTGCATAAGGATGTGAAAGGCAGGCTTTTCATGTAGGAGGTACTCTTGAATTTGAAGATTAGTTGAGCAAAGTATGAACTCATATAGCTGCTGCATCATGCGACTGTGTGACACGTTGAGTATGTTTGAACTATCTTCAAATATATTTTCAGCTTCAGCAGCTTATTCTGCAGGCATAAAGTCTTTACTTAATTTGTAAATTACTGTCTTCATTTATAAATTACTATACTGTATGCATTTATTTTAATCAATCATTGCAGTTCTGAATGCCAGTCTGATTTCTGAATCAGCACTCGAAGATAAATGATAGATGGTTTATTAAACTCTCTCAGCTAGGGTTCATGATGCTTAATTTTCTTAAGTGATAATATTTCATGCCATAATACTGATCTTTTTTTATTCTTCTTTCTGCTTAGTGGAGTTTAACCTAATTACATGTATGGTCTCTTTAACAGTTGCAGTATGGAGCCTTTGCTGAACTTTCATAAATCACCATTTTAACTTTCTTAGAAGAAACCCTTCAAAAGGTCACCTGTCATCAAAGATGTTCTAGCTAAAAGTTGTAACACTTAACCCCGTCTCTAAGCTCTCTTAACTCAATTACACCAATGCATCACTCATCTCTCTTTGGGTTTGCAATAAAGGGAGTATTGGTCTAGGGCCATTTTTTGGATCCTTGGCAGTAAGACACCACGTATGTTCTTACCTCTTTCACAGCTGGATGGTTTCATTGTAACCCCTGGTGTCTCGCTCCAACATTTCAACCTCATAAAAGCATAATGTCGCTGAATGCTGAGATTTTATGTAATTTATTCTGAAGATTGTGGCTTTTAAATCTTACATATGCAGTTTATGCAGTTACATATAACAGCATTCTTGTCATCAGGCAAACTTAGCTCTCCCTATTAATATTTTCATCTTCATTTCGTACACACAGAAGCATATATATACCCAAATTAAGCAGATGATGATTTTTAGAAGCATTAGAGGAAGGGAAAGAGAAGGGAAGAGGCAGAGAACAAGATAACTCAAAACTAACCATGCCAAAACTAGACATGCTTTTGCTGTGTTTTTTTCCACTCCTGTTATATTTTTGTTTGGATGGGCTCCAGAGAAGCCCTGTTCCCCGTCGCTCTTGTTTTTGTGTGTGTGCTCAAGCATAAATTCAGGTCAAGTATGAAACCTCTTTTCTGCATTCCTGGTAAGAATGTCTAATGTCCTTATCAACAGATAACAAGAAATCTGAACTAATTTAGCTCATGACCCTGGATTCTTTTTTTTCCCCTGCCATTAGCAAAAATATGGTGTTTGCTTAGTTGTTAATGTATTCAGTCAGTAAATTAGAGCTGCTTGAAATTTCTACTAATCCTTTTCCATTGAGGGTTTCCCTGTACTAAGTGACACTGAATAAAACAAAAACCACATGCATGCACAGGTTCCTGAGATTTTCTGGATCAAATATAATTTAAGGAGCACACCATTTTTAAATGAGGTGTTGTGGTTTTGTTTTCTTTTTTGTTTTGTTTTAATTACTGTACCAAAAGCAGCAATGAATAAACTGTGTTTACTGAAAATATGCTTTGCTTGAACTTGGTCATTAAAGCATACAGGAGCTGAGGGGTTATTTTGCAATGAAAGAATGGACCAATATATAAGGATAAAAGTAGAAAAAAGGTTTAACACACAGCACAAAGATGTTTTTGAATGAATCAGTCTTTGCTATTTAATTTACATTTTGAGGGCTCATTAGGATGATGAATGACACTGCTGGAGAATAAAACATACTTCCTGAACAAAAGAAAATCTCTGTAGCCTAATAACATTTTATGCCAGCACTTACATTTGTCAGAAGTGGATGCTATTTATCCCTATGATTATTTAAAAATCATTTTTATTGTCCTTTGTGCTGTGTCCTCTTCTGGGAATTTTAATTCAGAGTTTGACACCTACTTATTAACTTCCATGAAGTATGGAGTACAAAGGCTTATACTATATAAATGATTCTAACCAGCCATGTTTATATTGCCTGGAACTGTATACAAATTAGCTGGGTTTGGATTCATTTCTCTTAGAAATGGAAAAAAAAATTGAGTTGTGTAACCTTTACCACCTCAGCAAAGTAAATGTGCATTGAGCATGGCTGACCTGGGCGTACCAGGATATGGCAGTGAGTCAAAAGAGGAAAGAGAAGAAATTTATGGCATTAATGCCATAAATTAGGAATATCTATGAGTTGAGAACACTCTATTTCATGTCTTCTCCTTCCTCCTCTGGAAGGATGAGGGTGAAATAGGAATGCTAATGTTTCAAACTTCAAGCCCGTCCACTCCTTAATCAGTAAATAATTACTTGCTGTCTTGTCTTCTTCTGTGCTTATAGAGGCCTAAACTCTAGAGTCAAAGGTATGCAAATACCAGAAAACAGACTGTCTCTGGAAAAATGTCAAAATATTTTGGTAAATTATACACTATTATAATAATTGTATTTTTATAGTTTGTCTCAGAAGACGCACTGCTTTTGTATCAAATATTAGATTTTAGACCCCTACTGAGCACAAACCATCCTTTCACCTACATTTCCTCTTCCACTCTTCCTGTACCAGATCTGCTCAGCAGCAGTGATATCCGACCTTAAGAGTGAAACAAGTCAAAGATTTTGTTTGTCTTGCTGGGGGAGTGCACTTGTTACTCAGTTAACTTTTTGTGAGAGCATGTAAAACAAGATGACATACAGATTTTTTTGGTCATTGTGATAGGATGTGGGAACGTTTGATCTTGTTTTCCTTCCCGTTTCCAAAGCCATCCTCTATGCCTTTCAAGAAGTCCAGCCGACACTAAAGCAGGTATCAGTGTGCAAGAGAAAGTGTTTTCTTACCTCTAATTCTGCAGTGTTTCATATTGATTTTTGAGGTGGTCCTAATCATCTGGAACATGAGATCCCAAATTTAGCTATCATTTTTATTTCTGAAGAAATTGCTCATCAGCCACTGATACATTCCATGGATTTTAGCTGTTTCATATTTTGTGGGAATATTTTATATCCCATATTTTATGGGAACATTTTGTAACACCACGTCCAGGCGTAACAGGACTGTATGCAGGTAATGGGTGAGCAGGCAGAAACATGTGGCTACTTTTCCTCCCCCAGTGTGGTAGGGGTATTTCTGGGCATAAGTGGCAGACTGCTGTTTGGAGAGCTCTTACGGAGTCCTTGCAAACCTCCTCCCCTTGGCTGGACCCAGCTGCTGTGAGTGAAAGCCCTGGAAATACTGCTCTAGCGTGCACTGTGCCCTTATTCCCATCTTATGAAGGACTGAGCCTGAGAAAGCTTGATGTCTGTAGGCTTGATTTCGAAAACCTGAGATCTTGTGGACAGGCCTTGTGTTTGTTTTCAGAAAACCCGTTGTAGATTTTTAAGTGTGTGCGTGTGTGTGTGTCTCTTCGAGTTTGTTAGGACTTCTCTTGTTTCACTTGGTATTGTAATTTTCAGGGGGATTTGCAATCTGCCTACTTAAAATGCTTCCAACTCTTTATGCTGTACAATATACTCTTTGTTACCCTTCCTAAAAATACCTAGTGTTGTTCCTATATTCTTGTATCTAAAGTTATATATACTAGTACATATCTAGATTGTGAAGTGCTATACAAGCCTTAATGGTAATGTGCATGCCTGCAAAATGCAGATTATTGCAGACTATTATCAGTCAAGACGTTTGTCTAACATTTTTTTGGTGACATGGACAGTGGGATTGAGTGTACCCTCAGCAAGTTGGTTGACAACACCAAGCTGTGTGCTGGCAGCAATGTGCTGGAGGGAAGGGATGCCATCCAAAAGGACCTTGACGGGCTTGAGAGGTGGGCCTGTGCAAACTTGGGTCAGGGCAATCCCAACCACAACTACAGGTGGAGGGATGAATGGATTGAGAGCAGTCTTGAGGAGAAGGACTTGGGGGTGTTGGTTGGCAAGAAGTTCAACATGACCTGGCAATGTGAGCTTGAGCCCAGAAAGCCAACTGTGTCCTGCGCTGCATCCAGAGCAGCGTGGGCAGCAGGGGAGGGAGTGGATTCTGCCCCTCTGCTCTGCTCTGGTGACACCTCACCTGCAGGGCTGCATCAGCTCTGGGGTCCCAGCACAGGGGGGACACGGACCTGTTGGAGAGAGTCCAAAGGAGAGACACCAAGGTGATCAGAGGGCTGGCTGTGATTCTGTGATTTAAGCTTTTCCATCTGATCAAATAGCAGGGTAAACCACTTCCAAAAGTCGCATCTTTTGTGTTGTTAGCTTTGATAGAGCTCTGAACCCTGAGACACAAGCTGGCTTTGGGTAGGTTCGCACAGCAGTCTCTGCTGTGGTTAGTCCGTGTACAGGCTGAGAGGTCTGATGCACAGGTGGGCACAGATGAAGAGCTTCTGTCTCTGCTGTAGAGATCCATCAACTGTTTATGCAAATTTCCAAAATCAGTGCTAGTTTATTTTAATATGCTAGACAGTAAACTGTAGCAATTCAGCAGCTACAATGCAAGCAGGGACCTCTGAGAGAGTATCGGTACAGAGAGATAAGAATGGAAATGTAAGCTTGGCTTCTGTCTCATTTTTGCTGGGGTTTTCTTCTTTAGCTTAGAGGTACAGTTACTCTGGGTAGCAAATGAACCAATATCACACCTTTTCAAAGGCAGTGGTTTGATTTTGCAATTATTTTCTAGGAATGAGCAAACCCGTTGTATCTTGAATTTTATATATAGGTGCTGTCAGCCAGGCAGCTGGGGCAGTGAGTGAGGGGTAACTCACCCTACAGAGCCCGTGTGGGTGACCTGGGCAGATGGGCTGCTGTGTCTATACAGTCCCCACGGATAAAGTGATACAGGTATTCAGCCTATAACTATTGACTGTTTTCCCAACTGCAGGTACTTAAAACCTCGTTGTGTTTCCAGTATAAATGTATATAAAATTTATATTAGGCGGGAGCTGCTCTTTGATGAGGATTTTCCCAGCAGCCCCTAAGGCAGAGGCAACAGTGACCAGCCCATTCTTGACTGCCATGTCTTTCCCCTGCACAGAAAGAGTCAAAAGTCTTTGCCCTGCAACCCTTGTTAGAGTATCTTGTTTTATAGTTGTGTTTTTCCAGCAGAAAAAGAATCCTGAAAAATACAGGCTTTTGCCAAGAACATTTTATTCTGTTCCTCACAAAATACCTGTTGCTGCAAAAGGTGTGGGACCATCCACGTTTTGGAGTGGCTTCCCTATCTTCTACCTGCCCTAATATATAACTGGGCTGCAAGGGACTTGGAGTGACATCTGCACATAAAACATTCAGGAAATGCCACTGGAGGTATGGCTGGGGAAGGGGAGCTGGAAAGCTGAAGGAAGCCTGTAGAATATATGTAGCCTTTTGCATCTTCATTTTTCTCTGGTCTTATTGCCTGATGTCCTTATGTAGCAATATGGGCACACAAATAAAAATCAGGGTCCAAGTGTAGTTTTGCCTTTCCCTTCTCTCCAAGAAGAACTAGGACCTGAAACTCCATACCCTTCACCAAATAGTTAATTCTCAGGAGAATGAGCATCATCATTCCCTTCATAAACAAACAAATAAATAAAAGATACAAGGATCTGATCTGTTTAATATGCACTCTGAGAAAAACAGAGTGCAGACTAAACATAGTAATCTTATGATTACAAATTATTCAGTCCTATAAACAAAGCGTGACAATTGATGACAATGTGGTATCATATATCATAAATGCAGAGCATCCTCTCTCATCCATAACAAATAATTTGGAGTATTTCAAGCCCATAACAAATATATTTAATGTAGTTCACTGTAAAACAATGTGTGTTTCTCTGTTTCTAATGCTATATACAAAAGCCAGCCAAGAGCTTTTTGTGTTTTATTCATTATATTCATTTATGCTGCCAGTTCTACTTGCTATTCTAGTATTCTGATTTGAAAAATCAAAATTTAATGTATTTCAAGCAACACTTAATGCATGTATGTCTTCAAATTATAGGAGGTGGTTTATAAAGTAAATTATGAGACCATAATATAATTCCTGAGTTTCAGATAGATTTTTATCTTGCTAGTTAAAGAATTGATCACAACCCTTACATTCCATTGGTAGCTTTTTATGTGAGGCAAATCAGCTGCCATTGTTACCAATGCTGAAAATCTCCCTGAGTAACCCATGATAGGTTTATTACATAGGAAGCTTTGATCCTCAGGACTCAACTAAGATATTCAAAGTTCTTATAAAGGTGTCTTAGAGACTGTGATACAAATTCAGATGTCTGCTGTCAAACGACTCCTATTCAGCAAACCCCTATGAGCCACCTTTGAATGTGAAACAGCAAGATGACACCATTCATAGCTTGGCTTTTGGAGAGGCCTTTGTGCTCCCTTGCCTTTCGGTACCTGACAACTCATTCCAGGCCCTATCAAAGTTGCATAACAGAATTTGTAAAAAGCTACACAGAAGGGTTTAATGTGTTGAGAACAAATAACTTCTTTGTTGATATCCACTGCCAGATCAAAGAGACTGAGGGTAATAGGCCCGGGACTGCATTACCTTCAGGTACACCAGGAAACAAAAGAATAAAATAAAACAGCAAAAGGCAGCAGAGAAGAATAAAAAAGGGAAAATACTAACAAGTTTAAAGGATTCAACGCCCTGAAACATGAATAAAAGCCGCAGAAATAAATTCATGAAGATCACATAACAAAAGGGAAGCATGTGGCTTCTCAGCACAAAGGCTTTCCAACTGCACTCCTGTTTTCTGTATGTGTTGTTACAATTCAGGGTGCCACAAGACCTGCCATTTTCAACAGGGACAGAGAGCTGCCTCTGCTGCTTGAAAATGCAGATTTGTTGTACTTGACCTAAATGGAAATGTCTGTAAGCAGTATTAGGGATTTTCTCTCCACTTAGCTTCCATTTAAAATGAAATGGGGCTACATTGAACATTTCTTTCTCCAGAGACCAAACAACCTGTTTTTAAGTGGAGGATTGTTAAAAAAAAAAAAAAAAAANCAAGAGGCTTTTTGAAGCTTTCCAGTGAAAGTTTTGGAAATCAATCCAAATCCAACCTAAGGGCAACATAACCTTTCTGTGAAAACTCACAAACCCCTTTAAGACATGGTGGTCCATTAGCTGTGTGGGAAAGCTCAATGCCAGCAGGTGGGAAATGTGTGCTTACTGGAAGGACAAGCATGCTCTTACAAAGACAGAAAATCTGGGAAAGCTGAGGCCAGTATTTCTTTCTACTTTCTTTCTATATTTCACTGTTACTTGTAACAGTGACAGCAAAAAGAAAATCAGAAAGCATTGTGACATTCAGATGCAATATCCCCTTTAAAAGCAGATAACTTGAGAGTATATGAAAAGAAAAGTTAAAGCCAAAAGAATAAGAACTAGGATCATTTAAAGCCAACCTTTTGTCCTCCAAGACCAAAGCATCAGTGTGGTTTTCATCAGAAAATGTTAACAAGTGCCATACAACTGCTTGGGAACTACCTGCAACCCTTCTGCAAACCTGGGACTTCATTTATTCTCCTGCTCCTGGTCTTTGTGGTTGCCCAAAAAGTAGAGTGCTGTCATGGAGCCCACAAGAAAGCAGGGACAAGTGCTGGGAAGCTGCCACGCCTTGGGATGGATGGTTTTACAGGTGCAGAGATATCTTCATACTGAAGGTAAGGGATCATGGCAGAGTGCCTGGCTCCTGCCTAGCTCCCAACAAAGAGCACTGATATGGGCCTGCAGTGAATCAGTAGTAAAATTTTTTTTTCAGTGGGATTTGGGAAAGAGAGGGCAGGAAAAATAAGGAAGGTATTTATCTATTCTGCAACTTTATAGATTTGCTGAACTTATTGATCCCATATTAAGGCTGCTTGTTGATAAGATTTGACACTTGTTTGGTTAGTTTGGGCATTTCCAGGAAACTTTTGTGGAGTTTTTTTGTGTGGCATGTACATGTACATGTATGTGTATGTATACCTGGGTATATATATATATATATACCTTGATATATACATATTGTCATGTACATTCTTAACTGGAAGGAACTTGCATGTGTGAGATCTAAGATATCCCGCTCTGATATTTTAGTTGAAATTTTATGTCTCCTATTAACTGCAATACTTTTAGAAAGTACTGGTTTCAGTAGTTTTGCAGTGAATGTGTTCCCGTTAGGCTGTCAGTGACCACAGTATAGCTGGATTTTTCTTTTGACTTTCAGGAATGCTGAAAGTACAATAAAACTCTGCCGAGGTTTTCACTGGAGCTTGAAGAATTGTGCTGTTTATCACCTTCTGTGTGGATTTTAAGAGAATCCACCTGAGCTGACCAGAGGCATCAATGGATTGATTTAAAGATGCAGAAGCATACAATTATTTTTTTTCACTGATAATGCTTTGGGTTTTCAATAGCAAATTATAACCCTTTTGGGCAAATAGGTGTCCAGGTCATAATTGCCGTGACCAGAATATGTTTTTTGCGTTCTTAGCAATGAGATTGAGCTATTATTGTCAAAACCATGTAAGGCTCTCTTCCTTACACAAGGTAGACTCTTTTTTCCGGACTTGTGGTTCTGATCCATGTATTCTGTGAAGCAGTTGTATTCTGTGCAAGTCAGGGAAAGCAGTGCAATGTAAGTGTTCTAATCACAATCCAGAAAGGAAAGGAAATATGCATCACCTATGCCCAGGCAAGGTGGAAAAATGGTCTAGCTCTGAATTTACAAATAGGTTTTTTGATTCTGCTGTCTTTATCAACAGATGCTCACTGGTCTGACCTGCTCAGTCAAGGGTTCTTGATGCTTGTTGCCCTCACAATAGCAGTTATAGTGAAAGGTTGAGATTTATTTTCCTGGGGAGGAGGCACTGTCAAAGCCAAAACTGTCAGATGTTGGTGACATTCTTAGACTAGCAAAAACCATAAGCAGAAAGCCTCTGGTCTCCAGATCATGGGGTTTTTTACCTGTTGAGTTTAGATCAGGCCTCGATCTCTGAGAAGACTGCTTTCAGCATTAGGGATTAATGAGAGGTTGCTTCTCCCCAGGAAAGTTTATTCATCTCTGTGTGTTATGGGAAACCATCCAGTGGTACCTTCTGGAGATACAGGCTGTTGCTCAGTGTTTTAGGCTTTTTGCTGCTGCTTGAAGATCCTGTAATCCTCTTTTAGCCCTCTGTGAAAGCCTTTGGTCTTAGTCTTTGAAGGAGGTATTGGGTAGAGCAACATTCTTGTCACCCATCATGACAGAAAACACCCTTGTGTCGTTTGTCCTGTCCTCAGCTTTGCTAACAGGATGGTCATCCATATTTTTTGGTAGCATTTCAGTGTTAATATGTTTCCTTTAGACTTTGTAGAGGTGTTGTATGGATGATGATTTTTATCAACATTGAATTCCTGATGCAAGGTTCCATTTCTTACTGCCTCCACCACTGCCCAGAGGATGTAGATTTTTCTCCCCATGTGATGTTTCTAAATGGATGTAAATAGGCTTTACGGAACACCTGGTAGATGTTACTTTTTCCATCAGCACTCATGTACAGGGGCTTTCTTCCATCAGGGGCCTTTTGTGGGAAAGATTTCTCCAGAGCTGCATACTGTAAAACCTTCTGTCTGCAAGAGGTTTAACCCTTTCTGCACAACAGTTTGTAATCACATAACCTTTCGCTCAGTGGGAATGAATACCAATTATCATTTATAAACAGTTCCTCTCATTATGCGCCTATTTATGGCATCTTTTATAGCTTCCTAATTACAAGCACACAAAACAGAAATGTTTGGAGTTAAATAATGTAAACAGGGATGTAATTGATTTTCATGTTGAACAGTTTTTATTGATTTATCGTTAATTAACACTTTTAAAGGATCTCTTGGCAAAGTAATCCATTTAATTTATTGAGTGTTATACTACTGATGCTAAATTCATGTTAAAATTCACTAAAATATCAACAGTTCCATAATACCTGTTTTTCCAACTGTTGCTGTTATACAGATGTTACACATTCTCCCCAAACAACACAGACAGTATATTAAATGCAATTGATCAGGCTCAGTCCAGGTCCCAGCTGACAAATGTCCACATCACTAAAAGCATCACATTCCAGTTGACACTAATTGGCCATCTGTGCAGCAAGGAGGACAGGCATCCAATGGGGAGAAAAGATGATCTCTGTTGATCTCAGGACAGGGTCCTTGGGTGGGCTGTTGAAGGACTGCACAGGCTGAGGGAAGAAGCTAAAAACAAACTTCTAAAACAAAAAAAAAGCTTCTAAAAAAGGGTCTTTTTTTTTTTTTCACCAAAAAGCCTATCATGCTGCAAAACCCAAAGACTCTGGCATCCATAATGGAAACTTCCTGACAAATACACCACTGTGTCAAGCAGCTATCACTTGCTGTGTTTTGGGCATGCATAGAGTGCTGCAGAAAATGTAGTAGGCTAAAGACTTTTCCAGAGGTCCCCCGTGGCTTTTTCCAGTTTTTCGGTGGGAAGCAAGGATGGTAGCGTCCAGTCAGGGGGGTTTTGACAGCATTTTCATATATGTTAGTTACCTTCCTCTCCTGCTGACTCTTCTGAAAGCACAGGTGACTTACTCAGCACCTCCTCAGGATCAAGCATCTAGCAAGGAGTAAAATTGCAAGTTGCAATCTTCATTATCACTAGCCCATTATATATTTCAAATGGTGTAATTTCAAAGAGTGTAATCACATCAGGCCCTGTTTTTCCATTAGTGAAGAAAAACATTAATATGCTGTGACATGGTATTGATTTGATACAATCAATCTTTCCCAATAACAATAAAACCTTTATATTTTATTAATAGAACAATGCAGTTCATCTCCATTACAGCTTCACTTTATTGTTCTGGGTCATAGTGTAATTCTGGCATGTTTGGAATTTTATTTTTATTAATAGAATGTAAAAGCCTGTAAAATCACTCCACTGATCTGCCGGTAGGTTTCATTTGAGGCTCCCAAGCATCTTTTACTAGATAAAATGTTACCGGTGCAGTTCCAGTCATTGATTGTTCGATGACTCTTAGGGGTGGAGAGAGTGAGGAGGGTTAAGAAGGGTTCTTGGCCTTTAATTGTCTTGATTTTTTTTGTGGTATGGACACTGAGACTTGGACTCAGCCCATCTCGTCAGTTTGATGACCTCTCAACACATGGCTAGACCCAGCCCTTCCAATCCCCTCCAAACTGGGCTGTAGGAGTCTGAGCCCTGGCGAATCTCCCAGCAGCCATCCAGGTGGCAGCCCTTCAGCGTCATTTCCCCTTCTGATCCTGACTTCCACACTCACTTCAGGCCAGGCACTACATGGATAGGAGGTGTCTCAAGCTCTGGGACAGGCCATGGGCACATATTGAAGGAGTTCCACTCTTAACATAATTCCCCTGCTCTTTTAAAAACAATACAGTGTGGTGAATGGCTTTACTTACACATCCACAGTACATCCATCTTCATCTCGACACCAACCTGAACCTCAGGTCTGCACATAAGGCCAGCACAGCTTGTGATACTCTGGATTATGGCTCTATGAACTCCTCTCTAGTCTTTCTTCCGGAGGGTCTTGCTCTGCAAAAGCTGCTGTTCTGCCTCAGTTGTGGGGGAGCTGCTGAGCACACTGCTCTGAGAGTGTCAGTCGTCAAAAGCAAAATGTGCTCTTGCTTCTCTTTCCTAGTGTGCACGGCAAGTCTATTGGATCACTTGGTATTTCTCTCTATGTACAGATATTTTGGATTAATCTTATTTGATTAGCCAGAACATATTCCTGTTCCTGGTACAAGACTAGGGTGTCATGAAATTCCAGTTGCAGTGAGGCTCCCAATTAGTACAGATAGATACTTTCATTAAAGCAAAGCTGGATGACTTTCATCATTGGCTCTTTTTTTTTTTTCTTGAAATAAAATCTTTTTAAACCTACTCCTCTTCCCTTTTGAACCAAGAACAGTATTGCAAGATCCCTTGGTAGGAAAAATAATCCCCATAAAAAACATGATGGCTCCATTTCAAAAGAGATGGGTTTATTAAAGGTAACACTTTATTAACAGTGACTGTGAGATAGATGGATTTAATGACTTTAATTAGTGCAATACTTTCTGACACAGACCTTGAGGAGAATTTAGCTCTTCTTTCCCATCTCCCTCCTGCACTTTGCTGTGTCTAAAGAAGTGTCAGCAATTCCTCATAGTAAAAGCAAAACAGCTCCTACTCACAGCAATGCAAAGCACAGGAGAAAACTACTGTATCAACAGAGCATGGCCACTGGCACTCCAATTAGTGGTAAGGCATAGCGTGAGTGCAAAGTAAAGCTTTCAAATATCAGGAACAGAAAATCAAGCTTCCTGAGCTGTCTCCTTATGTCTCTTTCCTTGGTGTAGCCCTACGTAGCTCAGCCCTGCTTGCCTGCATCCTCAGGGAGAGATTAGGAGTCTTCTTCACTGAAGGCACAAGCATCACTAATGCCATCTGCTGAAATGAGGGTGACTGCAGTGTGCCATGGCTCCCTGAAGTCTATCCCTCTAAAGACAGGTGGAAGCATTGCTGGTAGGTCTCACGTCACCCATCAAGATTGAAATGCCATTGTTCTTAAAGAGGGAGAAGAAAAAAAGATAAACACAATTTTTAATTTTGTTCTGGTTTTTCCTACTTAGTCCTTTTTCTATGGGATGTTCCAGGTTATCAGAACTGAAAATGTCTGCACCCATGTTGATTTTGACCAAACCCATTCTCATTCTTGTTTGAAGAAAATGTTTCCTTAAAGTAAAAAATTCCCAAATTTGGAGAGAAACATTAGATATTTTGGTCTAATGACTTACTGATTTAGGCCATATCTTATTCTATGACTACAGATTATATTTCTTAAAATTTGTCATTGAAATATTTTGACCTCATCAAATTTTGGTTTCTCAACTGAATTGAAGAATGCTTCCTAAAATTTAATTTTTAAGGTATTGATGTGACACAATTGCATTTTGAAAGGAAGCACAGCCAAAGAGAAAAAAATCAACAAGCAGGTAGCCTGCCCCCAGGTCCCTATTCAGAATGAAAACATTACAAAAAGTGGCTATCTCCTGAGGGGCAAAAATTAAGTTTTTAACTAGGTTGAGGTCTAATCTTTTAACCAGCCCACCTTTCCTGAGGTTCAAAGTCCTGCCTTTTCTCTCCAGAGCAGTGTGGGTTCAGCACAACCACTTCATAAAGAGCATTTTAGAGTATGTAGCTCATGTAAGGAAGTGAGTAACAAGTTAAGCTCTGAATGTCTAAAAACCCTTCCTGGGCATCTGCAAATGACACCTCCCCAAAATTCCTTTCCACAGCCTGGCTATATTTCTACAGAACCCCCAGAAATCACATCTCTGATCTCAGGAACGAAACTCTGTTAAATTCCAGCAAATTCTACAACTTGAATGCGTTAAGATCTCTTTAGAGAAATGATTGAAGGGAAACTTTTTTGAGAGTAATGGTTCTCCTGAACCCAACAGGCAGAAGCCACACTTAAGGATAAGGAAAAAGATAAGGAGTTTACTTCTTCATACTGGATATTCCTTTCTAGCAAATGGATTGCATAGAAAATGTTGTTTATGTGCATGTGTTTGTGTGTGTGTGTGCTGCCTGGCAAAGAAACATTTCTAATATGCTTTCAGATTAAGGTCCATCAATGTGGGATTTTTTTCCCCCTTTTTTCCTATTTTGTTTCATCATGGATTTAGGTTATTTTCTGCCAGCATTCAGTGCCTGAAGCCTCCCTTTAGGCCTCAGGGGAAATCCTGCATCCCCACAGTGAGCAGTGCTGTGCCGTGCCTGTACAGCGTGGGATGGATATGGGGTGGCCACTGTCACGCCACTGGTTGGAGGTGACACAACCAGCCCGACTCCCACTGAGGGGAAGAGGATGAGTATGTACCTCAGGCTTCTGGAGATCATAGTCATGCTTAATTGATACTGGAGACAAAAATCCAATTAACTTCTGGACACTTTGTAAAAACACCTAGCACAGTCCAAATAATGACAGCACCAAAAGCTTGCATCATAAAAATCTCTTGGGCTAAAATGGAAATAGATACTCGCAGAAGATTTTTCTTTCTTTCCTCGACATAAAGATTTGAAAGGAGGAAAATGTACCACAAGATAGGCAATTCCTTTCGGAGAGGTTTCTTTATATATCTCTATGTGAAAGCTCTTGGTAAGGGAAGAAAAAATAAAGTGATGCTCTGAAATAAAATTTGCACAGAGGTAGCTTTTTTTGAAATGACATCCCATTTCCCAAGAATTCGATGTAGCCTTTAGTCAGCCTTGTTTCTTGCCGTTCTCTGTGCTTTGCATGGTAATTAGCTGCTCGTGTTATCAGCGGCACGACGCTCCCGGCTATTTCTTGAGCAGGCGCTGCCGTTATCCTCGGCGGCAGCTCCTCGCATCCCTGCCAGCCTGCACGGCAGCCGCCCCGTCTGCAGATGTTCGGCGTTCTGCGGGCTCTGCCGCCGCAGGGACGAAGGTAATGGGCACAGCATCGCAGGGGGAGAGGCTGAGCCGCTTCCCCTGACAGCTCCCCGAGACTTGCCAGTATTTCGCTGACGGTCCGCTGGAGGTTCAGTGAGGCAAGTTTGTTATGACAGATCGCAAAACAGAAAGGGAGACAAACGAGACGGGTTCATCAGTGTCAGAACAAACACAGGGGGAGAAGCACCTCGGCTTAGTTTGCAACAGCAGCCTCAAAATCTTTATTTGGTTTTAAATTTTTTTTAATATTTTTTTTTCTTAAATAATTATAACATTAATTGCACAAGAGTCCTGTGGCTGTTGAGAGGGTGGAGGGAGTGCTTTGCAGAGCCTGCCAGCACTGCCGACATCAGCCTTACGCAGGGGCCGCGTCACACAGCCAGCACCAACGCAATAGAGCTCGGATGGGGAAGTCCACCGAAGCAAGCAGCGTGTCAAGGGCTCCGTGCTGCTTGTTCCCTGCAGCTAATGAAATCCCTTCTTTTAATTCAGATCTCAAGAAACATTTACCAGCTTTTTTTTTTAAATTAAACTACGGCCACGAAGTTAAATTCAGTTTGCCGGATTCCACGGAAGCACACGTTCTTCTGTAATGTCAGTAGAGATGTAGTGGATGTTCTAGAAAGTTTGGTATCAACACTAATGTTAAGATCTTTGCAAGTACTCAAAGCAAAAATAAATTAAGAATTATATCTGGCACTCAAAAGATGAAAAACAAAGAGGAAAATATAGAAATAGAGGGGGTTTTCCTCAAATATTATATCAGTTTTGCATAGATTGTCTGTGGTTTTGTGTTTCTAGCTTATTTTTCACCCTGTGAAAGGCTCTGTGATGATATTGAGAGAGAGAGGTGTGAAGGTTTTTACTTCCTGCCCAGAGAGATGATGGGCTTCAAAGAAAAGCTAACGTTTTATTTCTGGGGTAATAGAAAGCAAAATTTCTTGCTGATGAGTATTTGCAGACTTATTTCACTACACTTCTAGGAGATTTGTTTAATTTTGTAACAGATGCTTGTTCCTAATCCTAGTCTGAAATAGCCTGTTGCCAAATTCACATTTAGTATTTTTATCCTTACAGAGAAAGAGAGATCATCATTTTATCATATGTTCAATGTATCCTATACAGCGTAAGATCATGTGGTCATCTCATCCCTTCTTCTGTAAGATGGCAATAGACAAGAACAGAGGACTTAAGGATGGCAGTAAATTTGTTGCTTTGTAAACAAGTCACTCATGATGAAGGTTTTACACTCTCCACAGTTGTTAGTGGGATAACCAGTGAGTAGACTGAGGCTTGGGGAAGGAAAGGGAGAAAATAGATGGAAACACACAGAGAAGAGAGAAATAGCCGTTATCTAATATGAATTTTTAAATTATTAAATATCCAGAGATTCTCTCCCATCTTGCTAGATTCACTGGCAACATGAACACTTGTCCTCCTGCTCCTGTGACAGGAATATCACACGTGGTGCTGTGCTGCTCCTCAGGGGCAGGACTGAGGTTGGAACAAGACTATCTGCTCAGGGTTGCAGCTTCTCTTCAGCATCCATATATCAGATATGAGTAATTCTCCAAAGTCTGACTTCACCATGTTTAGTACCTTTGGCTTTGAAATCAGCAGTGTAATTTGTAGTGAACTGTAAAGCTGATGGACTGTGTTTCACCAAGAAGAGTTAATGTGATTCATTTGTTTAACAATCAAGGGCCCTATTCAGCAAAGATTTAGCAGGAGTGCAGACAATAAAGCACTTATGACTTTCTATGAATTGGCGTGAAATAACAGCCACAAAAAATTAGAAACATAAATTGTTCTTTTGCATAGGCATGGCTGTTGTTCTCCTGACCTTGGTTACACCTGGTGGTCTTTAGCAGCTGAAGACCCAGACCTCCTGAGTCCCTCAGCTCACTCTAGGGAATGGTGGTAAAAGTGTCCAAGATTCACACAAATTGGTCAGTACAATCATTTGGCTTTAGTAGGCATAGAGGAATCAATTTTTGAAAATGCCACGTGATTTTCTGGGTGCACAAATACAGATGTGGTAGAGAAGTCTGATTTCCAGGTGAGAAGAGCTCAGCAGCTGGGAAAAACAAATTGCTTTGATATATCTCCAGGTGCACACCTGAAAATTCAGAGCATCCAGGTGTTTTTAGAAAATGAGAGGAGAAGACCAAGCTCACCTCTCTGCTAGTTCTTTGGGTACAGTAATTACCAGATGGATTTGTTTCTATCCCCCTTTCACACGTGGGAAGACCTCAAGCCCTAGTCCCCTGCTTCCTGAGTTGGTTCTGTTCTGCAAAAAGAAGAAAACCTTTCTTTGGGGGATTGTCAGGGATTATGGTGAGGTGAATGAAATCCCCAGACAGCTTGCTGGATGCAGCAGCCACCTCTCTCTTCTGGAGAGTTGTAGGAGATGGGCACCCCCTCATCATCAGTGCTTCCATCCAAGTGTGCCCTCTCTTCCCTTCTTCCTCTGGGCAGCACGAGCAAGCTGTGGGCAGAGGGCAGCCTGGAGGGAGTGGGGGGATGTGCCTCACGTTGCCTCGTCCTTGCTGGCAGAAGTTTGGGTCCTAATGAACACCCAGGCTGAGCACGGAGGTGAGGCATGGTCTGGACGGTTCCTGCCATCCAGGGGGAATAGCTGCCTTGCCAAATCTCTGGTTTCCCCTCTCCAGAGTGGCTCTGGAGGGAGTCATACTGCTTGGGAGAGTCTAATTCTTCTGCGCCCTCAGTCCCACAGTATATTGGGTGGGCTTAGAGTCGGCATTTTAGGAAATACAGCTTCTCAGGAGTGCTGTGCCCATGCTCAGTATTGCTGCTTGTGTTGCAGTCTCTGCAGCTCTCCCCTCAGCAGCACAGGGGCCTCTGCCCTATAGAACGTCAGGCTTTGCACAGACAGTGCCACTGCAGAGCTTTGCTGCACACAGCATGTGGAGAGATGTTGTTTATTTCATATAAATGAATACACATTGGATCCATGTACATGCAATAACTGCTTTGCTTCTGCTTACTCATGCTTACTTCTTACTCCTGCTTACTCACTACTTAGGCAGTAGAGCCAAAACTGCAGAAACCACACCCAAAAGTGGTGTGAACAAAGTCTTATGAATTTATACAAATATGTTGCAGTCATATGTAAACACTGTAAATATTGCATCTTCCTGTGGTGCCGATGGGCAGTAATTTGAGAATTTTAAGCAGTGCAACTTTTCAGATGCTGGAAAGACTTGGCCTCATTTTGAAACTGTAATAGAGGTTGGAATATATTTCATGCGACAACCGTGTCCCCAGACCTATTTGTTATTTCTTTTTAAAACATAAACAAACTGTCTTCTCATTTTGTTTACAGGACAGTGGAACAGGAGATAACAGCTGCATTGAAGAAATATTGCGGGTAGGAATCCTGAAAAATCTTTTTTTTCCATTCCCATTTTGTTTGCTCTGAAAAGACATACGAGACATATGAGAATAATGAGAATATTGCAATTACTGCTGTTAAAATTTTCCTCTTTTATATTGTCATCTTCTTAAGGAAAAAGTAGGCAAAATTATTTCCTCATGAAAAATAATTGAAAAATCTGTGAGAACAACTTTTCAAAGCCTGTGTATTTTGCTGCTACTTTATGCCAGTACAGCTGACCTTCATGCATGGAGAAGCAGATAATGGGATAAATTATAAACTGAAATGTACAATGATGTTTCAGGTTTACAAACCATGCAAAGTGCATGTTTCCATTAATCATGACTGTCAAAAATCTTAATTTTGAAGGGAGGTCTAGGAAGGTCATTTTCCACCTGGATTTAATTATGTAATGTCATTATTTTCATTATGTCCATTATGTGATGACAATGTGCAAAATCTGTAGTTATTTCCATATTTCATTATTATTTCTTTTATCTTAGTAATTCCTAGTTTATTTTCATGGAGCAAATTAATACACATCCAGACAGATCTTGGTTTGAATCAACTTGGATATTGATTATTTTCTGTGACAGAAAAATTTATAAACAGTGAAACATTTCCATAATATTTTAATTCGTGGTTATATTGGTTCTTTTTCAAAAATGATAATTCAATAATTCACAATGCTTAAAAATCTGATGTAATAATGATTGAAACGAAGCAAGGTAGATGGAATGATAAAACCTCCCTATGTGTGTGCTTCTACCTCTTGGATATCCCACTACCCAAATATTTCTGATGATTTATAAA
Organism: Daphoenositta chrysoptera; assembly: GCA_013397915.1. Classification (NCBI taxonomy): domain Eukaryota; kingdom Metazoa; phylum Chordata; class Aves; order Passeriformes; genus Daphoenositta; species Daphoenositta chrysoptera. Next base: position 735,086 of record VZRO01000700.1, read on the forward strand.
CGACAGGGCTATAAATATTTGGTTTGGAGATTAGCAGTGCATTAAACCTGTTGTTTCTAAAGTCATTTCTCCATTCTCCCTCAGTATGTTAAATGCAGCTTTTAATTCTTAATCTGGACAAAGAGTTTATCGAAGGGTGATGATGATGTATTGCTTATGACTTCACTGGCAGAGTTTTTACTTAGCTAACATTTACAAAGTAGGCTTTGTTAGGACTTAGGTGCATATTCAACAAGCCTTAGCCACAGTCCCTGCTGGTTTGTTACAAATTAGTAGCAGATATCATGAATTCATGATATGATGTGAGGCTCATACTCCCCTTTTTATGCAAGGTTTTTAAAATGAGCAGTCAGAGAAGCTGGTCTTCCTCCTTGAGGTTCTGTAGTTTGCCTCATGCAATTAAGCAAAAATGTAGAAGAGGCACAATTCCTTCCACACAGAGAAAGATGGGTATGTAAGAGACTCCATCTGAGAAGAAAAATGCACTGTATGACAAGAGATAGTAAGGCCCATCTCCAAAACAATGAACACAGCTGCTGCTCTCTCTTTTTTTTCCTTTGGAATGTTCCTCAAGAAATACTTTTGTCAAGCTTCATGATGGGTAACCTCACCAGTCTGCCCATCTTCCATGTGTTCAAACCTGGGCATCACTTTCTATTCTGAACTGCCCTTGTGTCTCTGTATCTAAGACTATATGTAAATCTTCCATGCTGTCACTCTATAGTATTTCTGATTGAAGCTCTTTATTCTCAAGGGTCTGTCTTTGGTCCGAAATTCTCATTACACACTTTGATTGCTGCCGCATCCTTTCCTTGTTTTTGACAAATGCAGTGTTACCCACCTCCATTCATGCTGCTGCACAGATCATTTTCCTAGCTTGACATCTTGCCCAGAGACATTTGTCTTTACATCTCCCCACTGTCATCTCCTTCTCTGTCACGTCAAATACAGCTATTTGTCTCTGATTTTAAGGCCTCCAGTCCATGCTAACATATTAAATCCCACTTTAGTTTACTCAGTGATGTCAAAATATTGCTAAGTTTTACATGAAATAATTTTTCCCATGCTTCCCATCAGATCTGGGAAGAGCCTTGAAAACTTTCCCAATCAGCTCCATAGCTACCTCCCAATCCTCTCTTAAAGGGCACCTTTTTTCCAAGGATGGTGGAAAAATAGTGGTGAGGTCAGGGCTCTACCACTGTTTCTCATGCTTGAACATTTTTGTCCCAATTGTTTCTTGTAGTACTCTGTCAGGTCAGATAAATCCATCTGCTCTCTTTTGTACCAAAAAGTGAATTTTCTATGTCAAGGAAGTGCTGTGTATTACAAAAGCAATGCTTAGGTACTCTCATAATACAAATCCAGATCTGCAGTGGTTGTTGTCACTGATAATTACTGAAAACAGCAACAGTAATAATGTGCCTTTGCTGCTCACTTTGTAATTTATTGGCATCTAGACATTTCCATCCCTCTCCATGCCCTCTTTTTGTCCTGAGCAGATCCATGAATTTGTAACACAGATTTTCTGCTTTTCTGAAACAGACTGTTTATAAGGAATACCATTTCCATGTTTTTGTTGGAGATGCTATTCACATAATAAAGCCAAAGTTTAGCTTCTTTTCAGACAGAATATATGAAGTTGCTGTACAGGTGCTCAAAGGCAGACAATGAAAAGCCACAGCAGCTACAATACTTGTGTTCCCTTCAGAAAAGATGGCTGGCATGCTGGAATGTGTTTATTATGGGAAGGGCCACTCCTACTGTATGGAACATCAGTAAAAGGAGGAAGATGCTTAAAATTCATTCTTTTAAGGAACATTTCACCCTATTTTAGCTGTTTCTTGCACAACACAAAGCAGAAAACATCCTCTTTCTAGGTGATGTGTTCCCTGCACAAGTCAGACTGTGGCTTTTCCATGAAACAGGTACTTCCATGGCATGCTCATGTTTCCTCAGTCAAGACCGAGGACAGTAGTAAGTGTGCCCCAGGTCTGCTCCATCTGCTTCCCTGTGTTCCCTTCACCCAGCAGGTGAGGGGAGGCAGGTTTGTGCGAAGGATATCACACCCTCTGGTTCATGGATGTGGCCATGGCCAGAGCTAACATCTGGACTTGGGCTGCAAAATCAGTTTAGGCATGGCTTTAAAATCATCAAATCTGATTTTGCTCTAACTGTGACAAGAATTTATAGATTTTTTTGCTGTCTGCTGCAACACAGGTTGTGCCACAGCTTAAGTCTAGCCTTTTTTGATGTTGTTTTACCAAATGTATCAAAGCTCTAGAGACTTTGTAAACTGACAGATCCTTCTGCACAAAACTGCAGCTTCCAGAGAATGCCCCCAAGTACTGAGACACAGAGCCTCTTCCAGTCCTGAAGGAGGTTGATTAACAAGACAGTAACCCTGTCGAGATTGGAGCTGTTGTAAGGTCTCCTATAGAGTTTATAATCACTGCAGGAATCCTGAACCTCATCTAACCCCATGCACTAATTTATAGCAACTTCTTCAAAATGCACTGACTTCTCTGTCCAGCTGCAGGCACACACTTTGAGGATAGAGAAATTTCTAAGAGAGCCTTCAATGTAAATAACTCCAGTAAGACCAAGTTACAGATGTAATGTCAAAACATGAGAGAAAAGCCTCATTACTTGCTAGTAGATTTAAAAGGCAATTCCTTGTAAGCTTTGCATTGTTCGAGGAGGACATGATAGCAAACTTCAAAGTGGAAAATAAAAGTTAAGACTACACAAACACCCTTTGTTCCACCATGCATGGAGCAGTTGCTACGTGAGTTCCCGAGACATTGCCGAAGCCGACCTATTCACTTCCTTGCTAAAACACAGGCTTGCTAAGCAAGATTGCTTCAGTTCTGGGGTCCCCAGCACAGGAAGGATATCAACCTGTTGGAGCAAGTCCAGAGAAGACCACCAAGTTGATTAGAGGGATGGAGAACCTCTCCTGTGTGTAAAGGCTGAGACAACTGGGATTGTTCAGCCTGGAAAAGAGAAGGCTTAGGGCTGACCTAATTACAGCCTTCCTGTACCTAAAGGAAGCCTACAAGAAAGAGGGATAAAGACTTTTCGTGAGAGCATGTAGTGACAGGACAAGGGGGAATGGATTCAAACTAAAAGAGAGCAGGTTTAGATCAGATACTAGGAAGACATTCTTTACTGTGAGGGTTGTGAGGCACTGGAGTAGCTTGCCCAGAAGCTGTGGATGCCCCATCTCTGGAGGTGTTGAAGGCCAGGTTGGATGTGGCCCTGAGCAAGCTGATCTCGTGGAAGGTGCCCCTGCCCTTGGCAGATCTGGAAGAAGATTTAGAAGGCCCCTTCTGACCAAAACCATTCTGTGATGATTCTATGGTTCTATGATAGTAATTTTGGCTGATTTCTATTTGACTTTATTAGTGTGTGGAACTATGTGTTTTGTTCTGACTGGTGGGGTTTAAAGTAAACATTTATTTTACTGTAGTACTTTCGAAGAATGGGAGGAACAAGAGTCCTGCCTTTCCACTGTTAGCTAAATGTTGCAAACAATATAGGATGCACTCTGAGAATATTTGCGATTGATTTAAGAAGTAAGGGAGTGTGTTGAATGCAGGCAGTTCTTGATTTTTAAGGAGATTGATCTGGCTGTTCTTACAGTCTTAGCTGTAATTTCCTAGAGCTGTGGTAGCTTTGTTGGAAGGAAACCCACAGGCAAGCTGAGCTTTTGATTATTGAAGAGGTTCCTTGTGAATTCCCTGGATTTTTTTTGTGTTGACATGAGCAGTGTCATTGAACTGGGTAGAGCCAGGCATAGTTTGAGTGTTTGGCCTGCAAACAGTGTTTGGCTGCAGAATACAAATACAGCAGGAAGCTGGTGGAGCAACAGGAATGCAGAGAAGGGGTTGGAGAAAAACCGAGCACAGCCAGTTAGCACAGAAAAGCCACTTCCTTTGAAATGGCACAGAGCAGTGGGGAGACAGGCTGGGGTCTGCAGTGGAGGACAGAGAAGCTCTTTTAAGGAAGATAGAAAAAAACATTGGGAGGCAGTGAAAGGAGATGGACTCCAGCTGTGAATATCCACCCCAGTGAAGGACTGCTCTCCTTGGTGCCATGAACCTCCTGTTCAGGGATAAGCACCCATGGATGCCCTTGAAACAGGTTGCAAATCCTCATGGCCACAGGACATCCACTTATGAAAATGACATTTTAAGTGTGATGGCTTTGATAAGTGATTTACTTGACTCTCTCTACCCTGTGAATCAAATCAGAGTGTGTAAAGCACTTCACTTCTTATCTGAGCAACATAAAAAAAAAAGAATGCAAACAGAATCTAATTCTGTATTTTTACCCTTCCTGACTTGGGATCCCTTAGCTCATTAGCAGTCCTCCTAATTCTTTAGCAGAAAGCATTAAGGATCGACCCATCAAATATTCAGTGCCTTTTTTCAAACCTGAGCAGCCATGTGTGCCATGAGATCAGCTGCACTCCATCAGCTGATTGAATTAAAACAAGAGCAGAGGTAAATTAGAAACTGTCTGCACAAGACAAATCCTGTGAAAACATGAAATTCTACCAAACACACTGTCACTGTGAATAAGCATCACAGTCAGTGGAGCACGTGTCAATACTTAGAAGGGAGAAAAATCAGTTTCTTAGAGGTAGGTTGTTAGTTCAACAACTGTGAACTGCTGCCTTGTAAATGTTAATGACTGTTAAGATCCCACTGGCTGCAGTTAAGCTCCTAGTGGAGTCGGACATGTGAAGAATTACAGAACACAAATATGGTAATCAGCAGTATATTTCTAAACACTCCTGTTGCTTTCCAAAGCAGAGGGAAAACCCTACAGGTGGAATGAGACCCACTTTGCTGCACAGAGCTCGTGTAATAGCTGCCTCTGCACTAGCAGAGCGTTTCTTTGCAGTCTCACTGCTGGGAGGAAATTGCTGGGCAACATTAAGAGGGAGGTGAGAAGGCCAGCCTCAGACCAGCACCTTCATGGAGGAATTCAGGTTAGCTATTGTGACTGACCCTGGTGGGAAACTCCTGGAAAAGTTTCCAGAGGAACACAGCAACTTCAGGCAAAAAAGAGACAGTGGAGAAGACAGAAGGTATGGAGACTTAAAAGCAGACCCAGTTTGCAGACACTTGATCAGTCTCATTGAATACAGAAGTACTCCAAAGTGTCAGAATCATGTTAAATAATGTATCAGATGCATAAAATACCACCTTTTTTTTCATTGAAATCTTTCAGAAGAACTTCCACAGCATGTCTTTGCTTTTAGTATCCTAAATTTCAGAGCAATTAAAGCATTATTTTGGCTGATGTATACTGTTCATTGCATTTCTTCGGTATTACTCTTTTTCTCTTTCTTGCTCAAATAAATAAAAAATCATACATACCCAAGAGTGTTTTGAAAATCTGCCATTTCACTCAAGTTACTAAATCCCAGAAACATTAAGAAACATTTCGAGCTGTTTAATCCAACCTGCAGTACTCAGCTATAAACATTGCCCTTCTTACCACACGCACACCCAGGTCATTTGTACAGTGCCTTTTCTGAGCAGTCACTGCACCTTTGGCAGCTTTCCTCCAGCCAGCCTGGGTACTGCTAGTGGTGTGGATAGCAGCACTGTAGAGCTTCAGCAAGCTCTGCCTGGAGCTCCTCCAGCTTCTCACTGAGAATTAGATACGGTACCTTGTGCTAAAGGTATTTTGGCTTTGTCCACATAAGCTGCAATGATTACAGAGAGCCATACCTGTGTACATCACCATCTCCTTGACTCATCATGACAACTTTCAGGACATACCCTCAGTATGTGGGGCCTTGGACTATCTCTGTGTATGTGCTGCAGCCAGGGTCTCTACGTTACTTCTTTCTCCATCCAAAAGGCTTGAGGGAGATTGCTTACTTCTCACACATTTTGTCCCTTTTCATGCTTTCTCAGATCATCAGAGTCCCTCTCTAGGTGATCTATTACTTACTGCCAGCTCATCTGAACAGAACCTACTCCTGGTTTGGGCACCATGCATGGCACATCCTTTTTATTGCCCACTTTGTGGTTTTCAACTCTCAATAAACCTTCACAGCCAACATGTTAAACTTAGACACGTAAATATTGCTTCCCTGGCCCTTAGCAGATAGGCTCTGAGGTACAGAACACCATGTCAAATGGCACTAAAATGCAACTCTAACAGTGGTAATGTCAACCAGCCATAAATTAGTTGTACATCAGCAGTCCCCCTGAATTGTCACTCTTGGATTTTTGCTGCTTCCACAGTTTTTGTTGAAAATACTGTCTCAAAGGAATCTGAGGTTTGAAGTATGCTGTATATTTAAAATTTGAACATAGTAAATCTTGATGTCACTTAATAAATACCACCTTTAAAAGGCAAAAACTATAAATGTTTTAGTGGAAATAGGATATCAAGCTAGAAACTCATATCTAGGACTTAGAACTAACACCACTCAAAGGTTATCTGTTTTTAAGTCTTCCAGGTGCCAGTGTAGGATGTGGAGGCACACTCTGTGCCATTAAACACCTGTGTGCTGGGACACTGACATTTTCAAATACAGCAAAATCTGGTCTGTTTTGAGTTGAATAGGGTGCTGCAGACAAAAGAGACCCATATTCTTTTTAGAACTCAAGTAGCTGGTGTGCAAAAGCTTTGTGTTAGGGAAAGTCAGGTCAGTATAAAAATGAAACACTACAGTGCTAATTTGGTGGAATTAATTTTAAAAATTGCTGTTTTGTAGCAAGTGTATATACCCTGTTATTTGAAAAAGCTAGAGAGAATCCAGAATGAATTATCCAGCCTCTCTGCTGTACAAAAATAATACAGTAAAATACTTACTAATTTTTCCCTCTGTTTAGAATGTTTCACAAAGCTGGAAAAAAAGCACAATCACCATCTTGTTCCAATACAGAGAAATGATTCCTTGTTAGTAAGGGCAAAGGGCCAGATAGTTCCTCATTTTGTATAGCCCTGCCACAGCTCCTCTGAGGCCAACAAAATTAATACCAAAATAATACCAGAAAGGATCTGTATTATCAGTCCTAACAAAAGAAGAATAAAATTTGGGCAATAGCAGGTATTTGCGCTGTTGGGAGCCTGGGGCTTGAGCCTTCAGCCATCTTTAGAGAAAAACCTGGTTTCTACCCCCTTGGTAAAACTGACACAAAACAAATTGAAACCACAAGGAGGTGTGACTTGAGATGACAGAGCCCTTCAGTAAACCCTACAGTGACAATGATTTCCTCCTTGATTAAACAGGCATTAAGGAACCAAACTGACCAGAGAATGCAACTAGATGCTGTTATATTGTCTGGTTTCCATCCAAAGTAGCATTCCCGTTTTCTTTGCCATGTTTCAGGGATGGCTACAGAGTAATGGAGGGAGAGGCAGAGGACTTCCCGTACTCGGTGTGTTCTGGGCTGCAGACTGCAGTTGTGGCTGCAGAGCCAGGCAGTCCTTGCCCCACAGTCCCTGACACCTGCAGACACAGCCCTGGCTTGCCCTGTGGGCCGGCAGGGTGACAGACCTGCTGCCATCCCCACCGCAAGCTGTCTCTGAAAACCTGCCTGAGTTTGAGATGTGGGTGTCAGTGGCCGACACTGCACATGTACTTTGGCTGTGCACCTTTTCCTGTCTCCTACACTAATATTTTCAGTAGACATTCTCTTGTATCTAGGAAATTCCTCTGTGGTGCCTGATTTTCCACAACTGGAGATGATCAGCGGGAACTCTCCCACCACTGTCACATTTTGGTCTGACCCAGGATGCATGAGCTCTCTGTTTATGTCTGAGAGAGGCAGCTTTCCTCATTTGAGAGCTGAGACAAATACTCTTTTGTTAATCTTATTTAATCATATTTAGGAGCAACACATGAGTTAGCAGTTAGCTTCACTTGGCAGAAAGACTTTAAGGAAATTGTGGGAGAGAAGAGGACTCTAATAAAAGGAAATTAAATCACTTTCAAGAATATTCTATTGCAATGTCTGTACTAATAAGTAAAATGGACTAATAAGTGTTCTCTTAGCTTGAGGCCAATCAGCATTGCATGGCTCATGCCCAAAAAGCTAAGCTCTCTTGCAGACATGCAGCAGTGGCTTCACCCATGCTGCCTGTTGGGAGAGACCCCAGGCATGCAGGGACTTTCTGTGCAGGAGCTGGCCCCAGTCAGAACCGTGCTGGTGTCACTGTTTTACTGATGTGCAGAGCTGTGGGCCAGCACTCAGGTGAGATCCCCTCAGTGCGTTAGGAGGGATGCAGTCTAATTTTCTGTACAGTGCACTGGGCTCCTTCCTGTCTTGTGCAAAAACTCAACGACTTTGGAGAAAGCAATACTAGCCACACTGCAGAAAGATGTGGTTGAAAATCTCCAACATTTTAAATTCTATATGTTTTGGCATGGTTTTGCCATTGTAGTTCTCTGCCCTTGGGACATACTGGGTTGTGTTTTTTCTTCGAAAATGTGAAAGGTAAAATTTGGTTTTGAAGGGAATACAAGAACATACACAGCCATTTGTCTGCAGTGCTGTTAATAGCATTCTTTGAGAGAGACTGACTGAACACTGATCAAGTTTTCACCAACCAAAATGCCAGAGTATCTGTCCTTTGTGATTAGTGTTAAGGGCCGTTTACTGTGTATGGTGCATTGTGTCATTCTTAGAGTTATTTAGAATTTAGTAACTTAGGAAGTAACATGCTATCAGGTGTGCTTCAAAAGTGAGGTACTTGAAAATTATGCAGTTATTTAATGTGCAAATAATTAATGTTGTCTGAAATGATGGACCTCTGAGTGAGTTGTCCAAGCATTCACACTATACAGATTATAATGAAGATGGTGATAAACCATCACATTTCTGACAGTTTCTGAAAATCAAATTTTTGCCAACAGAATTAATTTAATTAAAAAATATATATATTTTTGCAATAATATTGACTATACTTAAAGTCACCCAGACATAAAAGGGTTTACATACAAGCTTTGGTTAAAAACCATGCCATTTTATATAGAAATTGAAAGCCTGTCACTTTACCCTTGGAGGGAAAAAAAGTTATTCAGAGTAATGACAATAGCTTGGTAGGAGAGAAAGTGGGCTTCATGCAGTAAAAAAGTTTCTCTCCAGCTGTGTGGGTTTTCCAAAGGATTTTTTTTTTTCGTTAATATTACCAAGTTATTTGTTATTTACTTGTGAATGCTGAATAAATACTGAGCAAATCCAAGACGTTATTAATTTTTATCATATTGCATGTATGCATATGTAATGGTTCATTATAGTCCTGCATTTTCAGAGTATTCCAATGTAAATGAAAAGTGCCCAATTAAAAAAATTGTAGACCTTGATCCAACCTTTGTTGACTTGAGATCCTGATGTTGAATTGAGCACCAAAAGAGAAAATCATGCCTATTAAACTGAGTAAACATTTTCTTCATTTATCTGGGTGGCTTTTCTCAGTGAAAACTATTTTTTGCTAAAAATGCCAACCCTTAAAAACTTAATGAGTATTAATGAAAAGCTGGAATAATTTAGCATGGACAAAAAGAGGGTAATTTTCCTCAGACATTTTGTTAATATGAACTGAATCCTAAAAGGCCTGTTCTCGTTGTGGTTTGTCAGAATAATTCTCATTATAGGCGATAGGTACCAGGTATATATGCATCAATAGCAGAATAGACTGCTAAATATAGTTGCTGCTGCAGCAGCTGGTTCTCTCTCGTTCCTCAGATGGGGAAGCTCGAAGCTGCAGCAGCCTCACAGTATAAGAAGGACGATGCTTGAAGAAAATTTTTTCCTGGGAACAGAGACATGAGCTCAGTTTTTCACTTCAGACCTTTTCCAAGCACATGGACAATGTCCAACTTGTTTTTACTAGGTTTTCCCGCTGTCTGTGGGCCTACCACACAGGGACAACCAGCACACAGGTTTCCCTTAGCCTAAGCAGGCTACCCAGATTTCCTGTGTGCATCACTGTGCCCAGGCTCTGTGACCACAGGTTCTGGGGGCTTTCCAAAAAGATAGGTGGTTGGGGCTTTTCCCCGGTAGATTGAGAAGCAGTGTGTATCTCTAGACAAAGCAATAAAAGATCTGCACACTTTTTCCTATGTAAATTTCCCCATCATTTTTTGCTGTCACTCCTCAGCTCCCTTGCATCCAAAGATGACATTTCCACCCTGTCTTCCAGGCTCAGCCTGGCTTTCCCTCTCTTTCCCCTCCCAGGCAGCAGCATCTTTCATCCTCCCTGGTGTCTCTCTGCTCAGAGAGCTGCCTCCAGGCTCTCTTCTCCTAAACAAGCTGCCTTTGTCTCTGGGCCCTTGGAGTCTCACAGGAGTCACTTAGGCTCTGTGATTTTTTTTTAAGACCCAGGATTAGTATCTGATACCTTTTTTCACTAGTCTGGGATTTTCCACTATCCACATCTGGACCCCTCTGGAGAGGCAGGGAAAAACATGGCCCTTAACCTTTTCTTTTCCTTGGGTAAGATCTATTCAGGTGCTGATAATCTTTAGCTATCAACCTTTTCATGCACAGACATTAACTTCTTTTCCTTGTCTTCTTAGCATACAGAGTATAAAGCATTACACAGTAAAAAACAGCCATAAGGAATTCATAAATTATACATAGGCAGATTCCCCAAATCATCAAACATTCTCTTCTGTTAAAGATGTTCCCTATCAGTTAATTTTTCTGTGGTGTATGTACCTTTCCATATCTTGTCATCTAAGCTTTCACGGATTTTTTGCTTCTTTCTTGTTTTTCTTGTTTTTACTAGGTTTTTTGGGGTTTTTTTGTTTTGGTAATTTCAGTGAGTTCAGATGAAAAACAAACCAACAGGAGTCTGGTTTTTTACCCCTGTCTGTCTGTCTGTCTGTCTTTGCCAGCAGAAACCATGCAGCTTGGATGAACAAGTGAAGGGATTTCTCAGCTTAGACAGACATAGACATAGGGTGTTTCGTTTTGATGTCCTTTCTCACATGCTTCACTTGGCAAAAGATAATTCAAAAGCCATGCCAGCTAAATAGTATGAGTGCTAGTAAGCTCAACACATGCAGAAACGGGTTGATCCATGACTGCATCTTGTTCTGCAGTTCAAGTGCCTGTATTTTGGACAAGAGCCATTGAATTAGTATGCAGAGTACACCATAGGAACCATTCGGGATTTGGGGCCAGCAAGAAGTATTTAGTTGTGGTGAAACTATAATTATATGATCTATTGCAATGTGTCCTCAATTTTTCCACAAAAGATGCCACTCTTACTAAATTTTTTAAGTCATGTTTCAAATCAAATCTTACAAGTACGAACTTAGGTGTCTTTAAAATACAGAACAAGGATTTTAAAGCATTGTTGGCTTGGCAGATGCATTTTTATGATGCTCACATCCCAAAATAAAAGCACTTTAGGAATCCTGCAACTTGAAGTGTGTTAAAGTAAATTAAAATGGAGCATTTTTTGAGATGAAGGTAAGGAGAATCAAGTGTTGAAGCCAGCAGAGGTAAAAGGGAAAATACGGCTGATCACACACCCATCCACCCCAGCCATTCCTCTCCAGCGCCCCTCCACTCGTCTCTCCACTGCTCTGTTCGCTGTATCCAGGTGGGGTTGGGTGCAGGGTTAGTCCAGCCAAGCACTGCAGTTTTTCTGGTGTGGAACAAGCCAGGCTCCAGCTGTGGGTCACACTCACGCTGCTGCCTCCTCCCGTTCGCTGCTCCCCTGAGAGCTGAGAAGGAGCAGGGGGCCAGCCCCGAGTTCAGGGTCAGACAGAGCCGTGAGCACCCCGTGCAAAACAGACACAGCACTGACAGCTGCACGCTTTGTGTGAGCTCCCAGCAGGAGGGGTTTGAGCAAGAACCTCAAATCTAAAATGTGAAACGTTACAAAGACCTGGAAAATGAGATGCTTGGTGTAAGAGAGCACTGTTGGTTATCTGACTCCATCGAAACTGGTGATAGCCAAGAGGTAATTCTGGTCTCACATGTCTACCTGGGTCCTGCCCCTACAGCAGGGCAACAGACCTGCATAAATCAGTCCACTCAACTTCCCTGCAGCCCTTCCTTTCAGCCCCAAATCCGCTGGATGTATAGGTTGCAGGGAGTCCCAGTGTAGCTCAGCTGGGTTGTGGATCTAAGTAGTGGGAGGACAAGGAGCATGGAAAGCAAAGTACAGCTCTGTGGGTGAATTCAGACTAAGCCAGAAGGAAATTATTCTGTTCCTGTACTATCCAATGTTTATGTCATTTATCTCAAAATAGAAGTAAGGTGTGAGAAAGCCTACAAAATGCACAACTGCATTTCTCTGTAAAATTGCAGGGTTTCTTCTTTTTGGAATAATGAGTGTAAATTCCTTGGTATCATGGAGACTACTTAAGGTCATATCTACCAAAGCATATCTAAAGAAAGTTCAGACCTTTTGTGTCTGACACATTCTGATTATCTGTCTGGAGGCAAGGCTCCTCATTTTGATATGTAATGAATAAAATGCACAAGTGGAAGGAATGAGGGTAATGAATTTGCAGGATAATTTTGCTAATTATCTTGTTGCTGATCATAAAACTAAGGCTCTGCAAGTCAAGCCTACCACAGCTATTAATATGCAATGCCTAAAGCTGTTCTTGTAACATTTATTATGCATCTCTCTGGTTCTACACAAGTTGATAGTTTACTATTAAATTAGTAAAAGTGGGTTTAGTAACATGTTCATTGTTCTAAGCATGACATGTAGAATTACACAGGTTTACCGAAATCTAAAGTAAATGAAAGCATATAAAATAAGATTTTTTTTTTTTTAGTGCGTGAATATTACAAGATGACTTGAGATGGAATTTATCTCACCTTGTAGTTAGCTGAAGATAGGCATCTAATCTAAGTTAGGAATTTAATCTCCCTACATAGTCACAGGAGAGAGGATGGGACAAATTATCCTCTGAAGATGCCTTTCTCCTCACTGACTACACAGGGATCTCAGTCTCTTCGCTAAATTTTTCTTTTTTTTTTAACTAAAGCTAAGACGGATTAAAATTTCTTGTTGAAATGTGGTGAATAGAAAAACTTTCAACAAGGAAAAAAGCCAGAAACAAGTAATAGTACAATGAGGTTATGATTGATCCACCAACCATTTGGATGACAATGCTTAAAAGGTAGTTGGAGGACATAAACACAGAGTCCATAATGATCATCTGCCTTTGGGAACAAATCAAACACATGAAAAACTATCTGTCAAAGTGAGAGAAACGAGCTCAGGAGCCATAATGGGATGCCCAGTTTTGACTTTAGGAATAGGAACAGATGAGTGCGGCTGAAAAATTACTGGCCTAAAAATACACACAAGAAAGACAAAAGCAAACACAATATTGGAGAAGCTAAAAGTGGGAGGAGGACCAGAAGGAGCTCAAGCTCCTCCCTCCCCAGAGTAGTGCAGAATTGTCTTCCTCCCTGTGTAACTGACCACAAATCTCCTAAACTATTCCTGTGACCTTCACTGCTTTGTTCTCCCCTATACAAAAGTTTAGATATTGCCCATTATTTCTCCCATGTAGAAAAGTCAGATTTTTAATTCATTATGGTGCAAAAGGGAATCAAAAGAGAAAATCTGTAGGCATTAGAAATGCAGAATTCTGTAGGGTGACTCTATGGAATGGGAGTGCTCTGGGAAAGTGGCATGGTAAATCTTAACCCTGTGACCTCAGTTCTGTTTCATCCTGGCTGGGCTCTGTAGGCACCTTGTCTCTGCCTCACTCAATATTTGTTTAAGCAGACTGTAGTCCTTGGCACCGCCCGTGTGATGGAGAGTATTGTAATGGGTATACAATATTTTTTTAGAAAAAAATACAAATCCTCCCCAAAAAGATCTATTCAGACTACTCCTGCAGGAAGCTAAGATACCATAAGGTTTTTGATAACTAAATCCATTTGGTGTTTTATCTCTTGCCTCAAATCATTTCCTTCTGATATTAGACAAAACTACAGCACAATAAAAACCAATAATGATCCAGCACTTGGCTTAATAAAAGAGTCTTTTGAACTGCTATAACAACATAGAAAAGAGGTCATCCATTTCAGCACAGATCTTAAAGTTAGCTGGAAATATTTGTAATATTAACAGAAGAATCAAAGCTGCTTCTCTGCCAGCCATGCCACAAATAAGGATTCTGCAAGTAAGGACTTTGGAAGCCCCACAGGACTCTGCTTTAATAAGCAAGTCATCTAAAAGCAGTGTTGCAGACAACCATGAGGCACAGAATAACCCACACCAGAACTGATCTGGCTGCAGAGAGACATTGGAAGCAACAAGTTCTCTCTAGATAACAGTATTAAAAACAAGACAACTTTGAAAAATAAGTATTTATCATGTTGCCTTTTTATTTTCTGTTTCATGTCTTGCTTGGGCTTTTCTCTCCCATAAAAGTTCATCAGAAACATTAAAGAAGAAATGGAGTGCTATTTGCAGGTTTTGGTTTTGTTGTTGTATGAAATGGAGAGCATACTGTGCTATAAATACAAACTTGTAAGCAAATTAAAACCTGCCTAACAGGAGATTAAGATGGTCTGAAGTCACTGACTCAGATCATAAACAGTACCGCCGTTAGCTGAAACTATTAATCACTGTGGGATGAAATAAAAGAGGAAATTTGTTAAAAAATAAGCAGGGGCAGGATGCTAACTCCAGGGGCATGCTGTTTGGCTCGTTAATAATGTATAACGAAGCGCGTGCCAGATCAAAAGCAAATCACATGCAGCTGGCAGAAAATGAAATGGCATTAGGCAAAGTATTTGTCTAGCTATGAGGCTATTTAAGAAACTGCTGTCTATTAATGTGATGTTGATTAAAGCTTTTCAAATTAAGCTTTTCAAATTAATTTTTGCTCATAGAAACCCCATCAATAAAACATGGTATATGTCTTTCATATATATGCATGCACACATATGGGGATACCCATATGTATGCATTATATATTATAAATACTCCAAATATTTAGTCACAACTTTGCAAAATTACCAGGAGTTATCAGCAGCTAATTAAATCATCTTCACATTCTTATTTTAATTGATACTCTGTGTGTGTACTGAATAATTGTTCCTTGTCCGTGTTATGACGCTATTTTTGATATGACAGAATTTGACAAAAATCTACGGCAGCAGGAAAAGATGAGTGCTGATGTCACATCCCTGTTCCTCACAGGTTACATTGTCAGTTTTGACAATCTAGAAGGGACACACCTGTCTGCTGAGCTCCTTCAGCTTTGTATGTGTTGGCTGAGCAATGGGTCAGGAAGCTGAGGAGCAGTGCTTACACATGCAGGTGCTTTTCCACCAGCATTCTGTTTTTAAGACAGTGATACAGGCATCAGTGGCTGAGGTTAGGCAGGTGCAGGAGGCCAGAAACACGTGCTTCTCCGTCAGGGTGCAGCGTGGACCTGTTTTCAATCCGGTGAAATCCTGAAGCGGAAGGCCTGGCCTGAAACGCGGAGGCCATTCCTCTCCAGCCCCACGGTCTAACCCTTAGGCTGGAAATGTGACCCTTGGTCATGCCTCTTGGGCTGGCTTGTGCTCCTCTACCTTCACCAGAGGTCCAGATTCAACCGGAGGGAGTGGGCAGTGTTTCCTCCCAAAGCTCAGCATGGCCTGAGGTCTCCTGAGAAGCAGGAGGCCCTTGAGGCTGCAGAGAGCTTGCAAAGTCCCCACCACTGCGGCTGACCCGAGCAGCCAAGCGCCACCCAGCCCCTCTGCCACCCGCCGTCTCCGCCACCAGGTACGTGAAGGGCAGCGTTGCTGTGCCCCACGAGCGACACCGCGTTGGTGTCAGACCACCCGCTCTCGTCACCGCGCGGCAGAAGCCATCAGCTGACGGGAGCGGCACGTGTGGGGAAACACAGCTCCCGCAGTCTGGCAGCCCTGCGCCCTTCTGCAATTACCAACAACACTTCGCTTCTGTCACCGCTTGCTGAAAACATGGCACAGTTACCGAAATAAGTGAGCACTTAAGGGAAACCCAGACCTTTTATGTCTGCCACTTATTTCCTGATTATCTTCCTGGAGGTCAGGCCCTTCGTTTTGACACTTAATGAATAAAATGCCCACGTTGCAGGAAATGGGATAATGAATTGTGAAAAGACATAATCAGCAATGACTAAATAATTAAGGGAATTGAAATGTAGAGTCATGTGGGAATGTATTAATAATAACATGATTTTTCCATATGCTAAAAAATTCTGTCTGTTTTTAGAAAATCAGTCATCACACATGCTCTGGCAAAAAAAAAAAAATTAATGTAGACTAATATGAACTGTAATTAGATGTTCTGCTTTTAAACAGCTGAATAAAAGATGAAATCATATAGAAAGTATATTTAGATACAAGCCAGAAAGTAAACTGATTATTATTCATAGTGCTGTTAATAGGAGCTGTAATTTATGCATCTAGTGGGAATCATGTTAGGCAATTAGGAAAGGGAGTCACACTTGACTTCCCTTTATGCATTTACATATTTATATATTTTTCTATATCTTGCCAATGTCTCCATCTTTCCAGTTACCTTTAATCCACATAACTGCCTAGAATAAAATCTTTTACACTGGAATCCTCTGTTGGAGCTCAAAAGTTGGCCTTCACTTAGATTAAAGGAAACCACACATGCTTATCTTTGATCTTATTTGTCCCCTGACACTGGACTTTTGCAGGTCCTCAGTACTACATGAAGAATGTGACTTTTTAATTTTTCTGCATGCTTTACCTTCAAAGGCTTGCAGCAGAAATTATCCTGGCAGTAGGTCAGGATTGTGCCTGCTCATGCTCCCCTCTGCCTATGTTACCCTCTCCCTGTGTACCCAGGACCCTGGCTCTCAATTGCGTGGACCCTGTAGTCTGCACCTAACAAATCCTGGAATCCTATAATTAACCACACTCCCTGCACTGAATTCCCAATGATCTGGATTTTGGTTCTTGTTGGCGGTGCTGAATTCATAGAATATACAATCCATTATGAATATTTAATACTTTCAGAAGTTCAATGCAAGAATGCATTAGGCTTACTTTGTGCAATAACATGGTTAATGTTTTCATCTCAAAGTGTCCCGGTGTCTAGTCACATGCTAATGCAGACTTGCAGCAATCCCATAAAATACGGGTCAGCTGGAGAGGGTCACATCACCAGATATGTTTGAACAGATGGGTGGGCTGAGGTACAGAGAGCTGTTGTGCCTTGCTCAAGGTAAAAAAGCAAGTGGCAGAGCAAAGATTAAAATTCAAGGCATTAGATCAGCAAAGGATTAAGTGCCGTGTTCATCTGCTTCATTTCCAGACATATATAACATGTATCTCAGTTAATCTGCAGATTTGGAAATATTCCAGGGTTTGGAAATATTCAGCCCATAACTTTAAAACAAGAAGAGTCAGGGGGACATGACAGGTACTGGGAAGGGACAACAAGGGACTACAGGATGGGTGGACCAGTGGACCCTCTCCCACAGGAGCTGTGCTGCCCCTGTGTTGCAGGGCAGTTTCACAGGTAACCTGTCCCCATGAGTACACAGGAACAATGCAAGGTGATAACCTGAGCCGAGTCCCCACTCACAGCAGATAATCAAATTCCCGTTTTTCCTCTCTGTTTAATGCTGGACTGAGCCAAACTACCCCATAAGCCTGACACTGGCTGCTCCCAGCCATGTCTGAGATGAGTCCTCAACAAGGCTTGTAACACATGACCAGTCCTAAACTTTGGGTTATTCTGCTCTGGTTTTACTTGCTGTATTTTGCTAAGGCTGTTCTTCTCATCACTTTGCCGGGTGTGATGCTGCAGAAGGAAAGTGAGTTCCCCCAAGGCACGGGGCACTTCCCCACTCTCTCTGTCCCCCCACAAGCCCTCCTAGAGATGAGGACCTGGTGTCTTGGCACGGCGCTCTGGCTGCAGGGCTTGCATTTTGGCTGTGGACCATCTTTTGTAATTGGGCTGGCGAGGGCTGCCTCTGCTTCTGCTTGGGGCTGGGGCTGCCAGTGCCAGCTGCTCTCCCTCCACCCGGGCTGCAGATTGCCCCACCAGCACCCGGCACCTCACCCTCTGATAGTCCCCTTTTTCACGCTGTCCTGTGCAACCATCTTCACAGAACTACTTAGAGCAGACATTATGCAGTAACGACCCACTCTTTGGCACACCCTGACACCCTCCTCGCCTCTCCCATTCCAGAGCCAGGAAGCAGGAGGTACTCTATGAGAAATATCATGTCAAGCTACAAGGCACAGATGAAAAAAAAAAGCAATAAATGCATTCCCATGCATTCCAACAATGCTATCTTTTTATCAGACAGAAGGTAATTTTAATTCGCCCCCCATAAATGCATCCCTCTCCCGGGCGTTGCACGGGTCTGGCTCATTGCATTTGTTCTCCGTCAAAGTGTGATATCTGGGGATGGATTCTGCAGGCTTAAAATAGAAATGTTCCTGCTTGCTGCTGCTGATGTATCATTGGGTAATCATTAAATAAATTCAGTGTTTTACTGCATTAACAAAAACACATGATTGTTTAACAGAGTATATTACAGAAGATGGAGGCTTTAATGGTCTCTATGGATTTTTAGTTTGTAAGAGTACATTATGAAGCTGTCTTGGTAGGGTGCTGTTTTCATATGTGAAAGAAGTTACTGGCGTTATACATCATTTTTATATCTTGTTGCTAGGCAACATATCATAGTGCAGTTATTGCAAAGGTGTCTGCTTCCTCGTTAAAAATCTTCATGTTGCTCCTTAATTCTGCAAAATTAGCCCTGTTCTTGATCCTACCCTGCTTCCTCGGATATCTTTCGATTGAGGTTTCATCTGTTATGTTTTGGAGAAATGTAACAGATCTTTTATTACCTGAATTTGGGGTGGAAGCCTAAAGCATTAGTGCTGATCTTTAGTTTCCCCCTTCATTGCAATTTGTTTTCATGCAGGGAGCTATGCGTTTCCATTCACTTGGGATTCAAAATCAGAGAGGTAATTGGAGTGGTGGTGTATTTAAGATATATCCTATGACAGCTAGGGTTAAAAAAACAACAACAGTAAAATATAGGGACTACCTAGGGTGTTGTGGAAAACTTATAAAATTCACTTTCAAACTCATTTCTTCTTCTCTTCAACACAATCTGCAGTTCTTGCTTCAGCATAGTGTTGTTGCAAACTCCTAGTATATTAGCATTTTCAAATCTAGGGACAGTTTTCCCTCAGCTTGGGTCAGGTTGTGCAAGATTTGGGGCTTTACAGGACTGAGCTGACTTCATCACCTCACTTCATTCTCTCCTGGAGAAGGCAAATCTATTTCAGAAAAATGCAGTTGGTAATAACAGACAGTATCACTCACAAATATCTTCCACACAACAAAATAACATTTTTTTTTCTGAGTGCCAGCATTTATTCCCTTCATTACCACTTCTCCCAATCTTCTTTGACTTGGAGAGCTGTCTGCTGGGGCTGTGTGTGCTCCCCAGGCACAGGGGTGGCTCTGGCACGTGTACCCCCCAGATGCTTCTGCAGGCTCACGTGGATCCACGGCACATGAGGGGGCTGCCAGCACTAGGCAAGGGGGAACTGGGGGCTTCCACAGACCTCAGCATGCAGCAAATGGCTCTTCATTATCCTCATCCCTCACACCTTTGTTACTAGTGTATTATAATTCCTTCCATTAACCAAACTTAATGCACTGGCAGTTCGTATACCTACTGTTCAGTCTGGGGCAAATGGTACTATTATAATATCTGGTTTTAATTAAGCTGTTCTGGATAAAAACTGGCATGCTAAAAGCTTTTTAAAATGCTGTTCTTTGCTACACACCCACACAACAACAACCAGTAAATCAATGGGATTTTGTCTAACATCTCCCTTGGAAGATATAATTTGGGGTGTGGTATCAGGGCAGTTATTTCTAAAGGCATGTGCACCAGAGGTGGGGAGGATTGAAAGAAACATGAAAGAAGTTCATTCTCTTATTCTTTTTAAACTGTAGAAGAGTTAAAAATAGATATAAGACTTAAGCTCTAAAGCCTACTTATTTAAGGAAAAATGTGCAAATAATTAATTTATAATGGGACTAATTTCACAATTCTGTGAAATTTTAATAGATGAAATTGCAAATGAAAGAAAGGAAATTGAAAAGGCCAAAATATTTAACTTCATCATCAATCAATGTACTTTACTAAAAAATACCTGCAAATAATTTCATGGTGTTTTAAAGCTGATAGTTGCCTCTTCACTCTGGAACAACTGCCTACCTGCAGATTTCACCCCAGAAACACACTGGACTATTTCTGAATAACCACATTACTCCATTTGCACCCTACCTACTTCCCTGTAACTTGCAAGGAAAGGGATAGGGTGGACTCACACTACTCTTTCATTGCTTCTAACCACACAATTTACCTTTAATGTTTGGGCCCCTGGATCGTACAACAGCTTTAACTCTGTTCCTCTAACATAATTAGTGAAAACATCAGCACTGTTTTCCAACTAACAATTCCTCTGCTTTGCACCACTGGCTGGTCCTGCTAGAAGTGAGTGATGAATATCCAACCTGACCAGCTTGGTCTAATTCTTTCCTCCCCCATCTCCCATCAATTTGAGGAGACATTTTTGAAATGGATGGAACTCACTGTAGTCCAAGAAATGTTAGTGTCCAGAGGAACTTCCCTTCCATTTCAGAGAATAAAGGAGTTTGGAGAATCAGCATCACTTTTAGTATCTGTTTACACATAAAGTCATATTTTTTTAGAGTGATTTTACCAGTTGATCTCTTGTTAACTCCTTTGGTCCATTCAGAAATTCCTGCAAAAGTAATTGCATGCCCTCATGACCAATGAGCGCAGTTACCAGTCAGAATTACCTTAACTGGATGATTGTTTCATTCATGGGAAATTTCTAATATAGGTAGCTACCTTGGCTCAGTTAATCCCTTGTTTTTTCTCTGTGCAAAAGACAGAGGAGAATTCTGAGAATAATGAATATTAACTCATATTCAGATTAAAGAATTAATCAAGACAGTGCCACAGGAAAACAAGAGTACACTTGTAAGAACTGAAAAAGCTGTTACTTCTCACCCAACAACTCCAGAACAAAATGGAAGGCACTCCAGAACAAAACAAGTGGTGAGACTCCAACTCACACACCGCATCATACCCCATACCTATGATGTATATTATTTCACTGGTTTATGAAAAATTCAGCTCTGGTTTCCAATGGCACTGTCATTCCTTGGGCTCCCATTGCTTCAGAAAGGCTATCCTTGCTGATCAGCAGGCCAGACGTGCAGCAGGATTGCCTCTTCTTCCACCTAGGACAGTACCTCCCCTCATATTCACGTGCAGGTTGCCAGCTCAGGAGGTGAAGTGACAGCCTCCCTCTTGGACTCAGTGGCAGACAGGAGACTGCAAACTGCCCCGTCCAGGGACACGCTGCCCACTCCAGGATGGATGATGATGCAGCTGATGACAAGCAACCTAGCCCTGTGCCATTACACTCATCAAACACTTCATCCGGGGTCTGGGGAACAAGGGGTGTTTTCTGTATTATTGTCAAGTAGACGATGCTTATTTCTGGCTGCCACCAACTGGAATGGTCTGTAAAATGTCCTACTCCAGCAACTCAGCTTTTCAGGGCTCTGCAGGGATTTGTGGATTAAAAGTGGCTATGACCAGGAAGAGGCGTGTTACAAACTTCTATTTGCTATGCACTTGATGTTTTACTTCAATAAATTCTACTTCCCCACTGACTCTCTGGATGCCTGTAATTCTTAGAAAACTCAAATAAACAGGATCAAGACAATTTTGTTTGTTCAATGTAATGAATCTGCCAGCCCTGTCTGTTGCCTTTCTGTGAATCTTAGTCTTCCAGGCCAGGGCCAAATTTGACACCTGGTGCCAGCTAACACCTGATAGTCCAAGTTTTTTTGGGCAACACTCTTCAAAACATGTTAGTGCCAGAACCCTTTACAAAGCTGATTATAAGAATTGTATGGACTGGTTTGCTTCACAGCAGCTCTCTGATCAGCTCAGTCATGATTTCTTGTTGGAGCCCAACAACAGCATCTCACCATCTTGTTTCACCATAAGTGGTCTTGCCACTTCCATTTCAGTCCGAGTTATCAGGGAAAAGATAATAAACCAAAACAGAAGGGATGCTGAGCCAATCTGTGTCTTCAACCATGGGACACTTTTTCTAACATCTACTTTCCTATGTTGTCAGACATGGCATGTCTTGGCCCTTGCTGGTCTTCCCCCAACTTAGTTACCATTGCTTGGTTAGGATACAGAGGTGAATGATGCCCTATATAAGTCCACTTGTTAAATGTGCTGTGATACTTATGGGGAAAAAAAAGTAGCAAACATGCCTAGTAGCACTTGGGCTTTCAAAATACTGTTACACAATCTTAGTGTGCTAAACTCTATTCAGTATTCAAAATTAAGTCATTGTTTCCTTGTATTGCTTCCTTTGTCTGCATCCATCTTGAATTTCATCTCATATTTGGACTGCCAGTGCTTTGGGGCTGGAACTGCTCTTTTGGTGTCTTTGTGGGGCACTTTGCTGAGTGGGTCCAGACCAGGACTCTAGAAGAAAACTACATGTTTACACGTCCCATTCACAATTACCATGCAGATTCACAATCCAAAGGGAGATTATTTGCAGGGGCCTTGTGTTCCTAGCTGGAAGGGACCCTTCCTTTTAGCATTTCGACATGGTTTGCAACAGCCTGAAAGGACCCTTTCCTAGACAATGGGGGAGAGATCCAGGGCCTGATGACTTGCCCATCCACTTCCTCACCCTTTGGGAGACAAAGTTCAGCCTCACCTGAAATTGTCTCCTAAGTTCAAAAGATTCTGAGAAGTCACAAATCTTGGGTTCCTTTGCCAATAATTAAGTGTCTTTACTTGGTGCTATTATGTAGCTTTACTTGTCATGAGGCATTTCTCCCAAAGGGCCCTCCACACCGTAACTGGGCTGTTCCAATTTCAGGATGGAGTTCCACTTACGCTCTTGCTATGTCTTATGAAGGTGCAGAAGTGAATCTGTTAAACTTGTATATCTGGAGGAAATAATTATGATCACTTCACTACCCTATAGCATTCATTCTTCTGAGAGCTTTCAATAAAGACCTGACACAATGTAAGTTCAACACTGGAAATGTGTTTAGCTTATGTCATGATCTGCAGATAGTTTTGGAGACTTCTATAGATTTCACATCCATCTCCAGCTCCATCAGTTCAGCCTTCTACTTGTTTTCCTCCCAAACTCTCAGTGCACTCTTAACAAAATAAGGTGGTAATATGTCATTTAACATGTATAGGATTGACACTTTTAAGTGATCCTCCAAAATTGCTCAGATGTCCAGCTGAAAGGATCAGAAGCCAGTTTATTTCCATGCCGACTTGTCCAGGTAGATTTTGTACTGTGTTGCCATTTCCTATGAGTATCCTCCAGAGGATGCTCTTAAGGCTTTGGGAGCCCTTTCATCTCTATTTGCTGAGGTATCTCTTCAACTCCCCAGTTGCAGTTGGCAAATCAGAGTGCTGATCAACTTGTACCCCTGTTGCTCTTTGGGTAAGATTTCTCTTGCTGCATCTGTATTTAAAATGCAGTTGTTCATTACCAAGAATTCTTGGTCTCTGCGGACCAGCACTTGGAAGAGAGGAGCAGCTTCATCGACACTAACTCTGGTTTTCCACAACGAGTTTTCCACACAGACACAATGACCCACACCCCCTCACTGCTGTGACTGCTGACTTGGAGCCCAGTGCTCTGACCAGGTGAGGTATCGAGTGGGAAATGCCCTCCCTACCAGAACCTTGCTCTGGACAGGCTCTGGATGGTGGTGGTGCACCTGGGGCTGCCTCAGGCCTTGTCACTGTGGAGGAAGCCAGTGACTCCTGCACTAGAAACTTGCCTCTAGAGCAAAATCTGTGTGGAAGCCCCTCTTCAAAAACCACAGTTAATGTCAGGTAAGTTACCTTTTTTTCTCCTCAATTTGTAATTAGACATCCCAATTATGCAGTTTAATCTAATTAAAGTAATGATGCAATTATACAATAATTGATACATAATCGGCATGCAAAAACCTGTGTAAGTATTATTTAACCAACAGAGCAAATTCTAGATGAACCTTTTCAGTCTCTTAAAAGTATATCATTTTAGCAATCAGCTTGAGGAAGGGATTTTGCCTACTCAAGCATTTATAAATCCATACTGCCACTAGTAAAATTACTTTTTCTTACTATTTATGAGCATTTAGCTTCCATTTACTTCAGTGGGAGTTGTCTCTGAGCACCCACAGACAGAAGTAAAGCTTAGAGCCTCCAAAAGACACCACAAGTATCTCATCCAAAGACGGCAAAGTGCTATGAAGTCATTTCAGGAATGCCTAATACTGGCTTGCCTGCTGCTAGAGATGATAAAAAAATAAAATAAATCTTATTGTAGATTGCAAGAGAAGACAGCTCTATGGTACCTGTACTGGTACTTTCTCAACAAACCTTACCACTTAAGATAATTTTTTTTAATTAACTGCAAATTGCTTTCTCATTATCCAAAATAAATGTGCAAAATGTGCATATTACATATGCACCACATTTGCAGATGTATAAACTAAGCCTTAGCTGTGTATCTACCCAAAGTCTCATGCACCAAAATGAGAGTGTGTATGGGGATACAGAAGTCCTGTCTCTAATGATATGCACAAGAACCTGGTTTTTCTGTATTGACTCATTTTTCTGAAACAGATAAACTGGGAAGTGTGTGTTTCATTGTCTGAGGATGTTAGCTGTATCTGCAATAGTCAAAGACCCACGTTCTGAAATGACATCAGAGACCTGGGGGCTTGTCTGATAAAAAATGGGATTTCTTCTCATCCTTGGATAATACTTTCTTTAGCCTACTCCCCAGCCCCTTTCTTTTGTGCAGTGAACTGTGCGCTCTATACATCTTTTTCCTACCCATGGTGTGGCTGAATGTCAGTAATATTTTACCCTTGTTTTGGAAAGTACTGTGGAATCAAACATGTCTACATTCATATAATAGTCTATAAGTAACCCAGCATGCCTGGATGTGTGAAGAAATGAGAATGGCCTGTCCCTTTCTTTGCCTGTGTTGCATAACTCCTGCTTTAAACTGGATACATTGTATTGAGAGATGCTATAAGGTGAGTTTATTCAAAATTCCTCGGTACCTGTGTCAGTAGAACTATTTATAAGCAGGGAAATTTCAGAGGAAAATGTGAATGTTCCCTGACAAGCAGTCACTTCGGCTTTTGTTGTTGTTTTTTGCACAATTTGCTTCTAAGGATCTAGTTTTAAGTGTTATTACCCATGTGTGTGGAAGTATAGTTTTGACTTGAACCATATTATCTTTAATGTCAAAATTGCTAAGAAAAGCTTTTTAAATTTAGTTCCAATTCAAATATGATGGGTTTTCTGTAATTTTTTAATTGTCAGTATTCATATTGGTAGTATAAGAGTTTAATCCTTTTCATGAGAGACACTGAAAATAGGTTTTAAAAAAGCCTACAACTGAACAATTGTTCATTCCTGGTGATATAAATTCGGTTCTATATGTGGAGTCACTGTGAGCCTGCATATATGGCCCACAGTTTCCAAGCTTAAGAAGTCACAGGTGGTTAGGTGATCCTCTGATCACTGGTAAGGGTCACATAGGGAGGATTTTTGTCTTCCAACGTTTTTTTCCTCCCACTTGGTGGTTTCAAACGGAATGTAAGAGGACAGACTTGGCTGGGCAGTGTATAAAGAAAGTTTCCGGAACATACTGAGTCCTAGTTCTTTGACCTAAAGGATGCTGTTATTTCAAAGACAGGAAAAAATAAGCCTTTCCCATGCCTTTCTTGAGTGAAATTCTCTTGTTGATGGGCTACAGAACATCAGTAGGTCTATCAGAAAAGACTGCCCAAGGAAGTGGCTGAGTCACCATCCCTGGAGATATTTAAGAGACAGGTAGATGTGGCACTTGAGGACATGGCTTATTGCTGGACTTGGCAGTGCTGCATTAACAGTTGGACTTGATGATCTCAGAGGTATTTTCCAACCTAAACAATTCTGTGATTCAGTAACAGACATCTGGAGGTGGGAAGAAAGCAAGATAAATGCAGCTAAAAGATACGAAAAAATTCAGCAGGCATACTACTGCACAAAACCCCCTAGAACTCCAGCATGTTTATATTCCACGGAAAAAACTTAGCATAAAAATCTAGTGTCCAGTTATTTCACAGCTCTGCTTACGTCTATTGCTAACAGAAGTCTCCTCAGTGCTGATCACAGGCAACATCATTGTGCTAATTTTTCACCAGTCTTTAATTTTTTAGCAGCAAACTCACCCATATTTGTTGTAGGAACTTGCATCTGAATTTGCCAACAGTTTGGTGATTCTGAGAGGCCAGGGGCTGCTGCCTTGGTCAAGACACAATAACTACCAAAGTACAGCTGATCTCTTATTGCTGAGCATGATTTAAAGGAAAATCTTTGAAAGAAGTATAACTGCCTGAATTACTACTCTTTTATATGTTTTTAAATGAGAATGTAAAGGCCAAGGGCATTTTTTCCTATTTAATACTATTAAATCCATCATTAAATCTCTCACTGAACACTGGGTGAATTTAATGGTGCCCTCAAGTGCCGATGCTGATGCTTGACTGTGTTAATATTGTTGTATATACAGATACAATAAATAACACTTAGCTAAGGTAGTGTAAGCAGCCTTATTGGGTATATCAATACAAATAGCTGCACTAATGAGATTAAGCATCAGAAACCAACGGCAGTGTGAATCTAGGCACTGAGGCTAAAATATGGATAGGGATTCAACACATTGAACCTATCAATAAAACCGAACAGACTCTACTAAAAGCTTTACTGCTAGTTGGCATTAAAGGATTAATTTGAAAGTACAGTTTTTATCTTTTCTCATCTCACTTTATAACATGCTCTGTCTTAAAACTTCCGTCTGTCTGGTGCACAGGTATTATGAGTGCTCCTGTGTGCTGAACATTCTGCAAAACCCTTGGCAGGTCTCGCTGCTCTGCCTTGCTGGAACACAAGCTGCCTTTGCTAGATGTAATTCAGCACTGGGAATGGGCTGGGCTTGTACCACTGGTGTTTTTTATGTCTGGTAGTCTGAACACGGAGTTGCCTCAGTTGAGTCACCTCTAGATCACTGTTTCTTCTCTCCACATACATCCTTTGGATGTAGTTGCCTTGCCCATGCAGATTATTTTAAGCCACCTTAATTGCAGGATCCCCAAATGTTCATTATTACAGTACTCTTTTACCAGTGCAGAAATCTCCAATTGACTCTATTTCATTTTGAGGGTATTTCCAATTTATGGTTTTATTGCTAGTAGGGAAAAAAGCTTTATGTTGTGATATTTCTTCTGATGGGCTTCTATGTATGCTAAAGCTTTGAAAGATATATCCACTGCTTTGTTTTACTAAGAAACTCTTTCAAAGTGAAAAAGAACTGTCCTAAAGGACTAATTTTAACCAACAGAGTCTCTACCTTGCTTGGGTAGAAAAGTCCCCAAAGGCTTAAGTGGATATTAATTGCTACATAGACAAAATCTGAACCTTCTCATTTCAATGAATTGCAGTTTGATGCTTCTCATAAAGAGAAATCAAAAGAAATTAATGTTTTCTGCCATGAAACAACCTTTTGTGACTTTTAGTATTTTAAATTTCCAATGCTAAGGCAGTTATTTCTGATTCCCTGCACTCTAAAAAATAGGTAACATAATTAAATAGTGGTATAAGTATGTCCTGTTTCCTTTTTATTTATGTATTACTTTAATTTTTCCACATGATTTCTATGAGGTTAAAAAAAAAGAAAACATATACATCCTCATTTTTGAAATGTCAGCAAAGGAATGTTAATTATATTGCAAAGTGGATAAGTAAATCATGTGTAGTTAAGAGCTCAAAAATAAACAAGCATTTGTAACCATCTTATTTCCTTGCATACCTCTATCATGATGCAGCCTATAATTTCATAATCACCTACTGTTTGCTGGCAAACATATTGAAGAATTTTTTAGAGAGTTGTAAAAACTTTTGCTAGCATCATTTTTCATATCATTCTAGCTGTAAAACCAAGCTGTCCTTGTGCTGAGAGTCTGGTACATCAGCAGTAGAGAATACTTAGAAATGGTGTGGCAGGGTGACGTGCTGTTCCATGAAGGTTTTCTGTGCCCCATACAGGGCCTTGAGCAGTTCAAGCTTAGTTGTTTTGTAACCAGCCTACTTAAAAACTGTTTCAAAGATCTGTTCCTTTTGCTTTCTCATAATTTAATGTGATTTTAACCAATTTAGATAAATCTAAATGTATTTAGTTTTAGTTAAAATGGCTTAACTTTCATGGCCATTCTTTCAAATAGATGCAAATTTCTTATCCAGGCAATGTCTGCAATAGTGCGTAAGATACTGTTGTTAATCTACTTTTTAATAAAATAAATGGTGTAATGGATGAAGCCAGAACATGCTTTCAGAGTAGATTTAAGTCTGCAGTGTATGTTTTCATACCTTGTACTGTTTTTTTCCAGCTGGAATCACAGATTGTCATTGTCACACTCAGTGCCATTTATGTCAAGAGAGGGGTTTTCTTAAGGAACTTTCTGACTCAAGATTCTTTCAACCTTAGTTCAAATTTTATAAGTTTTAACTCATAATAGCATCATGGTACTTACAGAGATTATGGGGGTGCTGGGATGCCTAATTCAGGTTTGGAGACTACCTTGCAAATGAAAGCCAGTGCATGTAATAAGCATAAAATACTGTTTCAGGGCTTGAAACAGACAGAGCTTGAGACAATAATAGCTTTGAGGAACACACTTAATATAAACGCTAGACAACTTTAAATTGCACAGCTACAGAATGGTCTCCTTCACTGCTCCATGGCTGTGTTTGCAGCTAGAGAGAAGCACACACACAAAATGAGTTTTAACAAGAAATGCCAGATTGCCTAGGGACATCTGAGGCAAACAAAGGGGCTCTGCCTGCCTCTGACAGCATCCCAAAGGCCACCCCATGTGTAGCAGGGAGAAATGGTAAGTGCTATTTCGTGCCCATGGCACTGGCTTCTGAGAACAGGACGGTGAGCAGAGCTCCCAGCCAGGCGGGCTCCCCGCTTGTGCACAGTGCCCTGGCAAGGACTCCCGACACACTGTGCTGCTGGCAAGCCTACCATTCTTATACCCAGCAACAAGGGACTGCCCTCCAGCCCCCTCCCCACTCTTCCAGAGGATGGTCCAGATCCTAGGTCCACTGATGTGCCCCATGCTGTCTTTCTGCTGACCACAGCAAGAGTGTCGGGCAAATGCCTCCACTGTGTTTATCCCTGCACTTAAATCCCCAAGGTTTATTGTGGTGCTTCGGGAGCTTATGAAACCAAAAGCAGCAGAGGACAACTATGGTAACTGATACATAAGAAAATAAGAAACTTCTTTTTCTATATTTTCTAAAGCGCAATGGGACATCCCTTTTTCGCAGTCACTTCTTTTGTGGTCAGTACCCAACATTCACATGGGAATACAAATGGTTCACATGTTTTCTTGACTTATAAACGATGTATTGACAACCATAAATGCTGAGGATTTTGATCGACTGAAAAATAAACAAGAAAATCCCACTTAGCTACATTTTAGGTGTGAGTCTGAATCACCCAGAATGACTAATCCTCTGACCTGTGTGACAAGCCAGCTCACTTCAGCCACTCTCCCCTGTCTTGAGCCTGGTATTTGGCTGAAGCATATAATTCAGAAAAACATCTTTTATCTTTTGACTTGAAGAGATGAAGATAGGCATTTCTGTAGCACTGCATCCTAGCAGGGAACCACCAGCTCATGAGAAGTTGTTCTTTTTTTTCCTAACTTCACTTTGCCTTTTTGTTCTTCTATCCATTGGCTCATGATACAAGAAGTATGTGTATGTATCACTAACAAAGGTAGAGATCTTCGTATTTTTCTATTATTGTGAACTGGCAACAGTTTCCACTGATTTTTTAAGTCATCTCTTGAGAATCCTATTGAAGGTGTTGAGCAGAGGTTCTGCCTTTCCTTGGGACACTTGACAGTTAGCTACGAATAGGTTTTCTAGAAGTCATATTACAGGGGATTTTCCCCCATGAAGCTGCTTGCAGAAGTCAAACATAGTGGCTCTTAGTGTAACAGAGCTGATTTCATCTGTGATCTTTTCTTGGTTCCTTTTTTTTTCACTTGCTCAGAATTCCCAGCATTTCTGAAGAAATGGGTTCAAGGAAAGAAGCTATTACACCACTGGCGTAACCGGTTCTATTGTGCTACCATATTCAAATGCACCCTGATGGATCGAGCTCTTTGGGCAAGAGTATGAGATGTGGGATATTTGTTTTCAGTTTCTTGTCCTCTGATGATCCCTAACCCCTTTCTGGGTCCAGTGTCCCAGTCTATGGTATTCTTCATTTCTGGACATAAACCTGTCTGTGTTCAACTCTGTACATCTATGTACTCTTAGCTGAACTGGTATCTGTTGGCTTCAGACATCACATTGTGCCACTGTGCTACTTCTAGAATACAAACCAGCAAGATTTAACATCTTTCTGTCAATTCAGATCTAGGAGGCACACGACGTAACCTTGAGAACAGATGGTTGAATTCACATACACTGAAGCACACAGTGCTACACTGATTTCTTAATCTCATTCAGAATAAATGACTTGTATATGAACAGATTCCCCAAGTTGTCAGAGCATCATAAACAAAATTGTTTGCTAATTGCAGTCAGCCACATCCATGCAAGGTTGTCCAGGAAGGATTTACAGGCTGTTTTGCCGTGCAGAACCGCTTTGTTTTATGACAGGGAAAAGGGAAGGAGAGGCTCTGTCTTGATGCTCAGCTCTTCAGTCTGAGGCTCCAACCTGGTGTGCTTTTCACCTGTAAATTGAACACATTTTATTTAATTGCATGGAGAAACCACATGTGCAAAACCTCTTGGAACTGTACTTTATAGAGCTACATTTGACAGCGTTTTAACTTCTAATACTTTAATTCTGAATTTTTCTTTTTATGGATTTTTTTTTACCCTCTTCATCATCTTTTCACACTGACCAAGTTTGTTGTAGTAGTACAGAGCAGAAGTTTCCTTGCTTCTTGTTATGGTTGGCAGCCTTCACAGGTATGTTAGCCAAAAGGCATTCTGGTAGCACTTTAAACTTTCACCCAGAGTACAAGGTATTTACTTCTTGTAATTTCTGCCCATAATTTGTGCACAGAACACACAGGCATCACTGTGTTACCCCAAGTTCGTGAAGGTTGACATGCTCAATCAGTTGGCTGAACAAACTGAGCTAAAAATACCAATTCATACCCACTGGTGAATCTCCACTGTGGATGCACAAAAGAGCTCTTTGAGTGAGCTCCTGGGTTTCCAGCAACCAAGAAAGTCTTTATGGTACCCCCAGTCCTCTTAAAATGGCTTCAGGGGTATGAAATTGGAACTAAGAACAAATTAGACCAAACCAATGACCTGTTATTCCATCTTCTGAGAAGGGAGTGATCCAGGACCACTAATGTACCTATTGCAAAGCTTCCAGCCTACCACAACATAAGAAAATGGAAAAATTTGTCTAGTTTCTAAAAAAAAGTAGATTTTTTCCCCCACACAATTTGCTTCAATGACCTCCCTGCATTTAGCAGTGTATTTTTGTCTGAATTAAAGGAGTGTTTATATTAGAACATTGCATGCATTTGTGGAAAAGATATTTCAGTATTGATAAATATTTACCGTGATGGTATTTCTGTCTCCTCCAAACCGCAGATGTTTTCCTTACTAAATGCGTCTGGTTTTCAGCTTTGAGCATTTTTTTCTCTGCTTTTTTGTCTGTATTAATACAATCATCCATCAAAACAAGAGTAAGACCCTGACCAGTGTCCTGGTATTTTTTTTTCAATAGCCTTTGTTTTAACTTCTTGAAATGTTTCCAGAGCAATCCTGAGGCCACTACCATTGCCTAAGAATTAACATGCTTGTTATGGTCTCTGAAAATGTCAGCTATGTGCACTTTTTCATTATTATCTGAAACCATGCAGAGATCTGGACCTTGAAATATCCTAGGTCTTTTCCTTTCCTCTTTCTCCTCCCCCCACTCCCAGGAGGCAGCTATTCATCTTCATTAGCCACTTCTGTTAGCTTGCTGCCAACTGAGACTAGAAAACTAGCTGCATCAGTCTTGCATGGCAATTCAGGAATTAGAATCCATAGTCCTTGGGTGCAGGAGGTTAATGCACTAATAAAGATTGTACCTTGATTAACCACATCATCTCAGCTTGCCCAAGCAAGGTTGGTTTTCAGACAGTTTGTTGTATCATATGGCTCAATGCATTCATCTGGAAACAGAGCTTCTTAGCTAAGAAGAGATATTCATCTTGGTGACTAAAGGAAAAATTTTATCCTTTTTTTTTTTTTTCAGTGAAGAACATTTTTTTAAAATTAAAGAAATTGTCTAAATGCTGTTCTATGATTTACCTGTAAAGGGACACCTTCCTTTCCTAATAAGAGGGTGCAGGGGGGCTTGTCCTAAACTCTGATATGAGAGAGCATGACACGAGTTATACACTAATTAACTTGTTTTTAGAATCAAACCACATTTCTTTTAGGTATCCATAACAACTTCTAGACTTGCAGGCTCATTTATTCCCCCCAAAAATGAATAAAATTTTGCAAGCCTCTATGTTAAAGAATTATAATCATACAAATGAAGGACCTAAATAAGTCAGTTTGATAAGTAAGCAGCTGTAGCCTTCTTTCACATTTATCTGTCCTAGATTGCTGAACCTTGACTAAGTGTTGCAGGTTATTTTCAGGATGGTTCCACTAAAGCAGAGATAACATATTCCAAACAGAAACTTATTGCACTGGCATTTCTGATTTGCTGTAGAGTGAATTGATCCACAGATCACGTTGCAAATGCTCATGATTTGGAATGGTTTAGTTCTGCAGGTACCAAATATCTGGAGATTTAATGCTGAACACATTCTTGAGTGCTGCAGTCTGAAAAATCTCTTACTTTCTCCCTTTCCATGGGCCTAATTTCTCTTTCTTCCTTTCCTTCTTCCCAGCACACAGACATGCGTGTACACACACACACACACACTCTCTCTCTCTCACAACTCCTGTCTATATCAAGCAGTTGCTGCTGATGACCATCTGTGCATGTCTGAAGAACCAAGCACAGCAAAAATGACACAGTCACATGCTACACAATTACCTTTATTTCTTTGTTTAGAACAAAAAAAATAATATTCCTTGACAAGCACTTGCCCGTGGATTGTCATGTATCTTTTGGAAGTTATACCAATGAGGCCTATTGAAAAGAATTCATATTACAGAAAGCAACTGAGCATTTGGAGAGTCTTGGGACTGGTGCCAAAGGGGAAATGTGGTAGAATGTGTTTGCAGCAGATTGCTATGAAAAAAGTTGCTCCTTGAAATCATTTTAGCAGGAGTAGGAGAGACAGAAGAACTGCTGACTGAGGTTCAGTGCTGAGCTGGCACCCAGCTCAGTGTCCTTACTGCAATTTCAGCACCATGATAGGCAGCTCAGAGTAGTTCCCTTATTTCATCCTTCAGTTAGTGGGTGAAACCATGTGTGCCACTCATCTCAAGTTTAGAAAGCATTTTGCATCATACATGACAAATCCTAACTATAAATTAAAACCCACCCAAATGAGTGGAGAGAAGGTAAGTAAAACAGAAAACAACAGAAGCTGGAAAATGACAAGATATTTTTGTTAGGTGGTGATGGTTCTGAATAACATGTTATCAGAAGGATAATGTCCAATAAGAGATGCTCAGATGGAAAGTAAAAAATTATCAATTGTTCAAAGGAAACTATGGGGCTTATGAGGAAGTAGAAAAAGAGTTCTAGGTATGGATAAATGAAATCATAAAGAAACAAGGGGAAACAGCTTTATCTTTCCATTTTTAGGTGCATATTTGAGGTTTGGGTTAGAAAAGTTGCAGCAATAACAGATACTACAGGAACCAATTTTGAAAAAAGAAAATTGGCTTTTCACATGATAGGAACCTTACCACAGTGAAATACTGTCAGCTTCAACACAGTCTCCAAAAGTTTCAGTGTCTGACTCTTTGCTTTCGATATTTGACACTAAAATCATAGCTATGTTGTCAGCTAGTGCCATTGTAGCTACATTGAACTGAAAGTGATATTTACCAACTGACAGCAGTTAAAAAGAGAGACTCCTGTGTCAAAAAAAAAAAAAAAAAGGTAATATTGTGAAGACAGAAGAGATACTAGATTAGAGCTTCTCAAACTGCATCTTGTGATCACTTGCTAAAGGGTCTTGGAAAGCTCTGCATTAGCTTTGCCTGGCCTTGACTTCCAGCTGAATAAATATATCTAATGCTTTCCTAAAATCTGCATTTCGTTGTAGGTAACCACAAAGACAGGTCCTCTCCAGTCCCCCGAGCTAACCAACAGAGTATTTGCAAAGGAAAATTGTGTCTCACAAATCTCCTATAATTCCTGTGACACGTCAGTAGAGCAGTGGATGAAGTTGAGTCAGCTAAAATAACTTTCAAAAGGTGTTTGACAGGGTTCTTTATGAGGTGCCACAAATATTTCTTAAATCATCATGTGTAGAGAGACAAAATATTATGAATCAAAAATCAGCTAGGTGAGCACAAGCAGAGAGGAGGATTAAACAGTCAGTTTTCTTAATGACCCAATGATAAGTTCTGGTTTTGGCACCAAGTGAACAGCAAGATTATACATGTGACAAGACTTTAAATCTAGATGCTACCCATCTCCCTACTTATTATTAATTATGATTTTTCTGAATCAGTTCAACCATTCCCGGTATCATGTGCCACACAGCAAGACTGATGACACTAGATAAATAGCATTGCCTTAAGTCTAGAGTGAATACTATTATTTACCTCTGCATGGTACTTTTCCTGAAAAATTATCTACAAGCTAGGGTTAAAAGCCCCAAACAAAACACTGCCAAGCAGTCATTAATCCCCAAGAAATGTCTGGTTACTTAATTGTTGCTGCGGAAACTGAAGTTGGAGCAAGAATATGCAATACTATAGATTTCTTTATTTGAAGGTTTTCCCTTCAATGAGAAGAAAAGCCAAGTTGGCATGTTGAGTAAGATTAACTAGGCTTGGACCTTTATAGCTTGTAAAACTGGACATTTATGTATGACTGCTGAAAACTGATTTACTACAGGTAGAGACAAGGAGAGTTACAGTATGCATGGGAATGAGATGTGCCATCACCACCAGCACCACAAAGATGTCAGTGCAAACCAACATCGCTGCAACCCTCACAAGGAGAAATGTGTGTTACAAAACAAAGAGAGGGTGTTCTTGATATAATTTGGACTTGTGCATCTGGCTGCAGGAGGAGGGGGGCAGACATTGTCATCTCAAACAAGCTGTCCTGCAGTTGGGCACGTTTGCTCACCCGCATGTATTTTCAAGCAGCCTGGTCAGGGCTTCCTTCTTTGATCTAGAAGTCTTTGTTTTCCCCACTTCTGGACCCCAAATGTCTTCTCAGTACTTTCTTCAGTTGACATTGTTCAGGACTTTAGGATTAAGTTAATCAAGTTTGAAGAAGACTATAAATTGGTTTTAAATTAGACCATTATCTTGTGGCTGGAACATTTTCTGGTGCCGGGTGATTCTGACTTATTTTTTGTTTGATTTATGCTAAAAAGACTCTGGTTTTTTTTCTAATTTCAAAAACCTTTTGAGTCAATCAATGTTCTAACACCAGTTTGAAGGTGCTAAGGTTCTTAAATACATTTAAATTTTCATCAGTGCTTTTCAAACAGTTTTCAGTCCGGGGGGTGCCTTATCCCAGTACTGCCAATCCCAAAGTCCAAAGACAGGCAAGTTACCTGAGAAAAGAAGATGTGCATGAAAGTTCATTTTACAATAAAAGTTGAGTCCTTTCTGTTTAGTGCCGGCACAGTTAGTTAAATAGTTGCCATTTAGGCTTGCAATTTCAGACGTTTCACACCATGTACCAAAAAAAAAAATCTTGATATAATCGTATGTCACTACTAGTGTTTTGAATCTGTTACAAATATCTTCAGATAGAGTCTAAAATACCGAGACTTGGCACACTTGAACATATTCTGGATTTGTTTCTGCTTGATCTTGTATGGTGTTGACATTTGCTGGACACCTAAATTCTTTCTCCTGATTTTTGAGGCTCTGTTCTTGGCAGCCAGAAGGAGACTCTGCACATAGTTTAATGTTTCTATTTAGAAAAATCTTATACTACATTTAAATATTACCACTCCTCAGTTGTCACAGCCTGTAGTTTGGGATACTTTGCATTGTGGCTTTCTGATTATTTTGTCTAATTTTATTTAGTTTTATAGTTGTCTGAATTTCAAAGGGTAGGGATAAATAAACAATATGATCACAACTCAATGTATTATTCTAGTAAATTCACACTCTGATATTCATGATAATGGCAATTATTAACCCTGGCAGATAACAGTGGTTTTACTAAATCTTTGTGTCAGAAAGGGTTACATCAAATTTAAATTATGTAGAAAGCTTTATTATATACCACAACTGAAAGTTAAAAAAGGAGAAGAGGACCTAGCTGGAAAAAAAAAAAAGACCATTAAGGCTATTTTTCATTGAAGTGTGGATGAGAAATAATGTTGGAGGAAAGAAGAAATGAAAGATTTTGACATGTCAAAAAAAAGGTCACCCTTATTTTTAATCAACCCTCTGGTCCTTTCCCTGGATGAAGGCATCACTGTCAGACTCGGGCAGGCAAGGTGGGAGGAAAGAGCTCTGCTGCTGTGACAGATTGGTTTGTGCTGGCACAGAGCAGACTCCTCAGGAGATGTTCCCTGAAGGTGACAGTGGGGTCACCAATTGTATAACCTGGAAGAACTGCTTCTTGAGCAAATGGCAGTCATAAGCACTGAACAGAATATTTCACAAGTAGGATAACTTTGGGTCAAAGCCACCAGATGTTCCCAGTCTGGCTGCCCCCATTCTTCAATTGACAGAGATAAGGTAAAGCATTGCCCTTCAGTAGAAAGGGACACTGAGTCATTCCCGTGTGTTCTTTTGGGCTCAGCACCTCAACTTTTAGGGAAGAACACTTTGGTTAGGGTTTTACCAGTGGAAACATCTTTAGTCTATATACACAACATCACATTTCCCACAGAGTAAGTAAATGATCCTGTAAGGGAAGAGCAAGAAAAGCAGATGTGAAAGTGATACCTTTTTAGATGACAGACTTAGGGTTAAATATCCACATTGCAAATCTCCTTTTTGTCAATTTATTGTCATACACCTTTACTGTTGGAATATTTCTTAATACTAAATCTTTTGCAAACAGTAGCACATGTGCCAGGTACTTGTAGCAAACAGCAATCTGATTGCCTATGCTTTTTGCAGCCTGAGTTTTAAGAAGTTACTGTATATTAAAATTTGCTATATACTGTTATTGCTGGCACTTATCAGATAAGGAAGTCATAAGATGAATGATCTGCCTCAAAGAAGTGAAGAGCAAAGCAATTCTGATACTGAAACTGCAAACCAGATGATGCTCTGATTAGAGGCACGCACACAGATTACAGAAGTATAATAAATCAAATAACTTTTTAGGCTCAAATAAAATAAAAGAATGCAATTTTTATTAGGAAATAAACTGTTTATCAAGAATGCTTTAAAGGTGACATTTATTGCTAATAAACTGTGTTGAAAGGACTGGTCCTTTCATTGGAGAACAGCCAGAGACTTTCCACTGTGTAAAAAATGCAGCAGTTCAGTCCATGCTGGGTCAGGAAGCAGTTCCGTCAGCACTAATGAAGGATGGGCAAGAGACTCACACACACTTTTTTTCAAACAAGAACATTTTCTTTTCTCTTTAAAAAGGAATGAGTCATGGAAATATAACTCCAGTATTATTTTGGGACTGATTGTGGATCTCTACATGGCCCCTTGGAATATCACTGAGAAACAATTCCACAGTCAGTTAATGGTAGCAAAACCCAGCAAAGCATCTGCCAGGCAGACTCTTGATAGTGTCAGCAATTCCCTCGCTTAGGCAGGATGTTATTTGCTCTTCAGTTGTTCCAATGCTTGGGACAACTTTCAGGGTTGTCATGCTTGGCACTATTTCTCATATTAATTCTCTTAAGTTACTGTGTACTGTGGCTTTTGGTGCTGAACATGTGAAAAACCACATCTGTCCCTTATCCTGCACTCAAGAGGAACAAAATTCTTGTCTGAAGGGTTTCATTTATCTCTCCCCAAAAGCAGCCTTGCTTTCGAGACCAACTCATTCAGACTTGAATCATAACAGTATTGAGTGTGTGCTTACCTGCTACGTGAAACTGTGTCAAGGATGACTGCATAAAAATCAGGTCAAGCAACATCTGTCTCTTAGGTATAAAAAAATGTCCCTCAAGACAAAACAGGGAGGAGAAGGAGATGGTGTGCAACACACCTCATTTAAAGCTTGCCACATATCTGTGTCCTGCAAGGCACAAACAGTTGGAGTTAGGAACTTACTCAACTCCTGTACAATGATAAAGGCAATTTTAGGAATTAACTTAGAAGGTGGTAGGCATTTACCATTCTGACCTTGTCTGTGAAATCTATTTTGTAATTAGTCCACTGTGTGTACCCCATTACTTGGTCATGAACTGAAATTTCTGTTCCTGTCTACAAAATGTTCTTCTGTTAGTCTCACCAGCCCAAATACATTGAGTGATTAAAATGTATTTGCAGATTGTCAGAAAAATCAAGCTCCTTGCACTTAAGATGCATTATCTATTCAGAAAAATTAGAAGATGCTTAAGAACTGCTCTCCAGAGTCTGTAAAAATCGTAGCTCATGTTTTGGCTAGATTATATGAAAGCTGGGCATTTCCTAGAAGCTGCAGTAACTTAAATATTCCACTACCCAGGCACTCTTGCTACTGATATGCTATCATTGTCTCCTTTTCCACTGACTTTCTAAATTCATTTTGCTGAACAATACTGTTTTTCAGGAGATGACCCACTCATGGCCTCCGCCACTGTCAGCTATTCACACACCAGGAAAGGCAGAACAAAGCAAGTTTCCCTTCCCAAACAAGGTAAGACATTCAGCATCATGTAGAAACATTCCTCCTGCACCTACACAAGCCCTGACTAAGTGTGTGAGGTCTCTGTTGATGCCATGCTGATGATCTTCTTCATGTGTATGTGCCAGTATTCCCTGTCTTTTCCCTTCTTACAGCCTCAGCAGGGCTACACAGTCTGCATCTCTTGGCAGCAGAATTGATGGTGGTGTGGGGGTCACAGGTTCCTCATGGCAAGGCAAAACCACAGGTGTCTCTGGTGGGATGTCCAGATGGGGTGGCTTCTGCTGAGGCTCCTGACTGATGCCTTAGGGCACAGACAGCAGAGGAGAGTCAGGGAGCTCCTCCTTGCACGCGTTGCTCCTGCGTCATTTGGCTTCACCAGCTGAGATTTTTGTTGAAACCTTTGAGGTCTGAGGAGGCCTTCAGTAGTACACTGGCCTCTAGTTGGGCCTGAGGACTGGGCACACACCTCCTGCCACCAGCCTGGCTTCAAAGCGGCAGCTTTTATTAGAGAGGCAGTCAGCCCAGTGCTGAGATGCCCAAAGGGGCCACAGAAGCATTTGCCACAGAAATATTTGATCCCCCAAGAGACCAAAGCCACCAGTCCTGCTGATGGTCCCTTAAAACCAGCCCCACTATTGGATGTGCATCCCAGGGAGGATGCAGTGCAGCATGGTAAAGCTCATCAGCACGAGCTTGGGGAAACCACATTATTTATACGTGGTAAGTCAAGAGGGAATGAAATCAGCTATCTTGTGCAAGAGCCAATAAATTTCACATTGTATCACCATATACTGTTTAGATGTCACAAGCATATTTCATGCAGTTTTCAAGCTTGAAAGATGGTATTGATGCTGTTTATAGTCTTTCTCCTGTTAAAGCAAGCTCGTTTGGCAACTTTCAAGTCCATTCTGGAAAATTTAGTTCAGGGAGTAATTATAACTACAAAGCCAAGAAAACTTCATTTGCCTACAGTAAAACAGCTTTTCTGTGGATGGGAGTGTCACGATTTTGAAGTATCAGGGGTGTAAACCAAAATATCTCTGGCATGTTATGAAAGAAAAAGAAGGAAATAACTCACTATTTGCTTGTTGAAGGCAGGCAACTGACTGAAGATGGTAGGCGGGCCAGGGCCTTGTTAAGTTTGAGTAAGTCCTGTAGGAGATAGGTGGATCAGCAGCTTACAAGCAGATGAAGTGGCTGACAGGGATGAGAAAGTGAAGTGGTGCTTCCAGCGGGGCAGTTTCTGCTGCAGTTATCTCCACATGATGTGCTTGCATGGCACGTGTGCAGATGGGCACGGGCAAGGCGTGCACCTGTCAGAGGATCCCTGTGGCCACCGGGAATCCACTTCCTCACAACTAAATGTATTGTGATAAATACAGGAATAGGAGAACCACAGAGCAGAGAGCAAAGATACGTGAATAATGGTTGATATTGACTTTCTCATCTTCTCTCTGCCTACTCATCCATCTCTCTGGGAAATTTTCTATTATTTTGAATTGCAGAGCCATTTCAGAGATCTACCATTCATTTTTAAAGATCCTTTTCAAGGTGGTTTCCTTTTCTCTTGCCAAAGTAGAATTTCCATTTTTCTTAAGCTTAGGATGGACAAAATTACATCTAGTAATATATGAGCATACTTTTGAACATATAATAACATCACAACTGTATTGTGGCCTGGGTGGTCTGCAGGGTCAGAAAATAGAGTGCTTTCTGTGAGATGGGAAAGAAGTACCTTAAAAAACTCACCAGAGTCCTGGAACAATCCTGTATTACTGGCCATAGATTATGTTAATTTCAGACGCCA
Source organism: Daphoenositta chrysoptera (assembly GCA_013397915.1). Classification (NCBI taxonomy): domain Eukaryota; kingdom Metazoa; phylum Chordata; class Aves; order Passeriformes; genus Daphoenositta; species Daphoenositta chrysoptera. The sequence goes on from VZRO01000700.1 coordinate 776,000, forward strand.
CTTCTATTTTAAAATATTTTTAAATAACTAAAAGCTATTCTGTGGCTTAATCTGAATCTGTACAGTTACCGACTTCAGAAAACATCTGCTTTTCAGACTCCAAAGTGCAAAAAATGGTTTCCTAATTTTTCAAACTTGTTTTTCAAACCATCATAAGCTAGCTATTGCTCTTCACAAAGCATGGTGTAAAATCTTTATTGGACCTCATAGGGAATGTCTCCATAGCTCTTAGAAAGCTTTCTCACAGGTAAACTTCGTAGCTGTGCCTACTTTTTAAAACCTGAGGGCTACACCAAACTGTTGTGGATCGTACAGTATTCAGATAAATGGTTCTGTCAGTTAAGTAGTGACCAAGGCCAGTAAAGAGTCTGAAAGGCTAAATTCAGGGCAACAGCTTCATCTCTTAGTTCCAAGTCATGCATGGTAACATGAATTGCTTTTCAGTCTTAATAGCAGTGTCGAGACATCAGTTCAATTCGTTTGCAAAGACTCTTCCAGCAAGAGAAGCAAGTAGGCTGCACTTGCTTTTAACAGAAGACAGTTCCCAAATATTAAGATACTCATCAATTTTGGGAATGGGAAAAAGAGGAGCTTGTAGGACTCCTGCCCTGTTACAAGGATGCAAATCATAACTACTTTTCTGTCCATAAAAAACTGAGTGTCAGCATCATTAGTTCGCATTCACGCCACACTGCTTTTAACCTGCAATTCAAGTAATTAGCAATCTGACAGCTTGAAACTTGAAATTTATTAATTAGGCTATTAAAGTTGCAAAGGCCACAGCAACTATAGCTAGAGTGGTTTTGAAATCAGTCTAGTAATAAAAGCTAAATATCTGAGATTTATATATCACAAATATAGCAGAATTGTACATTTGAAACTGCACGTGTGGATTTATCAATCAATATAACTAAATGCTCATTTGATGGAGGGGATGGATGTGCATATGCTGTACTTCTATATGAAATCAGGCCTCATTAACATGGGAGGTCTGCATTGATTCACAAGAATGAGAGGAGAGTCTGGGTCAGATGTGACACGTGGCAGTGCCCAGTAGGTTTCCAAGTACTGCACTGGTGGAGGAGCACCGTTAGAGAGCTGTCCTTTATGTAATGGAGGACATAAAGTTACATTATATCCCTAACTTTGAATTTTCTTTCTCTCTGGAATTAATTTGTACTCTTGAATTTACTAGGAAGGGGCCATGACAGTCTCTTTATTTCTTGTTTTTCAAAGCTTGAGGATAATTGAATGAATGTGTGATGTGACAGGCTGTGTGTGCTTTCCTTTCTCCTATCTCTGCCACACTTTGTTATGTACAAATGATCAGGCATTTCTTGATGGTAATTTTATTAAAAGCATCTTAATAAATAAACTTTTAATGAATAATTACATTTGTAAATAAGAGTTCACTTGATGCTTGTGTGGATGAGCTTTCATGTTCAAGCATTAATTCTCTCATGCAGGAAAAAATGCTGTTAATTCTGCTGCATGCTTTGCTCTCTTTCTTCATTTTTACTGTGGTTTCATGTCTTGATAGTTTGATCAGGTGTTTGATTTCTAGTTATGTATATGTGATATTATGGGATCAGCCATCATTTTGTTATTTGAGAATTAATTTAGCCACTCCAGGAGAACTGGTTTCTTGTCACAAAGCGATTGAGTGATTATTCTCAGTAGATGCTAAGTTTTCATAGTGATGTACAAGCTCAATTTATTTGCTTTTTCCTTTCTTGTTCATTTTAACAAGCTGGAGGAAATACACTGGACAATAATATTCAGAAATGAAGACTTCACCTTTTTTTTAAAGTTACATTCTTTTTTCCTTCATTAGTGAGGAAAATATTCTCATTCGATATTTCTCTATGAGATATTTTTACTAGCCTTTGGCAGAGGCAAGATACTGTGCTCAGCAGTTAAATGGGAGGGTGCATTCTTCCTGAGGTTAATGAAAAGGTAAAAGAGTGAGCAAGATCCTTGTTTAGAAGTTTCAAACACTTTTACAAATACGAGGATATTTCCCTCAAAATGATTGTATTTCCCTGAATTTCTCCAGGTACATAAATTCTGTTTTGGAAACTGAACATGCTCTAAAAGCCTACTTTTATTGGGAGCGTGGTTGGCTACAAGAATAGCATTTAAATTCAAGTGTACATACCACTACATCACCACTGCAAGCTGATCTTGACTTTTTAAGATTACCTTCAGTCACCAGAAAACAACAGGCTTTAATCTTTCTTCATCAGAAACATTCACAAAAAGCTGATGCAATTTGTCAAAAGTACACGATTTCAAATTACTGAGAAATTATTCTTGGCATGTGAAACATGGTACAGATCTTTTCATATTGCAGTAGAACATACAAACTCTTGGGGAGTGCCCAAAAATTTGACATCTCACATTACAGGTATGTAGGATGGAAGTGAGTTTCAGATGTGTATTATAGTATTAAAATTACAGATCAAAGCCACGCAGTCTGGACAGCCTTGACTTCAGAGCAAATTGTGCAGATCGAGGGATTCTGATCAGCCAAGCCCTCAAGATGCCAGGGTCTGCTGTCCAGCCAACCTCTGTTTAGAGGGCCCAAGAAGCTCTAGGGACCCCAAGCCCCTGAGGAATTCCCATGAGTGTCCCAGCAGCACAATCTCAGCCCAACCAAGCTGGAGCATCCTCAACTCTTTGGGGGCTTGCAGTTCCTCTCTCCATGAGCTGTGTGTTTGGCTCATCCCTCGGCCTCTGTGGACCAGGGATCTGGTCCAGTGCCCAGTTCCTCACCGAAAATGACCATATGTGTTCCTGTGGGTGCCTGGCCTCTCTGAGCAGTCATAACTGCAGTTGTAACTGCAGCATGGATATGAGGTGGTATTCCTGTGTGTGACTGGGTTACTCAGAAGCAGAGTTGCGTACAGGATACTTTTCCTGCTGCCATATGTGGCAAAGTATTCTTTTATCCCTTAATTTAAATATCTTTTTGTAATGGTTTATATTTGTATTTTTAGCCTTCTTTTATATTTTTATGAATGCAAACAAATTCTCGGGGTTGAACACAGTGAGCGAACATTTGCACTTGAGGAAAAAATGGTCTGATTTATTGCACCACATTCACAGATATTGCTGTTGTCATACAAGGTCAACCTTGTAATCTCAGGGACCCAGAACTCATCTGTATTTTCATTCTCTGATGCTGTCAATGTCAACATGTGAAAAGAAAAGACCAGCTGTGCTACTACCTCAGGAATCCAATGGTCCATGAAACAATATTGGCCTTCCCTCTGTCTTCTCATCTGAACTTGTAGAAGATAATAGACAAGTTTTGGCTGATCAATACATGAATAGTGAGCAGGAGAGTCGTAATAGCTATACAAGGAATTGCACCATTAAAGGGTTGTTGGGAAATAAGTTTACAAGCCTAAGAATTAATGCATTTTCCAAGAAATATTTGACTTATTCTTGTAATTGAAAATTACTTTGAAACCAAATGGACAATCATCAGTGCTCTTTGTACTCTTAAGGTAATGTCCAAGCAAGTCTTGCAGCAAAAAAATAATACACCTTCTCTTTTTTCTGTTATTACTGTAGGAGTCACAACAGGGATCCACAGGACACAGCAATACAAGTAAGTACCAAGTCGTTTTCTGGCTTCATTGGGTGGAGGAGTAGACAATGACTTTGAACAAGAAGTGACTCTTGAAGTAAGGGATCCGTAGCAGGCTGGGACAGCACAGAGCCTCAGCAGGCAGTGCTCAGCTATGGACAAATATGGAGAACTGAACTGAAGAGTGACCATCAAAATGTCAGCTCTTTTGGTGGCCTGGGAAGAACAAAAAGTATTCATTTCATTATGACTGTTCCATTATGCAAATGAGAAAGACTGAAAGGGCAAAAGAGTGGTTTTTTTGGAAAGCCAGAAAAGAGCTGACCTAATTGCACAGCCAGATCCAGACTGCCAGAAAATTCTGCAAGAAAACTTGTTATCATTTATCTTTTACGCACAGTGGTATAGTTTGTGGCTGTTGCACAGTACTAAGCTACATAAATCTTGCCAAACTAACACTAGATAATGTTTCAAAAACCCTATGGCCATAGGTCTTTTTGGCTAGCAGTGTGGGTAGGGGAGTGATGTGTGCTTTGTGGCTCCTGCTCAGGGCTTTCCAGTAGACTCCAGTTTACAAATCATGGTGCAGATCAGTAGCACTTTAATTACATTTAGCTATGGTAAAAAACTTAGCAGCTGTATTGAACAGGAAGATTGAATTGTTCTGCCAAACAAAATAATAATCCTCTCCCTTGACACCTCTGATGGTTGTTGATGTTGTCTTGCATATTAAAAATACATGATTCTATCCTGCTCTCCACATAAAATCGTCACAACTAAAAGAATTATTTTGCTAGCTTCCTGACCTGTCAGCCAACACAGAGCCCTGTTTGCAAATTGCAGGGCTGTGACTGAAGATGAAAAATGCCCTGAGCTGGTAGCTAGGGTTTTGAAAGGGTCTGGTCACCCACTGCATGAGGGAAAAGACATCCAGAGAGACAAGACTGGGAGATGCAGGCTTTTAAAACGGTGTGGCTCTTCGCTGAGGAAACGTCAGCATGAGGAAGACAATGTTGTGAAGAAACATGCAGTGGTGTCACGTAATTGCTGGCATTGGTTTGATATTGCTGCAAGTACCAGCACTAAGGAAATAATAAAAGGCAAAGGGTATGAGGTTCTGTCAGAAAATAATGAATAGAGTAATGAGAGAAAGAAGCACGAAAGAACCATAATAGAGAGGGCTATGTAAACACAGGCAGAGGCACAAGCATGACAAACACACTAGCTGAGCTGAGGGCTTTGCAATGACATCAGAGGCCACAGTATTTTGCCAGCTTTGGTCCTAGCTGAGTATTTCCTTCTTCCAACACTTGAATAAAACAGGTTGTTCTGCAGATTTAATGAAACCTTCTTTCCTGTGTATTACAAAATTGATCCTATGACCTTACAACTTTTCCCTGCTTCTTACTCCCATGGTCTACTACCCCACTTCACTTCCAAGTCCCCCATCCCTCCCATACCCCAATACCTCCAGCTTCTCATCTCCTCATTCATCCTGCTCAGCAAAATCTGCATCTGGGCAGAAGCTACACTTGGTACTGCCTAGCTGATGGCAACCAAACCAAAGAACAGCTGGACCCATGCAGAAATATTTTCTTCATTGGTGGCAAAAGTTAGGGTCACTGTCGGACACCCAGGCACTTTTCCTAACATCACAGAGAGAGTTGGACTACTTTTGAGAGCTGTATCCTTGAGAATTCCTGTTTAGGTGCTGGAATAAGACATCAGATAGAACAGAGAATGAGACACAGACTTTACCAGTCCTATATGTCAAACTCAAAGGAAATTTGGGAAAAAATGATTCAGATGTGTGGTGGGTTGACCCTGACTGGACACCACGTGCCCACCAAAGCTGCTCTATTACTCTCCTGGACACAGGAGAGAAAATACAACAAAAGGCTCACGGGTGGAGATAAAAACAGGAAGACATCACTCACTGGTTACTGTCCTGAGCAAAACAACTCAACTTGAGGAAATTAATTTAACTTACTACCAGTCAAATCAGAATAGGACAACAAGAAATAGAATTAGGTCTTAAAAGCACCTTCTCCTCACCCATCTCTTCATCCTGGGCTCAACTCCACTCCCAAATTCTCTACCTCCTCCCTGCCAGCAGTGCAGGGGACCAAGGAATGGGGGCTGCAGTCAGTTAATCACACCTTGTCTCTGACACTCCTTCCTGCTCAGGGAGAGGACTCCTCACACTCTTCCCTGCTCCAGTGTGTGGTCCCTCCAATGGGAGACAGTCCTTCATGACCTTCTCACGAGCCCTTGCCAGAGGCTTTGGTTCTTCATAAACTGCTCCAGCATGGTTCCCCTCCACAGGGCTGCAGTCCTTCAGGAACAGGCTGCTCCAGCATGGGTCCCACACAGGGTCACAAGTCCTGCCAGCCAACCTGCTCCAGTGTGGGCTTCTTTCTCCATGAGTCCACAGGTCCTGCCAGGAAATATTAGCAAATTACTCTGTGGGAAAGAAATCTAATGGTCAATGTATTGTGTTACCCAAGCACACATCTTCAGAGTCCAAATTAGCTGGTTTTTCCCATTGCACCCTGACTTCTTTGGAGTGGCTCTTGAGCCTGTCATTTGCACTGGTTTTACTGCAGCTGCCAACATTGTCTTTCTCATGGATAGCACTTGCATTTCTGTCATCCTTCCCCCACAAGGAAATCAAAGCATTTAAAAACTCATAATGGCTGAAATTATACTACTCCATCACAATAAATATAATTTATCCTTATTACCCAGAAAGGAAAACTTAATCTGGTTGAGTGATTCACCAAAATTCCATCTAAGAGGAGAGAACTTTTCTGGCCACCCACTATTCAACAGGGAAATCCTACAAAAGTTCAGTTGAAATTTATTTTAAAATTTGAGAAATCTGGACACATCTTCTGCTTGTATCTAAAAAGGTTAGGAAAGAAGTTGCATGAGATGAAGTAGAAACTAACAAAGACCTCCAATTCTGGGGCTAAGGATCTGTGGACGGATGGTTTCCACTGTATGTTTTCTGCATGCACCCACTGACACACACACCCTTGTTTCAGGAGACATACACAGTGCTTAGCATCTGAAACAAAGTGTGCTAACAGCAATCCCATAGCAAGGTGGGTATCTTGTTCTTTGTTAATTCCAAAAAAGGCTAAGAAAAACAAAGGTTGGCACAAATTTGCACATAAGAAGTCAAAACTAGAGAATATTTAGCAGTTCAGCAAATGCCAGCCTCCCACAATGGTACCTGCATGCATTTGACAGGTTACATGAAAAAATCAAAAGTAAATCTTAGTTTAGCCGAGAATGAGTGTAAAAAAGCTAAGTTATTGTAACAGGTAGTTCTCTTTTACATGCCCTTATCCTAAAGTATTATCCGTACCCTATCTGTGACATTCTATGCTTAGACTATACGCATTTGTAAAAATGCTAAGATTCAGTCAAGTGATAATAAAGTTGGTAAGAACTGATAAAGCATTAATGGCCAGATTTTCTACTCTGATAGGCTGGACCGATGCATTTCCACCATCTGTACAGGCTTCATCCTTCCTCTCCACACAGAAGTATGTTAAGAGACAATTAGCATAAAAGCAGCTACAAATGCTTACTGTAGGGTAATCCATTAATATCCAGTTTGGCTAAATCACAGAGATTCAGTTTCCTCCCACTACATATGCTATTTCCCTTGTTGCTGCATTAACATACACTGCTGAAAGTAGAACTGATGTGAACTCTGCTGGCAAAGCACTCAGGAATCCATATTCCCTCTCACACTCAAACAAACCAGTGTTCATGGTAATAATTCATCACTTAGAAAAGACCCAAGTTACAAATAGAGAATCTTTGAATATATGCCAACTGTTACTGTTGGTTTCTTGTTCCAAATTACCATAATGCAGATGAGCTCCAGGGCTCCAGGCTCCGGAAGGCTGACAAACGTATACTGTACTGCAGCTTCCTAGCCAGCAAGTTCACCATCTGGATATACTTTCTGAGGTCTCTGCTGAAAGTGAAGAGTGACCTAGAGATTATGGAGTGGATGTATTCCATCCTTTGTGGATGCCCTGCTCGTGCCTAAATTTTAAGTGCCTTTAGCTGTCCTCTTGCAGTGAATGCTGAGCTTCCCCAGAGGTCCACGAAGGCATCGGTGGTTTTGAAGTCATCCAGAGCTTTCCCCATCCCATTCAAAAAAGTTTAGGCACCTCAGCTGGGTAGACACAAACCCTACCAGAAGGGAGGATGAGATCTGTCAACCTGTTTGCGATACCCAAAACTTCCACTACAAGANTCAAAGGGGAGGATGAGATCTAAAAGCACTATGTCAACCTGTTTACTATACCCAAAACTTCCACTACAAGACAGCTACTTCCAGAGGGTCACTGTCTAGAGTGTCCTTCAGCTTCCTTCTGTACAGCAGTGGAAGAACATTGGCAGCAAAATCCTGCCTCTTCTGGAGGCAACAGCAAGTTTTCCAGAGGTGCTCTTATAGCTGTTGCTCTATGGAAACTGAGGGCGAGGACTTTGTCAGCAGCAAATGGATGATGCGTGATGCTCATGTGCATGGACTAGGTCAGGGCTAATCCAAAACCCACTCAACTCAATGAGCAGTCTATCAGGCAACACCAAAACAGCCTGACCGAAATAAGCATTTCCCACATTTTTTTTCAGAAGGAATAGTTGGATTTTGGCTTAACACAGCTCATTAAAAGGTAATGGAGAAAAACACATCCATCAGTAAACAAGTCACATTCAACCTCTGCGCCTCCTTGTCTGCTAGGCAACATATACTCATGTGTAGACAGCTATTAGCATCCAGTGACACACAAGAGGAGCAGCATCTGCACAGTCACTAGGCCCAGAATTCAAGTTCAAGGTGATTCAAGCAGAGTAGCATGCCCTCTAAATCCTTGGTAGAGCTACACAGAAATCTTACACTGGAGCACAGCTCTCTCAGGTTACTCAGAGAGCATTAATTACAGCAAACATCAGCCTTACTGTTTTATGGTGGGGGGATGGGTAAAAAGGAGGGAGAAGGACTTGGCCTGACTCAGCAGAAGCAGTACCACCCCATCTGCCAGCAGCCTGCCTCCCACTGTCTGTGCTCTGTGACTAAGTCGTGTTGGGCAGATAAATTACTTTGGACCTAAGATGGGGATCATCACAAGCCAGCATGCCAGGACCCATATGAGTCATAAGGAGATGTGAAGAGGCTTCCCTTGGACCTCTGATGCTTCTCAAGCATTTGGGTACTTGGCTTCTCCTGGCACTGAGTGCCTAAGCCAACACAGAGAAGAGGGCTTCCCCAGCCCCCATGCACAGAAGCTAAAGATCAAATCCTTAATCTGTCAAAATGAATGTGAACCAAAATATCCCTTGGCAGAACTGTGCCCTGATCACTGCCTTAGTCTCCTGCTGATGCTGTTTTGCTTTGTATGAAATAATTACTGTTCCTGGAGCAGGGTTTTGGAGCAAGTGCGTGTTGTATGGAGTACACTCTCAGCAGCAGAGCTGTAGGGCCCTAGAGAAATCCTTTCCATTGCTCCAGGGTTTGCTGTCCCTGGTAAAGCCTCTAAGCATCTCCTCTTGTGAAGTTTCTCTGCCTGACATTTCCAGAGCACGTGTCAGTGACAAGAAAAGTCAAGTCAGGATTGACCCCCACTTGCAGATGCTCCAGCAGTGCCCCTGCAGTCCTGTGGTTTCCTCCACAGCTGTCTGTGTGTGTGGCAGGAGTGGTCAGTGTTAGCAATGAATAAAGCATTGATGTGTCACATCTGAGCAGTTTCCATACTGACCCGTTTCTGATGTCATTTTCTTCTTCTCTTTTAAAGGGAAAAGTGATGTAGAGCCAAAGACCCCAGAGAAAAGCGCAACCCATACATCGTAAGTCACATTTGTGTTTAAGATTGGAGAAGGCAGCTGTGTTTTTATCAGATTTGTTGGGCAAAATAGAATTTGTTTGTTTTCATTAAGATAAAGCTCTTTCACTGATGCTTTTGGTAAAACGGCTTTTTAGATAATGACTAAACATTAATTATTCCCAGAACTTCTGCATGCTAGTAAGTCAGCGATCTTTGCAAGTGGAATGGCTCCATATCACGCTGAATAAATATGAGATTATTTTTGTGGGTGTGGAAGGCTGGCCTTTAGAACCTTACTTCAACATTACCTTAATGCTGCTGGAGTTTGTCACACTTGCTAAAAAACATCATGTCACATATGCCTTTGATGTACTGATGTAATTTTAAAAGACTGCAGTCTGCAGCTTCACCTCTGAATTACTTGAAATCCAATTACAGTTATCTCTGGTCTCTCACGATTTTGTTGATGTTTTTGAATTAACAAAAGAAGTCAAGAAATAGATAGGAACAGGCACTTGTAATATATCAGTGTTCACCTTCACTTTAGTGCAACAATAGAAGCTTTTACCATTTTTTACTCCAGTATACAAAGGACTGAATTGTTTTGCCAACATAAACCAGTCTATGAAACAGATGGGCTGCAAGTTAAAAAAAATTTAAAAATAGCATCAGTCTCCCAAACTGAGCAAGATAAGTGAATTCTTTTAATAACTACGAGGCAGGAGCATTATGAATTTCTGCAAAATCATTCACCTTTTCAATCCCATTTGAGAGAGGGAAGTTCTTGTAACAGTCAGTCATGTGAGTTTTAGAGTGGCCCATAATTTATGTTTTCTGATTGCTGTTATTTAAATTCAGAGCATTATATCATGTAAATCTCACAAGGTGTCACCATTTGTTACATGGCCAAAAGTAGTCACAGAAGGAGGTACAATAACAGTGATTTATTGTGGGACGTTTTGATTTCTGCTGCAAATACGCATTAAAAATCTTCTGGAAATTAATCTAGAAAAAGATTTGACACGGTGTAAGAAATGGCTTGTCCTGCAGATTGTGTTGTGGAATGTAATTATAGTATGCAAGCACATTTAGGCAAACTTATTAAATGAATTAAGCATTAGCAACCTTATGCCTTCTGATAGTATGATTGTTGGGAACATTTAATAGAATGATTTCAATAATTATCATTTTTTAAAATAATATTGCAATAAACACCAAAAGAAGAAGGGTTTTAATGCCATCTGGAGGTATTTTGGAGAAATGAACACATTTATTTTTGCTGATATTTAGCAATATGTAAAACATAAGCCATCATCCACAGTGTTTTTTCTACTAAGTATTTTATTGATGAGGACTGTTCCTTTCTTCTTCTTCACTGATTTAAAATCCTGTAAGAGTTCTGAACCAACAATAGTGGTATCGCTGAACCCAAAATACGGGTTCAGAGTTACACCCCATTATGGTTGTGGGTTGGATTTGAGACTACCTACAGGGTTATATAGTGTGTCAGAATCTGGTTAGGTGTGAAGGGTTCCTTGCCTAATAAGAGATCTTGGTACAACCTTCTGAGCTATGCTGTCTACTAGATACAATATATTTATAATGCTTATCTTTCAATTGTTACTACATTTTAAGGCTACCCCACAGCATCCACGGGTTCCCAGAAAAAATTTTAGAGGCAGAAACAACTGGTTACTGTTGATAAATTACTGCATTCAGGAACCAGAGGCCCCTCTAGCTGGAGAAATTCCATGGAAATGGAGGCAGGGGAAAAAAAGAGGAGAAGAGAAGAAAGGAACCAACAAGTGTTGTGTCCAAAGAGAAGGAAGAAAGTGGGAGGGATAGAGTTAGGAAATAGGAAAAGGAATTGCAAACAGCAAGTTTTCAGAACGAGGTACAGAACTGAGAACAGTAGAAGAGAAAACTAGAGATCAAAAACTGAAGAAAAATAAAAGCCATTAGCAAACTAAAGATGCACATGTTACTCAACAGAGAGCTGGATCTGTGAGTGTTCGTGCAGGAAAGTAACTCACGCTGATATGTAGGCACACACCAATGCCCCAGTTCTCTTTATGCTACCCTGCCTTTGGCCTTTCCTGGGTTTCTTCTCTTTCCCACTGTCTTCTGGGACAGCTTTTTACCCCTGGTATCTCAGGCAGTCACAAATACAGACTTTCTCTGCTCTTTTGGGGCTGTAGCAACTCACACCTGTGCACACGATGCACAGCCAGGAGAAGCTGCAGTGCACACCTGCTCGTGGACGTGGGAGCCTGTGTGCCTGCCCTGTCTGCAGATGGATGTTCTCTTCCCTGATGCTCGTGGAGAAGACCACGCCTGGGCAAGAGCTCCAGCAGTGCCCAGCTGGGAGCTGCAGGGGTGTGCAAGGGGCACAAATGCTGCCAGGGGTCCATGTGGGTAAAAAGGCTGCACCCTCTTGTGAGGTGTCACTCCCCTCAGAGTGTCAGAGGAGCCCAGTTGGCATCTCCTGGCAGGGGTGCTAAAAAGGAGCAACACTGATGTAGCAGAGAGATGGCACGTTCAGGCCTGACAAGGGGAGAATGTGGATGCATCTCACTGTGAATCAGCATCTCCCTGTGAAAATGGAACAAACAGCAACAAAAAAAAAAAAAACCACAAAGTAAGTCATGTTTGCCTAGAGGAAAATAACAGAAAAGATGGGGAGGAGTAAATTAATGTTTTTTTCTTGAAAATGCCTTTTTTATTTTCCTCAGGCATGTTACAAGCCTCACACTCTAGCCAAGCTTATATGATTCAATGGCAGTTAATTCAACCCTGGTGCAGATATACTACCTCCATCCAAACATTATTTATGCAGCTTCAAAGGACAGGTTGATTACCCTCCTGAATCAGGCAGGGAGGCATTTGTGAGCCAAGCATTAACATGACATCCCCCCTCAAGATAATCCTCCTGCCTTGATCACTGGGCTCCATGTCCTCAGAAACACACATAACCCTGAGACCTGGAGCCCCAGGAGCAGAGGTGCTATCTGTAACCTCTGAGAGTACAGAAACAGAGAGTGCAGGATGCATAGTGGTCTGTTCAGAGGGCTTGGGCACAGTAATCATTTGGAATAGCATTATGCATAGGGGCTTTTCCTGTATGCATTAACTCCCTAGATAGACTCATTATGACATACTCTCCACTGTTAATAATGTTAAACATTAAAAAAATAGTATGCATTAGATGATGCATATTAATTGATGCAGCATCCTAATGAGGCAGATGAATAAGGGCAGTTATTGCAATGCTAAGGATAACTGAGATGGATTTACGAGAACGAGACTGATGCAAAAGCGGGAAGGAAATGTAAGCAGAGCTGTATCATTTTGCACAGTATTCCTATGGCTTTCACCACCTTGGCATTCACAATAATTACCTGAGCTGGCACTGAAGAATTGCAATAAAAGGTGCAAACAATACAAAAGTGTTAAGCTGTCTGGAGTCTTCTCCAGTTGATTCATGTTCCTTGTAATTGAATGCTTTTAAAGCCATGAGAATTCTGTATTTGAAGGGGTTTTGTTGTCGTTGTACTCAATATATATAGCTCTCTATGGGTCATTTGGTTACAGCTTCGCTGAGCATTTCCAAACTTTTAGGACTGATCAGAAATATCCAATGATGTTTTGTTCTTTTGGTTTTGTGGTCAGAGGGTCAATTTTCAAGGGTCAGAAAACTTTCACAAATTTTGTTAAAAACACTTAATTTTTATTAAAATCCTTCTTCCCCCCTAGTTTTACCACCTCTAGTCTGGAGAGCTGCATTAAGACATGGGTATGGATGAAGGAAGAGAGGTTTTTGGTTCTTTATTATTTGCAGTTACAGGGTTTTAGTCTTTCTTTGGCAAATCTGTTTGTCCTTTCAGTAAGCCTCAGACTGTTGCAATTAAAACTTTTAATTTTATAAAACTTCTGTGCAAGGCAAAGTGATTCCAACCAGATATTTCAGAGGACCTTGCAGGGCCACAGAAACTCCTCTCTGAGCCAGGGGTCTGGGATCTTCCGTCCTCCCATGTGCAAAATGTGACAATAATTTAAAAATGCCACAAATATACAAAGCGCTCAGCGTGACTCCCGCTCTTGGAATGACTTTGGATGTACTGTCTGTTGCAATGTTCATCAGCACCTTTGTGTTTGTAAATGATTTCCAGTTCAGACTACCCAAGGTTAATCATGCCTGACTGTGATTCACTGCTCTGCATTTACCTCAACATTTCTAGTGCACTTAATGATATCAGGGCTAGCAACTAGATACCTCAGTGCTGCCTCTTTATTAACCCTCCCACAATTGTTTTCATGCTGAGCTGCTCCTGATTTTCCCTCCCTTTTTACAAGAGAATTAACCAAGATTGAGGGAGGCTTTTATAATTTATGGCAGTTATGCAGGTTTTGTCCTTTGCTAATACTCTCTGAGAATCACCGTGATCACAGTGTGTTTGTGTGTGTGTATGTGTGTGTGTGTGTGCTGGCTTGTTTGCTTTTGCCAGGCAGAAATCAATGTTGGCTCTCTTCCTTCCCTGTACTGGTCCCCAGCATCACTTGCAGAATGGTTTGCTCAGGGTGATCTTCATTAACAGCACTGAAGTCGGCAGCTTCTAAGCTGCCCATTTGCAGACGTTAGTGCTATGGTTTCTTGCCCATCCAACACCTGCTCATCATTCTCACCACCCTGATTCTCCTTCAGGAAGGAAATATCATGTTTGAGCAACATCACTCTTGTTCTTGCTTGATGTGACACGTTTGTATTGGCATGAGCATCGTATGTTGATTCTTTCTTCCTCTCTTCTGTCTTGCCCCTTGTGTCTTCAGAGTGGCTTACAACAGTTATTCAAGAGCCAAAATCTCCTGCTGGTTTCCCCTTCTGCAGTGGGAAGGCTGAGGCAGAGGGGTTACAAGGTGCCTGCAGAGGACAGAGAGAACCAGTCTCAAATACAGGCAATCAGTTTGAGCAAGTGCTGTCAGCTCACCATCCATCTCTTAGTCCCCAGGGAGTTTGTCCTCACATCTGGCTGACCTGTGGTCTTGACCTTAAGTCTCTCAGGAAACAACTTCCACCTGATGGGACTTTGGGAGTTGGAAGAGTAGCCTTAATCCCACCTCACTTCACTGGAAGGCCTGCTGCAAGTTATTTTCAGCTCGGGCTTTCCCCCAGCTAAAATAATTAGACCACCATGAAAACTATCTCATTAATATTTGTAAAAAGTGTTGAAAAATGTAATGCTCTGTATAAAAAGCTGAGGGTTACTCACCCAGAACAGTAAAGGAAATGGGCAGTAGTTTGAGTTTTCAAAGACAGACTTGGGTAGTAAGTGGTGAATGTCCTGAGGAGTGCCACATGTAGGGAGAAAGGGAGAGCAGAAGCTGCTGCCTTTCCCAGGTGCCTGCAGACTTGATGATCAGTGGAAGCTCCTGCCCCATCACCACTCTCCCATCCTCTCCCCAGAGTTTCAGTCTTGGGACAGGGGTCACACAATTTAAATTAGAAGGAATTTGCTTTAGTCTTGCCGAACTGGAGGGAGAGATGGCAAACAGAGAAAGGACAAAGCATGCAAGCTGCAGAGGAAAAAACCCTCCAGCAGTACATCTTCAATATCCTTCTCTTTGTTTGCCAAAACGACCATGATGGATCAAGTCAATTGAACCAGAAAATAGCTAACAGATGGGTCCGGAGGACAATGGAAGGGGTGAAATCCATGCTAGTGAGGAAGCGGGTTCCAAAAAAAGGGCTGCACCAACTCTTATGGGATATAATCCACTTTTGAGCTTTCAGATTAAGATACTGGGGCAACTTCCTAATCTTTCACAGTTCAGTTTGTGGGCATTTTAGATGGCAGGGACATCTGCAGCAGACACATCAGCCAGTGATTTGGTGAAACTTCTTTTAGTAACTCCACGGGCTCTATCCAGGTCTGTCCTGGAGCATATCAATCTGCTCATGAGCCACAGATGACCCTACTCTGCTGAGAAGCATAACTTCCAAAGGATGGTAGCCAATATGAAATGTCATCCTTTATGAAAATTTTTGATTTTTTTTGTTTCTAAAAACATCAATAGGTCAATGGCTTTTAAAGTATATCTGTGATGTTTCTCAGAGAAGTCTTGCAGTCCATGAAAAAAAAAGAAAAGAAAGAAAACAACCCCTTACTACGATGAATGAAGGCAGTGTTTTTCAGAGTGATGTATGTCTTTAAAACGGCAGAAGTGAAAGTCTGGTGTTTATCCATGA
This sequence comes from Daphoenositta chrysoptera, assembly GCA_013397915.1. Lineage (NCBI taxonomy): Eukaryota > Metazoa > Chordata > Aves > Passeriformes > Daphoenositta > Daphoenositta chrysoptera. Next base: position 791,688 of record VZRO01000700.1, read on the forward strand.
ACTAAGTCTCTGGCAGAAGAAGAAGGCTGGCTTCATTGCACTATTCCACCTGTTTACCCGAGCCTCAGCTTGCAGAGCTAACCCCTAACACTGCCAGATTCTCACTCTGCTCAGTCAGTCCAGCAAGGGCAGCTAAAATTTTAAAACCCCCTCCTCAGCTCTCAGATTTCCATGAAAAAGTTCCTTTTTTCTGCCCCTTCCCCTGAAATACTGCCCTTAGTCCATGTACGGAGTGTTTCTCTGTGTGTTAAATATATAGACTGTTAAAAATGTAATTCTACCATAACTTCCCACTGCCAGAAACAAAGTGATTTCACCTGTGGGATGCATCAGAGCCACTGTGGTATTGTCACGATGCTGATGTGAACCTTTCCTGCCAATTCCTAACCTTTTCTGAGCACAGATTTTTCGATTTTACAGAGCACAATGCTGCTGATAATTCACAAAAAAACCCTATTGTAAGTTGATACCAAGAAGTCTATTTTCTTCAAATGCTATAAAGACATTTTATTGGAAGACATTTGCTCACACAGATCTTAACTGAATCTGTCTTTAAGGTTTACAAAGTTAAGGAGAAAGAATAGCTTTGTACTATTGGTCATTTTTTTGCCATGTAAAAAATATAGACACATAGCAGTCAAAGCTGATACAAGTAAAAATAATCTTTAAATAGCACCTAAAGTCATATAAAAAAGATCTCAAAAATATGACCTCCCTGAAAGAAGATGAGTTGGAGCTGATTTGTTTGGTTTAGAAAGAAAACATATGGAAACCCAATCTGACCTTAATTGCAGCTGTGGTTTTCTGGGACAAAATTGAGCTTCTGTTGGTTTCGAGTCAGACCAAAAAAAGCATTATCTGAGATGTCAACAGAAACAGGGATAGGTGAACGCTAAATAAAATAGTACTGAGGTCCAGGGAAGTTTTGTTTGACTTAGATGGGATGAGAAAGGGCTTTCACTGTCCTATTTTTAAATGCTATCCCTCTCTTTCACCAGATATAGCAAATAGCTTGCATTGACCACCCTTATGGCTCAGTGCAGAGTTTTATTTATAAAGTACCCTTGATACAGACCCTCTTGTGTAGCACCTTCACCTTTACCATCTACCTGTACTCTGCACACTGTAGGGAAAAATAATTAGCTGCAGGAAGCTGCCCTCATTTTGATGCCACCCTTGGCTCAAAGCTGAAGGGAAAAGTGGTTTTATGCAGGAGAAACCTTCACTCTAAAACAGCAGCTTTTGTCCCATTGGAAAACTTACTATAATGCAGGGCATTATTTCTAATTTTATACTAAGTAAAAAAATGCTTCTGTATCACCAGTGTTCATTGAATGCCATTTAGAATAAAGCTGACCAACTTAACCAGATGAAATATCATCATGCTTGAGGAAATGTTTTCCTGTATTATACTGAAAGCATATTATTTTTCTCTTAAGCACTGTTTTCCTTGGACTTTGTCGTTTGTAAGGGACTAATTAGGAATTTTGTATGTATTATGTATTATCTCGGAATACAGTGGTTAAAGAGGGGTTGCCAGGAAAATCAGGAGATGCAAGTACCTGGGAAGAAGTCTGTTTCATTGGCAGTGCCTCCAAGAAGGCAGACACCATCGACCCCACTCCGTATTTTTTCTCTGAAGAAAATGATAAATGGAAGCTCAGCGTCTCGCACGACGGAGTCGCGGTGTGCGTGGTGGTGGTTTTTGCTGGGCTAAAATTCCTGGTTGCCAGGGTAACACATTTTGGAAATTCTCTACCCTGGGCGAAAGCTGCTGCAACTTGAAACCCGCTGTAGCTGATGCTTGGCGGGGGCACCACCTCTGCTGGGTGTGGGGGGCTGCTGGCTTTGCCCAGAGGGTTGGGGCAGGGAAACAAAACAAAATGGGTCCAAAAGAAGAGAAGAGCGATTGGGATTGTTGGATACTTCCAGGATGTCATAACCTGATTCTTTTCTCCACACCATGTCCTGTCAGCTAAAAGATGGGGGGGGGTTACCTCATCTCAGGGCTGAATTTCTGGGTGATGGGAAGAAAAGAGGTGTGTGTGTGCCTGCAGGGTGGGGAGAGGAGGAGGGTGAGAGGGGAAGAAAGAGAGATACAGGGTTCTGGCCACCTGCCAAGAAAAATAACTAACATTTTGCAAAAGAGAAATCCTAAGACTGAGGTCATAGTATGGAAAAAGTCTGTTTCACAGACTCTTGAGCCTGAATACAGGCCAAGTTTTTTAGGGTTTTTTTTTTTCCCTAAATGCAGGCATCCTATTAACATTTGAACACTAAAGCTCGTCCAGGAATGGAAAGATTTTGGAATCTGAAGTGCCTTAGTTTTCTACTTTATTGGTACACAGATACAATTTTTTAATAGCAGGAAAGTGAATTCTGAATGAGAAGCTGCCTCATTTTGCTGTTAACTTATTTTATGTCTGTGAAGAACCAATTAAAGGAACCTAAAGAAGCGCCTGTTTCTCTCAGAGAGAGACCAACTCGAAAAAAAGGAGACATTTCAAGCTTGGTGGACAACTTTTTATTTGCCATGCAAAATACAAAAAGATTCTGAAACCTGAAATGATGATGAACTTTCCTGTGTGGAAAAGCCTGACTGTTCGGCCATGAATAGCTATGATTTTTTTGAACCTTTATAGTGGCAGGCTCGCAGTTTCATGACAAATTACTTTTCATACCTAACTAAACAAATTATTGAAGTTCTTCTGCCTTAATCTTTGGATTTGGATTAAAAGTCAGTGTGGATATTTTTTAACGGGGGAAAAAATAACCCTTTGGATTTGTTAGGATGTTATTGCAAGCAAGTTTTCTGGTCTTTGATTTGCTAAGCTACAATTGGAGTCTGCCTTCCTCAGGGTAAGAACATTTCCACATTATCATTTCACCTGTGGTATTTTAAGAGGGAGAATATTATATCTCAGCGTGTATCTTGGCTTTGTGCATTCTGTTCTTTGTTTAGCATGCAGACAAGCTTCATCTCCCAAAAGAGATGTGGAATATATTTATCGGCAATTTAGAACTGATGATAGATTTGACAAGCAAGCAGGGTGACACACCGAAGCTATCAAAGCTGGAGATGAATCAGGACAAAGGTTTGGATGAGGTATATTGTTCCTGAGATTCAAAAGGATTATACTTACTGATCATTCCAAAATCAGGGCAACTGTACCACTGACTTGCAAAGATAAAAGCTAAGTTTTTGCAAAGGAAAAAATAACAACCACATGGTTTGATTGGCCCACAGACCTTTTATGGCAAAATAGTGCAATTACAGCTGGCATTTCTGCATGCTGATTTTTATTAGTTTTGTAAGATATTTTGTCAGGATTCATTTGTGCTGATTCCCCCTTTCATGGCATAAACTGTAAGCAATTGTCGGGAGAGAAAAGGAGTCTCTTGACATATTTCTTCAGAGACACACTCCAGGAGGTGTGATAGATCAGGTAGACTAAATTAAAACAGAACTGATCTGTTACCTGATAAACATGTGAACTTACTGTATATTTAATTGTATTAGAATTTAGTGCAGTTATAGGTAAAAATCCTGTACATTTACCATCAGCTTTCCTACTATCAAAGCAAAGCAGACAAATCAGCACAAATAATATCTTAGAAGTATTTAATAGCACGATACAGACAAAGAACGAGCAAATTCCCCTTCCGCACCTGGTTTGATGACCAATTTTTGTGGCATTTAGGTAGGCATAGCAGGGGACTTCTGTTCTGAAGTCCCCCAGGGAGATGAGGCAGACTTCCAGATGTGCGACCTGTCTTGATGTAGTTCAGATGGAGGCCAAATACAGCAAAGAGCAAAGAAAAGGTCTGGGCCTGGGAACCCCAGAACAACACAGAACATACCCTCAAAAACAATTTATCATTACTCTGGTCTGTACTGGTTTTAACTGGTGGTCTTAAGAAACAATTCAGGTCCTTGCTCATGTAAAATCCATGTTTTACTTATACAAAAAATATAATATGAGACACAAACTTTAGTATTTGTAATAACTGTAAGCAACAGCAATTTCTGTACACTTCTGTGGAAGAAACTATGAAGCCTTTTGCCAAAAACTGTTAAAAAATCTGGGTTTTCCTCTGTCACACAGGAAGATTTTGATCTCATAAATAATTATAGACAAGCATGATGCCTCCTAGGAGGGCTTCTTTCAGTATTAATGTTTGAAAGACCAAGAATTCCTGTGGGTACCTAGATTTCTGCTTGTGCTGTGCTGCCCATCTCCAGTTCAGTTGAAAAGCATTTCCCTGAGAGCAGCAGGCTTTGCTGTGAGCAGCCTCAGTAAAGCAGGATGACTTGCATGTGTTGAAAAAAGGGCTTGCTACAGAGTGACTGCACATGGAACGACCAAGGGAAAAAAAAGAGGAGCCTGTGTTTGTCAGAGTGGAGTTTTGCTTCTCCTCCACATCCCTCACAGCTGCCCTCAGCACACGGAGCATCGCAGTGATCCCAGCACGGCTCCGGTGAGTGAGCGGTCCAGCTCCGAGGCCAGGAGACACACGGGCAGCTTAGGAGGGATGTCCTGTCCTCCCCTGAGGAGTTTTACTCTTGCGGGCTTTGTATTCAAGAGAAAGTAACCTCTCCCCGAGCCCGTTACATGGATTTTGTTACTTTCTAGGAGCGGCTGGCTGATGGCACTTTTCAGCAGGCACGCTCTGGTAAGGAGCCCTGCAGCACCCACAGCAGCATCAACTCTTTGATGCTGAGCAGGCAGGAGTCGGGGACCAAATTTCCAGCTCTGAAGCCTGGGAGACAGTGGAATAAAGGGACAAGGGGGAAGATCAGAGGTATGGTGGCAGAAGACTTGTCATCCAGGATTTTAGGAGTTTCATCACTATATGTAATACATAAAAAAAAATATGAAGGCATACAAAATACATAAACAATGAGAGGTGGGCAAAAAGCTGCATGCTAAGGATTTGTAGAAGGACCTATAATACGGATACTATTCCAAACTTTTATATATTTCCCTCAGACAAAAGTAGGTGGATGACTTAATAACCATCATCTCCAGGCCTTGTGAAAAGATTGTATAAAGCAACAGCCCTCCTTCTAAAATTACTTTCATTTATCTTTATCTAACAGAAATGGCCAAATATCTCTTTAGCATGATCCCATTTGGCTCAATGACATTGCAGAGCTATGAATTCACTATGAGAACAACTCTTTCTGTGCACTGAAGAACATAAAAGCCTGGGTGCCTAGCTGGAAAGCAAATACCTCCTGCTCAAGCCGCTTATGTTTTTCTACTTGAGAGAAATTAAAATCTCATCTTATTGCTTTGCATGCACTTGTCATCCACTCAGATTTTTATTCAAATAAATCTCTGGTTCTTTTCAAAGAATGTCTTCTGTATGAGTTGCATTAGCTTTAAAGACTCACCAAGAACAGCACGGTCCAGGCTGACACTCTCCCATCAGAGAAGGAACTGTATGAATCTTATCCTACAATTCTGCAGCTCAGTTAATTAAGTATTTGATGCCCTAAGAAGCTGCTGCCTCCCAAAGCCAAGGAGAGGAAGCTGCCAGACCCCGTTTCCATCTTTGGCCACCAGTCACAGTGACGTTCAGAGACTTTCCACCCATCACACCGTGTTACACAACTCTTCCCCTCTCCCCAGCCCACAGTGTTGATGAAATTAAGTAGCATGAAAAATTAACCCCCCTGTTGTTGTAATGCATCTGGGTAATGTGTGGCCTCATTTGCTGCTACAGGAGAATATGTGTTTGATGTTTTGGTAGTGTGGCTCTGTGGATGGGGCAGAGGGGATCCAAGTAGAACAAACCTGGGGAACAGCCCCACATCCCTGCCCACTCTCCAGCCACCCTTGGGCACCCGAGACCCAGTGCACAGGATGATTTCTGATTTCTCTTTCCCAGTCTTGCTACTTGCTGTCCATCCTCTGCCATCCACCACTTCTGCCTTTTTTTCCTTCGTTTTCTTTCTTGCTGCACCCTCTTTGCTGTTTTCCTGCCATCCCATCCCTGGTTTTCTCAGAATTCATCACCTGCAGCCTGATTTCTTATTGTTTTTCACCTCTGTGGGCCCTCCCCTTTTCTACTTCTGCCCTACAAAACATGTCTCCATGCCTCCTGAAAAACAGAAAAGAAATAAAGAGATATATGTAACAAGGGATACAAAAAATACACCCACAGTAGCTCAGGTGTCTGGATTAGTGCATATCACCATTTGCCTCCTTTCCCCCTTGATTTTTCTATCATGTCATCTCTGCTCCATGGTAAAGACTAACTTTTAACTCCTTTGTCAGGTGCCCAGGTATTGCTCCAATCTTCCTTTAGGGCACATTACTTCTCTTTTAAGAATCACACAAGAAAAAGAAAATAAAGAGAGAGAGAGATTAATATGGAGGAAAGTTTTACTTAGCCACAAAATGTTTTCCTTTTATAACTTTAGGCATGATTGACAGATAGGTTTATTTAACCAAATTGCCTTTTCTGACAGTGTATTATTTAATGAGGGAGTTCTTTTTTTTGATTGCATAGGAAATGTGGAAGCATCTGAGAATTTCTAATGTGCTATTTACTCATCCATTATGTTGGGAATCAGTATAATTTCAATGTCAGCAGTGGAATTAATAACCATAACTGTTATCTGTCACAGAATGATCTATTTGGGGATTTTCTCAGCAAACCAGAATCTATCACCCACCCTTACACCACAGAAGGAAGTTTAAAAAATAAGTCAAATTTGAACATGTTTTTGTTTTGATTATCCCTTCCAGGCTGATGGTAAAGGCACAAATTTTCAGGCTTTAATTCAGCATTGAGTCAGTGATATGAAATCCTTTAGGAGCATAAATTATCCCTACTTTTTTTCACCCACTTATTTCACTCAGCTTCTCAAAAACTTCCATCAAGGATGTCTCCCCATTGAAGTGCACCCTCCCTTCCTTAAAAAAAAAAAAAGACAAACCAAAAATAACCCCAACAAAACCCAACAAAGCAAAACAAAACAAACTGAAAAAAAAAAAAAACCCTGACAGTCTACTTTCCAAAGATAATTTTAAAATCCCTTTTTGGCAGTAGTGTTAATTTGGGCTGACTTTGTTCTGGTTTTGGTGTTGTACTTTATTGTTGGACAAACAGGCCTCCCTGTGTGAAAGCCTGGGAGTGCCTGAGCAGACAAATAGAATTACACAAGGGAGGCAGACAGGACCCAAGTTTGGTTCTACTCTCTTTAGGTTATGTGCAGCCTCACATAAGTAAATAACTGATAAATGAATAAAACCTTTCAACTGATACATTTGATAAGTACCAAGACTTTTTATACTACTTCGAAGTAAGGGCAGTAACTGTTAAATTAATTGCTTTTTAAATAAAACACAAAAGAGAAATTTTTAAATCCTTCATTGTTCCTAAAAGTGTTTTAGTGCCTCATTAATTCTTGATTAGCCTGGTTGTTAAGAGGCCATTATTATGTGGTAATAAGGTGTAGGAAATTACCTCTAGGACTATGGTCATGTCACACAGACCTGCTATAGTTAGCACCTCATCAGGTGCTCAGACCAAGTGCCAGTGGTGTAAATCAGGGGTACCCCGCCTGGTGGTGGGGCTCATGGTAGTGGTCCTGTGGGATGGGCTGTTTGCTGAGATGAGGTGAGTCCTCTGGTGCTGAGAAGTCCTGACAAAATATAATCCTCTCAGCAGCCTCCTGTCCTTCAAGGGCTTGCCAGTCTTGCCTTTGGCAGAACAAGAAAACTGCTATAAAACAGTGGAATAAAATTACTTTGCAATTACATTCATTTAAGTAATTTCAAATATGCCTGAAGCTAGTGCAGATGAAAGTTCACTCTTTGCTGTATGATTTGTTAGGTAGAGTCAGAGGAGATTTGGTGCCAGTCCAGCAGAATATTCCCAAACTAATGACCTCTTCAGGTTATTAGTATTTCTTTTGAACACACAAGCCCCCTCGAAGCCTGCTACAAATTGGTAAACTAATCATTATTACCCTTTTACAAATAGGAAAATGAGCCTTTGGGGGCTATTTTATTGTGATTTGATGCAACATTAATCAGCATTCTAAAGAAAAGACATATTTCTATGTCCCAGTCTGCATCTATTTATTTTTCAGTGTGTATTATGATTTTTTTTCCCTAAGTCTCTTTGAGGTTGATGATCTAATGCTCACAGTATACAGCTCCCATTCATTACCTGTGCAAGGGACTAACGTGGTACAGCAGCATCACCATCTTTGCAGAGCACTGAAGATGCTCACAGCTAAAACCACGAAGTGAGTTCTCACTAGTACTTTCCTCCCTGTTCCTTCCTTGGTGTCAATCTTTGCACAGCAGATGAAGAACAGTCCTTAGAGGAGAGAGAGCAGCTCAGGGCCAGCGTGGCCGCAGTGCCCAGGAGCGATGCCCTGCAGGGTGTGCCAGTGCCTGCTCCCTGACCTCCTCTTGCAGCTGGGTGTCAGAGGGCATTCACACCTCGGGAGTGGTGTCAGAGCAAAGATGCAAGAGGCTCATGTTGTGCCTGAACCCCCAAAATGGGGCTGTGGCCTGGGTTTCAGTCCTAAATATCCATGTTCATTGTTAAACAGCTAGGCACTCATTTCTGTGTGCTTTCACACAGATCTTCAACATTTTCAAGCCCTGGTGTTTCTTGGGCCATGTGTGACAGTGTCCCTCACCCCAACCATGAGTTCCATCCCAGAACTCCTCAGGGAGTGACCCTGAGCCACAAGCAGCTGGAGAAGGGCACCTCCTGCATCTCCATTTAACCCTTTGTCAGCCTCAGAGTCGAGGCCGTGGGACAAAGTCTCCATCCTTGGTATTTCAGCTGCGTCAGAAGCCGAAGTGTGGCCACTGCTGTGCATGGGCAGCTGCTGCAAGCTGGGGGTGCCACTCCCCCTCGTTTCCAAGCCACCAGACCCCAGAGCACCCCAGAGGTTTTTGTATCAGCTTCCTTCTGATTTGAATTTGTTTTGTTTTAAAGAGTGACCCTTCTCGCTGTGACAAGGGACACCCCAGAGTAGGGCATTGGCTTGGGCAGATTTCAGGTGTGCTTGCCTGCCTGCCTGGTCGCAGAGCCGTGGGGGTGCTGGGCTGGGACAGAGCCAGTGCCCCCCAGAAGGCCATGGTGGCAGCAGACCCGTCCCCAGCTGACAGGGGACCATCACCCCAGCTGCAGTGACATCCCATGCACAGCCCCAGTGGTCCCAAGTAGGGGTGTGGAAGGCACCTACCTGCTGCTCCTTCGTACGTCTGCTAAAATGTATTTTTAATGTCTCGTGATAATAATTAGCAGCCCAATTGTCATGGCTGTCAGAAGGATGGGGTAAAACTCCACCAAAAAACAAGCATTTAAAGGGAACTTCTGAGTGCAGCTTCAAGTCTCACAAAAACTAATGGAAGAAGCAGTTACAGCTCAAACCAAAGACTTTCAGGCTTTAATAACTGCATGAGTGTAGCAGTAAAGAACATCAAGAGTTAACAGTCCCAGCATGATAAAAGTTTATTTAATCCTACTCTAAACAAACAATATAACAAATCCTTGTTAGGAATGAATGATCTCTCACATGTAGCTTAAAATAATCAAATTTTGATTTAAAATACCAAAATGAGTCAGATGTTATGGGTTTTTCTGGAAGAAATTGAAATCATCCGGTCCAATTTTATTTTTTATTTGCAACGTTTTACAGATGAATAAATGCATTCTTTACATAAAACCCTCTTGCTCTGTCTCAGGCAGGAATGCCTGTTTGCCAGAGAATTAGAGGCTCTTGAGTGTTGACATATCCTGCTCTGGTAGCTCTGCTGAGCTCTGATAGAAGAGATATTGTTATATGGAGAAAGATACTGTTTCGGCACATCTTCATTTTCCCACTTTGTCTTTGGCTTTCTTTCACTTAAAATTTTCTCCTAGCGCAGGCTCCAGAGACGATGTAGAAAGTGACCAGTGTAAGATGTTGGGTCATGGGTACATCTGAGGCAGTGCCTATGTCTTCCCAGCAGGACCTGGAGTTTCCTTCCCAGCTCTGAATCTGACTGAACAGTGTAGTGTGACTTCGTTTAAAAACAGCGAATCTCTTTGCCTCAATCTCCTCTTTCTGAGTGAATGAGAATGATCATGGGTTTGCTTACTTTTGGTTTCATAGGATGTTGGGAAATGTACCTGGGCAGAGATCTCTCACTAGAAAACAGTGCAATAGGATGAAGCCCAGTAACAAACTGGTACCTGTCTTGATAGGATGGGTCCTTTTTCACACTAGTTAATGATCCTGGCGGTGAGGAGAGTGAGCCCTCACACTTTGGTGTTCAGCTAGATGGAAGAGTGGGAGAAAGTATCAATAAGAAAATTCTGACAGACCTTTTTTTATTCCTTGTTCTTCTTCAACACTCCTTTAAATTGCAAATAAACTTGAGGCATTCAAGACATTTATAAAAAGATGTAATGAGGGCTGTTTGCTGCATCTTTGGAACAGGAAAAACTTTTCTACAGTACACTGAAAAATACGCAATGATTTCTTTGGACTAATAAACACTTTGCTGGAGATAGTCTAAGGGTTTGTAGAACTTCTGTAAAGTTATTTACATATTTCAAAGCTCTTTATTGTCAGTCTCCTACATTTTGCCTATTTTATTTCTTATTTTTATAAGCCATCTCTACTGTCATCAGCACTAAAAATATTTAAGTGCCTGATATAATATGTGCATCTGAAGTTTTTTCTTTTATCAGTAAAAATCATTTGCCTTGAAGATAATATACTGAGCTAAATTAATTGCTGATGAAACTGGTTTTACTAGAGTGACACTGATGATAAAAGTAACCCAATACATTTAGTTCAGGAGATCTACTTTTGACCATTAACAATGTTACTACTAAATTGAATTCTTCAAAAGTCAAGTGTCATTCCTTGTATATATGACTTTTGGAATATATATTGCATAATATAGACACAATATTTGATCACAAATCATTTGCAGTTGTACTAAATTAATGCATTATTATCTGTAGGGTTTATTCTCACTTAAATATCAAACAGATAATTATCCACAGCTCTGTCAATATTAAGTCCTGCATATTTTATTTCCACACCCAAAAGTACTTCTGAAATAATAATGATTGTTTTGATTGGACTCAAGCTAACATCACATAATAGCAAGTTAAGTGATACTTAAAGCCATTTTTCAAAGGTGAAGGCCATAGGTAGATCCTGTAGGAGCCTATGTAGAATTCTTTTCCTGAGAACTCAGTATCAGATAATCGTAAACGTCAAATATACAAGCCAAACAACCAGCTATATAATGGAGTTGATTTGAGCAAGTGGTCTTTATTCCTATCTGGTTTTGTCAAACAAACAAACAAAACTAAAAATCCAGCAACACAAATCCTTCCATATCAGTCACGTAACAATCTGAGAATTCATCTCCTCTATGCTTGGTTCGTACCAACTCTTGTTCACAACACCACTAAGGATGTTTGCTTCTATTAATGGCAGTCTGACAACTGATGACAGAAAAAAATATTTCACTGAAAGCTTCAATTAACTGCCAATGAGAGGGAAAAAATGAAAGAAGCCAGTAAGCATTGTGGACCCATATGAAACTCAAAACAAATCTAGGTTTAAAACTTTGCAAACTGAATTAAAATAGCTACTGAATCTGCAGGGGTAATTGATATTTTGTTTAATACAATAAAAATCATATGGGGTAACTGAAAATAAAAATAGTTTTGTTAATTTTCTCAGCAAAATGAAAATAAATGCATTCAGGGCTAATAATTTCATTTAGGTTACCTTGTGCTTGGCAGCCTTGTTTCAGTGTTAGATATAGGCATTTTTCAAAGTAATGTTTTGAAAGAAGAAAACGAAAATACAACATTTCAGAAATGTTGAAATCTATCATTTTACATAGAATTTAAACTTCTTTAGTTATTTAGGGAAAAGCAGTACTCAAATCTAGCAGTTGCCAAGCATTTTGGCTGATCCTCACACTGTTCTTGATTGCTAAACTATATGTTAGAAAATTCCCCTCAGCTCTAAATCCCTCACACAAGACTCTAGTTAGTCTTGTCCATGCTTGAGCCTTTGTGAAAAATTACTGTTGACATTTTTCTCAAGATGATTCAACATTTCCAAAGATTTAAGATGGCAGAAAGCATTATCAGACATAATTTAGACTTCCAGATGATTATTTTTTATGAGATGGTTGTGGTAGTTAGCAGCTGGGTGGTAGAAGTTGGCAATCAGAATGCAATTGTGCCTAATTAATTTTTATACACTACTCCTATTAGTTTAAAAAGGATATTTCTTTGCAAGTGACATTACAACCCTGACATAGAATTTTTGACTGATTTTTTCTCAGAAACTGCCAGCATGGTACTGCCAGCATGCCAAGCTGGTGTCCAGAAGAAAATTTAAGAGCAGTGATAAAATGAAAGGAGAAAATAGAAGCACTTCTTGCAAACTAGGGTTTGTAATAGATATTCTGACATGATATGAATGATGAGGGATGGAAAATTCATAAGGTTGTGTGGAAGTGCAACACATACACACTCTGAGCATAGAAGACTGACCTATAACTCATAAGATAGTGTGTGTTGAGTGAGTTATGAGAGTTGTTCCCTGGTGTATATTTAAAAAGAGACATTAGAAAGGAGATATAGTGTAGTTTACTGTTTGAGAGCTAAATTCATAATTTTTTCCAAAGAGTGTTTTTAAGAAAAAATACTTTTTCTTTTCTTTTTTTTTTAAATACATATACATTGGAGTCCAGATGGTGTATTTCTGCACAGCACGTGCATCTGAATGCTGGGAATAAATCTCTTCTCTCCGAAGGAGCAGCCCTCAGCTGATAGTTTTTGCTGTTGCCATGTCCAAAGGAGATTGTTTCTAATAAAGAGGAATATCCCATTTTGCCTCCTAGAAGGGGTTATCCCAAAGTGAAACAAGCAGGCCAGAAGCACTTGGTGACATCAGACCCCAGGGAGGCTCTGTGCCAGGAAGGCCCCGGACAAGCCCGTGCACACCTCGGCCGGAGCTGCAGTTTGAGCTCATGGGACCCTACATGAGCAACCATCCCTTCACTGCTGCTCCGTGGCAAGCAAAGGAATTATCTGACCACTGCAGATTGCACGTGTTTTCTTGCCCCAGCAGTGAAGTTCATGGGATGAGCTTGCTCCAGGTGCCACTGCCAGCCTCCAGCTTCCCTGTCCCTGCAGAGCCTGTGCTCCATGTCCTGGCGCTCCCTTAGCAGCCCCCTCCCTCCCTCCCTCCCTCCCTCAGCCCGTCCTCAAGCAAACCTGAGAACTCCTGTATTTTGGTGGCACTGCTATCAGGTCAGAGATGTCTGCCTTGTTGGGATTATCTCTTCCCCTTTCAGCATCTTGCAACGTAACAAAAGCAGAGAGGAGTCAAGAGAATACTACCTCTAGCACACCATCTCCTAGTAAATTAAGCTTGACAAGCTTAGTAACCCTGTTGGAAACACCCTGGCCACGGATGTAGCTTCAGGAGCAGTGCTACCTCTCTCTCTGAGCTGGGCATGCAGGGTGCAGGTCTTGTAAGGAGCAGCGATCCGTTTGCGCCGTGGGGCAGAATCTGCCTGGTGTTTGGTGGAGAGCTTTGTTTGCCTTTTACAGTCTGCATCAGAAGGAAAAAAATGCATTTTTCCCTGTGCCTATCTTGGCTGAAAATGAAAGACTCTGAGAAATCTTCTCATGGGAGAGGTTTAAGCCCATTCCCACAGAAATCTGAGGGCTGGAAATTTTGGCAAAAGTCACAATGGCCTCTGCATATTTAATGCACAGAACTCCCTACGGCTCACTCCTCAGCATCGAGTGATAGCACATCACCTTGGCCATACATGAGCTTTCAGGTCTTTCTGCCTTGTTTCTTTCTTTTTTCCCCCTCTTGCCACACACTGAATTAGTTATTTGACAATTTATTCTGACATTGTATTATTCCAACAATAGTGGAATGTAATGGTGTGTAATTAGGAGCCAGAATATAACAGTGGTATGAAGATGATTTTGGCAGTGAGGTTTTTTTAATTAAAATTTCATTACTTGAAAAGTGTCATGCTATTGCCCTTTCCAGTGTGTGAACAGTGTCCAGGAATGAAAGGGATGACCCTCAGGGATGGATAGCATGATTTTCAGTCTCTTGCACTCCAGTTGGAGATTCTCCCGAGGCACTGCTCTTCCATACTATATGAACCTGTAAGGACACGATATATTTTTAAATCACTGTAAAGTGTTGATTTTACAGTGAAATTCCTTCCCCTTTTGAGGGGGTGGGGTTGTTTAGGGAGCTGTCTGTGTAGCATCTGGAGTTGTGAGAAGTCTGTAGCACTACAGACCTGTCAATTTTCTATAGATTATCCTCGCAGCCCATATCTTTAAATAAAATTGTATGCTTCCTTTCACAGTAGCCAACTGGATTCTTGTCTGTTTATTTGCTTGTTTTAATCTTTTTTCTCCATCTAGTCAAATAAATCGCTAAATTCAGTGTGTATGCTATGGAACTTCATCCAAAACTATACTGTCTCCTTCCTGACAAGGCTGACAGAGAGTATAATCACTTGTATTGTCCAGAGTACTGTTTACATAAAGGAGCAATAAATACCTGTTGAAATTTTTACTGGAGGCCTCCCAGATGGATGGTTCATTTATTATTACAGACAGGGTTTCATTTACTTAGTTATTAAAAAAAGCAGGCCGCTACAGCCCATTTATAACTATATTAAAACTAAATGAAGCTATAAGTATTGCAGACGGGACTGAGTAAAATACATTTAGTGACTTTCCAGGAAATGGCTAGGCAAAGTATTTGAAAGGAAATGCTGAAAACTTTGGGGGTCCTGGTGTGTCTTTCACAGATGTGCTTCTACTGGCTGGAGCTGCAGAGGGAATGGAGGAGGTATAGTTCCCATATGTTCCTGTGCCATGTGTATATTCAGCAATAGCCTCTCTGTATCAGCCAGTCAGCCATGTGCCTTTGGGAATTGTTCCTTTCTTCCTCTAGCCTTTCTTGACATGGAAAGCTCCAGCTTGTCCAGGGTGTCAAATAAACTCCTTTTTTTATCCCAGAGGCAGAATATCAACTGAATATCAACTCCAGTTACAAGAGGAGACTAAGGTGCTCCATCAGCATCAATCTGTAAGGAAAGGCAGCTTAGTCAGGTGGATTATGGAGGTCTTCGTTTGGAAGGTATCACCAGAGGTCCAGCACAGACAGCTGTGAAATTGGAGTGAAGGTTGTAGATGGTCTTTGTGGCATTTTTCTAGCACTGACAACTTTTCACCAGACATTCTCACCCCTCCTTTGAATAAAGATAAATTGGTCAGCGGATGGGAAGCACATGGTTGCCTGTGAACCAGACCATGATTTTACCTTGTTCAAGCTAGACAAATAAAGGACAGTCCCAATAAGGAAAGGCTGGTGTCCCAAAGCATAAGAAATTGTTGACCATAAATTGATGGGGTAGAAAAGCCTAGAAACAAGGAGGCTTGAAATTTTTAAAGCAGAGTTTGTTAGGTTAGCAAAAAGCTGCATTTCCGCAATCAAGACAAAAAACAACTACTGGAAGCTAGTTCAGCTTCAGTGGTCAAGTAAAAGTAGTAATTAGAAATGAAAAAACAATCTCTGCAATAGACAAGAAATTTAAAATATATGTAATTTGAATACATATACATGAAACATAACAGTCTGGAAAAGAAAATGTAAAATACTGAAGATGTATAAAAGGAATGGATGATACTAGAGGAAGGCTCAAGGGAATTGAGAATATGGAGTTTCTTAAGGTACATGAAAAACAACAATAATAAAGAAATTCTAGCAATAGTCCCTTATTAGCTGGAAGTATTAAAGCTGTAATAATGTTAGAGTCAATAAATACGTTTTTTTACATGAGAAAAAGCAGGTTTGCCTATTAGACAGACAGGAAGCTGAACAGTGTCTAGAGACAGTAAGTTATTTAAAATCAGCTACCCTAGACAGAAGTATCCATAAACCTCAGATCTTCCTTGCCCCTATAGAGACACTGGCTGGAAGACCACTGTCTAGCAAAATCTGAGGGTCATTTGTGATGTACCTTGAAATGCGGCATAAACCTCACCCCATGATGACTCCTGCATAGGGACAGATGCTTGTAGCACTTGGGATTAGGCAGTAAGAGATCGTTTGTAAGGAGATATTCACTTGAGTACAACATCAGATGCTGCACATTCAGCGAGGAGACCTGGCAGTGGCAGCTCTGTCCCAGACACATTAAATTCCCCAAGATTTCTGCCACCATGGCTGATACACAGGCATTACTGCAGTTCATGCACTCTTACTTCATTTCACATTTGAAATGAATATTTTTTAGGTGGCAGCCTATCATCAGCAGTGGCTCAGAAATCAGAGGGAGAGCGTTAGTAAATAACTGCTAATCACACCTAGAGAAGCTTGATGGGTGCATGGGCAGGGAGGCAGGAAATGGATTAGAAAATTGTGAGCAGCACATTCAAAACTTTTATTCCTCAAATGTGTTTCCTCCTGTCACACAGAGCATGATTAGCCATGAAACTCTGGTAAGCCCTCAGAGTGATTGAACTGCTTAGGCGTGAGCTGCCGGTGTGTCGCTCATCACCCTTCCCTCTTTCTGAGTATTGATGCGTTTTTTGGTGGCTTCCTTGCTTGGGCAGTGGCCTCACAGGGGTTTGTTTCCTCACTTTCCTGAATTTCTCTCATTTTTAAGGAGGTACTCTGGGTCCTTATGCCCAAACATCATTCTCAGGAAGTGCTGTGATCTGTGGGGCACTTTCTCACCATCCTGCCAAGGAGTTAGAAAATTCAGGGTATGATTCAATTGCATTTGTTGTCCTTTTCATTCAAGGGGAAAAACATCACCAGGGCAAACACAGTTGCTCACTGGGGCAGCTGCTGTGGAAGAAACCTTATTTCAGCTTCTGCTCATAGGAGAGAGTGATGGCTGTATCCCTTGGAGAGGACTGCCTTGCATTTCTAATGAGACCATCAGTGTAATGGGAATTTAGCAGAATATTTAGCTGGTTTAAATGGTTTTGAAGAGCGGTGTAGACCAGCCTAGATGGATTCAAGCCAAGGACAGAAAACTTTTCCTTCAGACTATCTATTTTTTATTGGAATTGCTAATTCTATTTCTATAGACTGAGTCCGTTTTTCAGGCATTTAAATCCTGCTCTCTGGAATTAAATCTCACGTTGATATATAGGCTTCATTCCAGCATTAAGTACATTAATATTTCACCAGCCTGATTTTACTGGCTTTCTCCTTCTGTTTTTAATTAGATTTGATAGAATTCTATATAATCATGTTTTCCTGCATGTTTCTGTGTAGCAGAACTTGCACAAACTGTTTGTTGGGGGATTTTTACAACTTAAACATCATATATTCAGAGTGAATTTTGCATGCTGTAAGCAGTGCTTGCAGAGGTCTTACAAGCCTGCTGAAAGCTCTACTACAGCACTTAAAAATATCCTCTTGATCTAGTTGTTTACCTTAATCCTTAAGCTTTTGACTTTATTTTGTATAAAACACAAATAAATACTACACTTTTCACATAATATAAATGCATGAGCTTTTCCAAAGTGAAACATTTGCATCAGTTATAGCACTAGAGTGAAAAATAATTTCAGCAATCAGAATCTAATTAATTAAAAATTACTACTGTATAAAACCAGTCACTCCTATATTTAGGATTAGTAAACAAAGCTATTTCAAATACCTGTTTTAGCTGTAGGTAAGTAGTGAATATAACTGGCCATCTGTTATGTGCAAGTAACCAAGGTAATACCAACAACATTCGTTTCCCTTTTTCTCTCTCTCCTTTTTGTTTAGTGTTTTTTTTTTTAAGAAAGGAAACATGTTCATCTGTTTCTTATGAATTCTCTGTACTTCTTACCAGGCATATTTTTCCTTGCATTTCTCTTTTAGAAAGCAATGGAAGACAGCCAGAAACTGAAGGTACATTTGTCTTATTGGAGCTTAAGTCATATTATATACATGAGCACTTGTAACTGAAACAATCCCAGTAACATAAGGGCACAGTCTGGGTAGGAACATCATATTCCCACCTGTCATTCTCTCTCATTTTGCTGGGGACAAGAGTTAAGGTCTGACATGGTGCTGTGCCTCTGGGAAGGTTTTGATTTGCTTTTTTATAATGTGAAGGAATACTTTTCTTCTCTTCTACCAGTGCACCAGTTGTGACTTTAAACATCTGGGGTCAGTCTGAAAGTCTTCTAGCATACTGCAACTTAGAATAATATCTATTTTCTTTCTGGGTTTCTGGTAATATCAAAACTAATGTCCAGTTCTTGAAAGGTCACTATGCATTTATGGGAAAGAAAATAAAATGCCAATATTTTACATTGAAAAATAAGATATTTTTCCAAAAGCATTCAGAATGAAACATTGTGGTAGCATAAACTCGAATGAGCACTTAGTTATTTGATTTTGGTATTTCATTACAACTCTTTGCTTAGTGGGGTTCCTCTTCAGCTAAAATCAATGTATTTTTCCACTACTGAAGTTCCTTTCCTCCATAATGAGCAGAAATCATAGCAGTCCATAATAAATGTGGTATTCTGACTGAGAGGCTGCCTAGAATCAAACTGGGACAATATACTTGATTAGATTAATACATTCAGGAGATCTTTTACATATTGCAAAGATGGTGACTTCTGAGTTTCTTTAAATGACAGTTGCAATATACATATATTTGTGCCCCATGCTCACAAACCACTGGCATGTTCTCTCCTAAAGCATTAGTGTTAATGATTTAATTACTATCAATATTTTTCCTTTCCCTTCCTGATTTTTATTTTTCTTGTTGTTTTAATTATCAACACTATCATGACGAAAGACCATATCTTGTATAGCAGCTTAGACCACCAGAAGGACATAAAGAGAGTTTTGTCCCTCATTTGTATAACCTCTTTTGAAGTGTCAAAAGGGAATCTCTCTAATCACAAAAAAAAACCCCAAAAAACAAAAAAACCCAGAGGAATTTTTTGAGAGTTCTATGCCTCCATAAGTAATTTTCAGGTGGAAGGAAAGAAGACATTAGGCCAAGGAATGTGAAATTTATCAGAGGTTGAAGAGAAATACAAGGCGTGATGCCTGCTGCTTCTTTCATGTGCACCAGCAGATGTGAAGGATAATTCCAGGCTTGAGGCATGTCTTTACCATGGAGGAAAATAGCTATCCTCCTAAGTAGGGCTATGCTGGAAGCATCTCAGACTGGCTCTACACGCCAGAAGTGACAACAGATTCTCGGCTGGCTCTTGAGGACAACCTCCTCCAGACACTGCACCACTGACTTCTCCTTCCCCAGCAGCTCCTTCTTTGCAGAAGGAGAATCTTCCAGCTCTATTAGAAATCTTTGACATAAGGCCTGACTCTATCCTCACACTTGAAACTTGTTACTTGCATTTTAATTCCCAGAGGGGAAACTAGATGTTTTCCTGCTGTTCCCTGGACTCTGGCTGGGGCTGAAGATAACACTTGCTTGGGACTTAGATTTCCAGCAGCAACTAACCAGGAAAAAAGGCAGACAAACAAAACAGCGAAGCTGCAAGTCTCAGCTATTCCATTTGAGCAAGGTGGTTCCCTGTCAGGCTGTGATGACCTCCCACCCCAAATGCCCTGTAATGTTGACCAGGAACAACTCCTGGGCCTTTGGCATGCTGGGATGAACAAGAGTCCCACAGGTCTCTCTGCAGTACACCACATGGCTACCCCAGCCCCAGTACCCTTCTGAACCAATGCAGTGAGCAACCCTCAGATTAAAACAGGTCAGGCTTTCTAATAAGCTGTGAGGGGGATTTGGACACACAGTCACATTGACACTGGCAGATGTTGTATATCAGTGCCCTCTAGACCACTTTGTATTTTCCACTGCCTGTAAGTATGCCTGCACACCCCCTCCTTTCCCCCTGGAACTGAATGGCCCATCACCTCAGGCTGCAACCCCTTGGTACTGGAGAATGAAACCAGCTGGCTTGCTGAGGCATTTCTCAATACCCCAAACCCATGCTCATTTCCTTTCATTATGTCTCTACCTGTCACATTCGTAGAGAAAGGAACAAAAATGCATTAATTAGAGTGTGGTGAGCACTCCCGCTTGAGCCCACCCCTCACTGCCTCTGTGACCTCACAGAGATTTCACTAAAAATGTGCAATTAGGTTCTGCAAAGTGACTTCCTGATCGTATGTGCTCTTTTCAAGTGCAGAAGCCCTAAGTGGTGCTGTGCGTTTTTCAGAGCTGCTTTGAGTACCACTTCATTTTTCTAGCTTTTGTTTACAAAGGTCTATTTACTTACGTCTTTATCAGTGTCCAAATACGTCAAAGCCAGGCTCATTTTTAAAAATCTGAAAGCCCATGGATAATGTCACTTATTGGCCTGAATTTTGCATGTTCTGAAAAAAGTGTAAAGGCTGCGTTTGCACATAAGCTTGTCTGTGCTTGTCTCTCCATCCTTATACGAGTTTGCCAGAATACATAAAGAAATCCCATCCCAAACAAGGATTGTTTTAAACATGGTCTGAAGTGCTTTGCTAACACAGGGTGTACCAAAGCTCATTCTGTGCTGAATCTGTATCAAAGTGCTTTTCAGATAAATTACAATTTAATGTAATGCCTCTTGTGAGCTTAAAGTATTTTTCTTCTCTTCTGTTCTCACTCTCTTCAAGTGGGGTCTGCTGGTCCAGTTGTGGAATTTTTCTTTCAACCACCATTGTTTTCATGATGGAAATGAGCTGTTAAGGAGAAACATTCCTCAAAAGCATCCATACTCAAAATTGATCTACCTTACTTAAGACACTTACTGCAAAGTGGAATCCCTATAACATAAACATCTCCTCTTCAGCCCGGTGTGCTTTAGCCTGGGCTGTGCAAGCTGCCTTGGTGCCCGAGGAGCCTCTCTCTCCAGGCCAGCTTCAGCTTCACCCACCAGGTGACAGAGTGTCCTGCTCTGGCTGTGGCTTTGTAGGTGAGGGCTGAGGGCCTCAGCTGGGAGTGAAAGCTGTCTGGGAACCAGTGAAGACTTTCAGGCACAGAGGTTATACCTGCACAGCTGCTGCTTTACAAGGTAGATCTGGACACTGGCAACCTGATACATCCTTGTGACAAATACATGGGTAAGGCCGGCCAGATCCCACTCTAGGGGGAAAAAAAGCAAGCAAGCAAGCATTTTATGATGACCTGTTTTTTCCTATCCCCGGTGTTAGGAGTGTGTTTGTAGGCTGATGGTAGTTCCAAAAGGGGCCGCGAGCCCCAGGCAGGCAGTGCTTTTCTTGGAAAGCAGCGCTTCTGAAATGAAAAACAGACAGGGAAAATAAAGACAGGCTAAGACGTACAAGCAAGGAGAGTTTGATGGACCAGGGCTGCGGTTTGTTGTTCCTTTTGTGTGGATAGTACCGGATTGCACTCCTTGGCTCACACCTCCACACAACCCAAAGGCTTCAAAGTACCCTAGCTGCTTCTAATGACAAGCTCACAAAACACTTTTTAATATGTTAATACAAAAATCAGGGGCACTAATAAATACACAGAGCTATCTAAAATGTTTCATTATATGCTTTTGATTTTTCAGCTTCCATTTAGGAGAACAACTAGACTGCTAAACCTAAAGTAAATGTACTTAACTACCACATCACTAGCAGAAATTCACACACTCAAAGTCATGGGAGAGCAGGCAGTGACACCCTGGGAATTCTGCTTTTCACACAAGCATACCACTTTCTGGTTAAATCACTCTCAGTGCAGATTTCATCACATGGGTGCTAAATCCCAGATCTGAGCTTTCTATTTTTGAGCACTGTTTTCTCAGGGATGGCCTGATCTAATTAAACTAATCTAAACAGATCTAGTTAAAAGAACGAGCAATTATAAGATTGCTTGTATCCCTGTAAGTGATGGGATCCAAAGCCAGTATGGATCCTGTGGTGTTTACAGGAAGCTTTGCCTCTCTGACATGGTTTAGCTGCTAGGAGCTGTATCCTGTGTCATCATGCCTGTCCTGTTTGCCTGCTTCTCAATAGGGCTTGTTAGCTGGGGCAGTGCCTGCATTGATATGGCCATCAAAGGTTTTGCTGACTTGGGAGATGGCAGAGACAGCTTCTTCCTGACAATGGACATTCTTCAAGATAAAACATAGCCAAGTCCTGCTATGAGATTGCCAAGTCCCTCATGCCCTGTATATTTGAGGTGTCTGCATTGCAACAAGATTTTGCTGAATTTGATACGTTGATTTTACAGAGGAGGAATCTTGGCACAACTAGAAGGAAATGTGGGGAAAAAAGCAAGAGGAGAATCTTTAAGAGATGAACTAGCAGGAATTCTCTTTGCCCCGCGGTCCTGTGCTTACACACCTACGTTCCCTGAAAGGTGCCGTGGGGAAATGGGGAAGCAGCTGTGACAGCAGCAACAGGCAGAGCCTGCACATACAGCGAGGAGCTGAGGAGAGCGTGGTGAGGCTCTGTGCTCTTTTAAGACACAGCACACCCTGTAGCCCATGTAAGAGTCATGCTTTTCAGGCACGCTCCTGGAAGATCTAGGCACAAGTACAAGGAGGTGGTTTGAAATTACTACATATGTCTTCTTGCGATACTTACACTCCGGGGACCACCCACGTCACAGGATGTGTTTGAATTGCTCACCAAGCTTTCTTCTGGAGCTGAGATGAAATTACAGATTCGTTTTTCCCAGAGTGCGAGAAAAATTAGCAACTTTCTGAATTATTACTATTATTACCGAGGCACTTTTTAAAAATAGGTCCTATTCTTGAAGGCTTTTCAATCACTGAGGGAAATCTTTGCACCTCTTCAACTCCTTTAACTGCTGGTTACTTAATCTTAAATTGTAAAAATAAAATGTATGGAGGTAAAACCAGACTCCTCTTCTTTGTGAACCAGTTTAAGCAAGTTGAGGAAACTATATGGGAAGGGAGGATGAAATCCTCATTAGAAAACATGTGTTATTTTCTGTGTTTATGTGACAGTGAAATCCTGTGGATACTCTTGTGCCCTGAGACAATATATTTTAGTTTTAATTGTTTCAGTCAATGTCAATTTTACATCAAACATGCAATAAAGTAAAAGTGGCCTTTGGGAAACATCACTGAACCTTATTTTGTGCTGCCGTATTGCCAGTGTAAACATCTTCTTCTGTTTTGTAAGCTCAAAGCCAACTGGACAAAAGATTTCCTCTCAGGGAGACTACTGACCTGTCTGGATCAAAAATATTATTTTTAGCATATAAAAATTGTTTTTCAGTGATTGTAATAATAAGAATCTTTGCAAAATCCATTATTACTCTAATAAACATTTTCCTTTAGGCAGCAATGGCAGGAAATTAATTAAGAAGTTAGCTGATAGCAACTGGATAAGATATAAAGTGTCACAGCTACGAAGTTACTGGGATAAAATATATTTTCTTTCTATTTACATTATTAAGTATTTACAATAGTTCGGAGAAAATATTCGCTCTAAAGCATTTTGATAAGTTATAATTTATTCTGCTTGCTTTCCAGAATGCTAGAAGATGACCTCAAGTTAAGCAGTGATGAAGAGGAGAATGACCAGGTAAGAACCAGACAAGTAACGTGTCACTTGTAGCATGTTTCATGTCGAGACTGAGCTACTGCAAATATTTTGCTAATGCTTTTTCTAAACATACATAAAGGTTATCAAAATACATGGCAGTACTGTAACTGGAGTAACAGATGTTGCTGCTCGGAGCCAGCCTGTGTGTGCTAACTGCTGGATTGGTAGGGAAGGGGCTGCAGTGCTCTTGATTTATTACCTTGATGCGACCCAGAAGGTTTTTGTATCAGCTTCCTTCTGATTTGAATTTGTTTTGTTTTAAAGAGTGGCCAAGGAGGGGAGAAACAGGAATTCTGGATTAAGGGTTCAGGCCAACTTTGCAATCATGAGCAGGCCCCAGGGATTAGCTGCTGGGCTGCTTATCTCTTACCTGCCTCCGGCATCCCCCCAGCCCTGGCCTCTCCTCTGAGCATTTTCAGTCCTGACTCTGCATGGCCCATGCCTGCTAAGAAAGCTAAAGAGAACTTGGAGAAAGCCTTGGCTGCGTATTTTATTCATTCCATAACACAGCGATTACAGCAACTGCCTGTGTTTTAAAGACTCTAAACTACCTGACTGGCAGCAGATACACCATCCAAAGTTTTCCATGTGTCATGAGAGCTCGGTTTTGTTGTAGGAGATGTCTCCCAATTTTTCCTTAAAATATTGCTGTGTTTTGTCTAAATAATTAAGGACTCAGTAGAATAGGGCTGGAGCTTGACTTTCCCATGACCAGCTAAGTGCCTCATTGCCAAGCAGTGCTATGCTGTGCTCTCTCCTTCTCAGTATCCTGGCGTGGATGATTTGGTTGGGAATGAGAGGCCAAGAACCATTTCCCTTCCTTCTTTCCCTAAAATGCACAACCCATGCGTTCACCAGAGCATATGAGGGCAGTACTGCTCCTGGTTGCATCTCACAGATAGAATGTGGTTTTCTGTCCTGGTTTTGTCTGGGATAGAGTTATTTTACTTCTTACTAGCTGGTACAGTGCTGTGGTTTGGTTCAGGGTGAGAACAGCATTGATAACTCACTGAAGTCTCAGCTGTTGCTGAGCTTACCCCAAGTCAAGGACTTTTCAGTGTCTCCTGCTCTGCCAGCGAGCAGGTGCACCAAAAGCTGCCCATGGCCAGGACAGCTGCCCCAAACTGGCCAAAGGGATTCCCTTCCACAGAACATCATGCCCAGTACATAAACTGGGGGGAGCTGGCTGGGAGGAACCAATCACTGCTGCAGAATTGTCTGGGCATCAGTCATTGGATGCTGGGCAATTGTATTTTGCATCACTTCTTTGGAATTTATTTCTCTCTTTTTGTTGTCTCCCTTTTCATTGCAATTATTAGTCTTATATTATTATTATTTTATTTTATTTCAACTGTTAAACTGTTCTTATATCAACTCACAAACTTTTCTCTATTTTCTGCCTCTCCTCCCCATCCCACTGGGGCAGGGAGAGTGAGAAAGTAGCTGCGTGGTACTGTTGCTGGCTGGGGCTACACCATGCCAGCTTCAAATATGATTATTTCAGTCATGGGTAACTGGAGTATCTAGCTGGGTAGGCTGGATGGGTATCTAGACTTAGGAATTTCAGGATCTTAGACAAATAATTCTAAGTACGTAGGCATGAAGTTCTTCCAGGATTTTCTTTAACTCTTCTTATTAGATGTCTCTATTTTACAAAATATTCCAAACAGGTAAATCAAAACTTTTTAATATTTATACTAAACCATTGTTTCATCTATTTTGAGCAAAGCTTTTGGTGTTAAGAAGATTCAGCACATAGATTCAATTATTTACATATTTATACAATTTCTTTTTGTTTAACATATTTCATCCTGAAACACTTCACATTTAATTACTCTTCCTGCTTGTCTAGATGGTTTAAAGTACCGCTCGCAGACAGCATAGGGCAAAGTAAAGTGAGGGATGGAAGGGATATCTGAAGAGTAACAACAGCAGACCGAGGTGCCGTGATGCTTGCAGCCAGGGCCTGGGTGATAGGGGAGGCCAGGAGAGATGTCCTTCAGGCAGGGAGACAGGATCCTGAGTAATGGATGTCAGAGTGAAACAGGGTGGGAGAGCCAGAGAGAAAAAATTCTGGTTTGCTTCATGGGAAGCAGAAAAGGACATGTGGAAGTGCTTATCGTGCATAAAGAACATGAGTAGGTTTAGGCAGAGGAGGGATTGTGGAAAAGTCCTGCCAATCGGGCAGGCGCACGTGGACCTTTGGTTTAGCACTGTGACTTGTAATTATTGGCATGTTCCCTGTGCTCGTGTGCTGCACAAGCTCTCTGCTCAGTCACCAGGGCTCCAAGATGCAGCTGATGCAGGCTGCCTCTTTCTCCTCAGTGCTCGAGCAAGCTCTGCAGAGCCAGGACAGAGCTCACCACCCATGCAGCAAAGAGCAGGGCTGAGATCCCATTACTCACTTCTAATCATCACAGGACCTAGCACGAACAACCTTTGGAGATTACTTAGTTATTTGGTCTCCTTTCCTAGTCACATTTTTTTCCTAACTTGACTCTACAGACAAAAAACTCCCAGAGGCACAGGCTGGCTCCCGTTGTATGAAATGCTTTGTAGAACCTCAGCTAAGACCTGCAGGTTTGCTTAATGAGCAGTCCTAAATAAATATACCTGCTCAAAAAACAAAACACTACCTTTCCATACACCTAGCAGGATATAGACACAAAAACAAGTAACACAGACTCTCTCTTCCAATAACTGCTCAGATGGACCTGTGTTTAAATGTCAGCAGGAGAACTCATTTCCTTTTACTTCCTAACTCCAAGGCTCTTTAATCTTGTATCTCCTGAGCTCAGGAACAGGAAAGAAAGAAATCAGAGATGAATGGATAGGAATGGTACATGAGAGATTCCCAGATATTCCTCATGTAATAAATTAACCTCTGAGCAATCAGATTTATTCAAGTAGTACAGTTTCTCAAAGAGCTGAAAGTGAGCTGTACACCAGCTGGGAAGCTTTTAATTTTGCTAATTTCTAAATGGGGACATTTAGGGGGGAAACTTTGGAGGAAATTTTGCATTTATGTCTGAAATTGACAAGCAGAGAATGGGAAGTTTCTGAAGTGGTGCAAGGGGGGACAGGTGCTTCTGTGCTCCCAGGGCTGGCATTTGAAATGCTGTGACCAAACCAAGGAATGTGAGCCATGGATGAGGGAGGCCAAATGCAAGGCAGAGGCATGATTAAAAGCTTTGAGACTGCAGTGGGCAAAGCATTCCCAACCCTTCCCTCAACACCAGCTATTAAGGTAGTGAGATTCACAGACCCAGGAGAAGCCAAAGAGGCTGGGTTTGAGCTGAGTACGTGTGCGCCCACAGTAATTGTATTATCCACACATATTAGTCTTGTAATTCTAATTACATAAATGTATTTTTCCTCTTTAATGAGCATAGTTTATCCATTTAAACTGATCATTTCAATTTTACAGGCAGTGATCATAGAATCTTATATGCAGAGAGAAAATTTCCTGTTGGCATATTTTACACCACACAGATTGAAGAAAATATACTTTTTAATCCCCAATCAATATCTGAAGAGCATGCAATTAGCAGATACCAAGGTAGTTAACATAAATCTGCAAGTTAAAGAGCCAATTCATTCTGATTTATAACACATAGAGTAATAATTTCATCATCGTCTCTCCCAGAAAGTGTCTGAAGCTTTGTAGCATGAAGATGTCAAAATTGTACTTAAGATTGTTCAGAGTACTGAATTGTAGTGGTTATTGCCTTTTGGTTCTTTGAAGTGTGGCATAGCACATGAAACAGTCCCCATTATAATACCCTGCTCTTCTCCATAGAGGTCACTGGATAACTTAAATCAGTCTTGGGTGAAATATTAAAAGGAGATTGTCAATTGTAATATGAACAATTCTCTTTTCCCCCCCTTACTTGTCCTTTTACAACATGAACATTTTGTAATAGAAAGGAGTTCCTTTAAGGAGAAAAAGATCCCTGGCATCATTTGTGCAATTCATGTCAATCAATAGCCAAATAAATTAACTGACTGGTACGCATACATGGAATAATAATCTAACATATTTTTGCAACCCAAGTCTGCTTCCTTGTATGCATTTTTTTTTGCACAGGATCAGGTTGGTTGCCGCTGAAGTTTTGTGGCTGTGAAAATTTATTACCCACAGAGTCAATCTGCATTCTGGCTGCCAAGTCTGAATAAATAGAGTCATTGTGCTTGTCTGGAATATGTAACCAAAGTTCATCGAGTCAGCTTGACTTTCACATCCCATGAGGTTCATAAAAGCCAACACCCTGGTATGTGCTCTTGATTCCTGCCAAAATTTTGTAAAATCGTATAAACAGAAGTTGAAGAAGCAATCAGAACACACTCCCAGGGACATGGCTCTGCACTCTAGACCCAGCTGATCTCAAAAGGGAAGACACAAGTTTTTTCTTTTCAAAGAAAAAATAGTATGACTACTCTCCTGTGGCAGCAGGTAACTGCAGGGACTGAAGATGCCCCCCTCGCAGAGTACACAGGGAAGCAGCAATCAATCCTCTCAGGTTCCATAATTTTGCTCATGTGCCTTGCACTGAAGGAAGAGATCAGGCAGCATTTGCCTGCAAGTGGCCACCCTCCTCAAGAGAGGACAGGGACAGACTGGCCCTGCAGGGTGTGAGTGGTGTAAGTGAAACCAGCCCCTCCGCAGGCAAGCCAAGATAAACAGAAAGCCTTGTCATTTCACAGGAGTCCTCGGGGGAAGAGCAGTCTCAGAAAGGTCACAGCTTTAGCACAGTAAAATAAAAGGCTTGTCAGCCTGATCTGGCTTGCCACCCAAGCCCCACAGGGCGATGGAAGCCCACCCAGCCCAGCGCCCTCCTGGGCGTCTTGGGGTTGCCTCCCACCCACAGCAGCCTAGGGACAGTCAGGGTGGGCTGCTGGCCCTGGGGGACCTATCCATGCTTCAGCATCACCCTGTCATGGTCAAGCCATAAAAACTGATTATGATTCGAGTTATGCCCGTAGCTCCCGTGGGAACATAGATGCTCACGTTTCTTTCCCATCATGCATGTGCTGAGTGTTACCAGGGCCCATCGCTGGAAATGCATCTTTCTGGTAAGGCTGTCTGCAGCACAGGCATTTAGTACAAGCCAAATCTGTCACAACACTGCAACAGGACAGAAGTCCATCTATGTGCTCGATGGCAATTGGTGTGGGACTTCGCCCTTTCACTTCTGGGTATGGAGTGACAATCAACAAGAAGAGGAAAATTATCCTGAAATGAACAGTCACATATCTACCTTCTTCCAGAAGGAATATTTTCTAGTAGAGTCTTTATAAACAGTACTTCTACATATGAAATGTAATATTTCAGCTAATTTGAAGCCGTCTGTAATTAATTCTGAAACAAACTGAAAAAAGAGCAAAGCTTTCTTTCTGTAAGACCTGTTAGGACATCACTTTCCAAAGTCAAAGATCAACTGAGCAGAGCACCAAGGCAGGAGCATCTAGAGAGAAGAGTGTTATTGGGCAAATTGTAGCACAACGCTGCATAGCCCTGTTCATTATTTGATCCATTTTTAGACAGTGCTAATTGCGTTCACATATGCCATGTCCAAATATTTTAACCACAATAAGTCATTTTAGTGTTGTGTTCCCTTTTATTGACCTCTTCATCAGTGCAATACTTGATGCCTGATCAGAAAGGAAAATGAATTAAAAAGGAGATGAGAACACTCAGGCCTGGAGAAAAGCACAGAGTCTGCATCATTTCTGCAAATGAATTTCTCTCAAAAAAAATGCCTTGATAAACTTGGAGGAAAATATCTTTCTGATGAGAAGTTTCTCACACCACTGAGCAGAGAAAACTTATTTCATGAAGTCTGGCTACATGTGAGTCTGACTGCAACCAAACCCGCACAAATCAGAGATAAGCAAAAGTGGAAAAAATTAAGTTTTGGGTAAAGGAATGGCTGGAACCCCAGGTGTTTTTGTACTTAATCCAAATGCTCTGTTCAACCCCCTGTCGCTATAATGTGAGTGTGTTTTTAGACTGGAGGAATAGCCACAGTAACAGCCTGGCTTAACTTGGGTAAGTCCATTATTTCCTGTGTATTAGAGAAGCAATTCTTTTGGTATCCAACTTAACTAGAATCCAGAGTAAGATTTAAGCCAGCTGAGCCAAGGGTTTTTTTTGTGGTTTGCCAGCTCTGATTTTAAAATCTCCGTGACATCTAAATTTGCACTTCCACAAGGCATGACAAGAAGACCAAGATTGCTTTACTGAAACTGTCAGATTAAACAAAATAGGAGCTCAGTCTTGTCCTGCCAAACTTGGCTCACATCACTGCCTATCTTACAAAATCAGATTCTATGGCTGGCAGGCAGGATCAAGCTCTAAATTTGAATGCCACAACCATGAATGACAGTGAAAAAAGTTAGGGATCAGCTTGGATCTTGGACATGCCCAAAATTTGGGGACATTTGAACATAGCACTGATCTGCATGCTCCTCAGTAGCAAAACTCTAAAATAGACAGGAAATTAAATCTAAAGTGTAAGGGCATCTTCCTTGCCTCTTCATGTGGATGCTGTGATTAAGCTGAGTTTTAGCTTGGTAAATCTCCAAAGCCTGCCCTTTTCCACTCATACCACCTTTTTCCAAGACTTCTTTCTGTATCTGACATAACATTCTTAACCCCATCTTCTTGAAATCTTTCATTAGAACTTTTTCCGCTTGTGAAGTAGAATTACTGTATGAACATCTGTTTTGACTGGCGTGGGAATGTATCCCAGTGCAATCAATTCAGCAGGGTAGGCTAACTTGAGGCATAAAGAAGGATTAGATCCCACATCTCCAGGGTGGATTTTGCTTGTCCCTGTCTCTCATAAGCCTTCCAGCCTGTGCACTTTCCCTCCTGCTGCAGAGAGCCCTTGCTAAAGCCAGCCACTGTGCCTGAGTCTTGGTCCAGCTCAAGCCTGGCCATCGACCTCTGCCTTCAGGCAAATGCATTCCAGCGTGCCTGCAAGAGAATGGTTCAATAACCAGCAGTCACAAATAATTAGTGGTGTTTGTGACATCACAGCTATTAAAAGTTGTGAGAGGGGAACACTTGTGTCTCTCTCACACGCGTGCACACACTCGTGCATGCACACAAACACAAGTCTCAGCCTCTCCAGGAGCTGCCTGCTGCTCCCTGCGAGGCAGAAGGTCAAGCTCAGTTCTTTCCCCTTGGCCAATGAGCTCGGGCAGGGTCGATGTCAGCATGAGGAGCTGTGTGAAGGAGATGTGGTGCACAGAGGTGGATGACAACAGAAATGGAGAAAGAGGCAGCTGAGAGCATGTCAGAAAACAAAATTAACTCAGAAGTGAAATGGATTAAGGGAATAAAAAAATTAATGAAGAAAAGAAACTGGAGGGAGAAGGACACTACAAAGGGAGTAGAAGCTATATTAGAACATGATGACAAATAAGTAAAAAGATTCAGAAGCCAATCCATCAAAACTACTGTTTAAGAAAAAGAGACAGGAACTATTGCTACAATTTCTCCTGCACCTAGGATGAAAACTGCCCCCTCTGAAGTCAGTGAGAGTTTAACCACTGGTTTCAATCTGCCTAGGGTGTTACCCCATCTTCTTTTTTATTTCCTAGCACAATCCAAGCAGATACTTGGGTAGTAGCAAATGCATCACAGTTGATTGACATAGCACATCCCTGGGAGGTGTTACCAGTATTTGGTGAGTTTAGGCTTGTCTTTCCCTTATTTTCACCTGTAGGGACTTCTGAAAAAAAATCCACTTTAATTTCTGAGCTTTCAGACTTCCCAAAAAATCTTTTAAAGCCTGTGGCACAGCACTGAAAATTCTTGTCTGTGATAGCCTAAGTGCAAAGCAGCACCAACCAAGTTACTTTTTCCTGGATAAGGAGACTACTTCTCTGGAGACAGAGGAGGTTTTCCAAGGTGACTGCTGCTTTATTTGCAATGACAGACCTTCCTACAGCGGCATTGGAAATTAACCCTTTTATTAATGTAAAATAACAAGGATTTTTCTTCTGCTCATCTCCACTGAAAAAGATTAAAGTTAGCTCATCTCTGTTGAAACCTTGCATGGTTTTTGGGGCCAGACTGTAGGAAAAATCTGAGCAGATGCAGGACAGAAGTCTCATCATTTACAGATCTATAAAATTCTCTGTATGGTTAATACCCATGCTGATTATACAGCAATTTGGAGATCCAAATCACTTTACAAGTATTAACTACTTAATACAATGCCCCTGAGAGGTAGTTAGGTAGAGCTAAGAAAGAATTATTATCTCTATAGAACTGACAGGGAGACTGTGGCTGAGATGTGGCTTGTTTGAAGCCACCTGGCAAGTCAGCTGCAAAGTCAGGATTAGCACTTGGGTCTTTCACTCCCAGGTGCCATGTTCAAGTCACTAGACTGTGTTGCCCCTGAAGATTAATAAGGATTAATGGGCAAAGCAGAGGAGAAAGAACAATGTACTCCAAGAATATAATAATAAAACTACAGGGTGAAAAATTAATACTGAGGTGTTGAAAGGCCTCAGAGAAATCATAGAATCCGGAAGGAATTCTACAGTTTCTTAAAAGATGTGGCTCTGATGATAACCAACTCCAAAATTGGAAGGAAGGGAGACCCTTTTAAGTCTTACAGCCTGTAAATCTTAAATAAATATGAGCCAGACTGTGAAAATTACATTCATACATTTATATTGCAAATTTACAGAGAAACACTCAAGCTGCAGTTTACAAGTGATTTTAAATCCCTCAGAAATCCACACTGGAAAGCAATCCTCAAAAAAAGCCCCTAGGAACAGTGAGGAGTACAGAACAATGCAGTGAGAGAAGGCATGGTAGGAATCACTTATGATAAATTGCCTGACCTGATCTCCTCGGGCAACTTTTGGTGGGCTCATGATACTCATGGGCATTTAAACGGGGCAAATCTGTGGGTGGGGGAGGTTCTCATTACCTCTCTTTTCAGCCCTGATGAGCCCCTGCACTCTTCAAGGAGAACACGAAACCTGGAGAGGGTTTCAATATGAAGGAGAAAGATGCTTAACACCTTGGGAAAACATGCCCTGGAGCAAAAGATACTCACACAATGAACTGAGCTTGTCTGAAGCTGGACTGCTGAGCTTGTCTGAAGCTGGACTGCTGAGCTTGTCTGAAGCTGGACTGCTGGCTGGCTGGCTTGATCACAGCCTATAAACCCCTGTGCAGGGAGAGGAGCTGGGAGGCTGCAGGGCAGCTCTGTCTCACAGGCACAGGTCTAACTTCCAACAAAAGAAGGTGTTTATAAATTCATCTTAACATGGAAGGTGGAAAACTGTGCATGTGGTTGGGCTGAGGTGGGTTCACAACCAGAGGATTATCCAGAAGTTTTGCTCTGGGTCCACAACAGCACCCAGATTTGAAGCAGAATAAAAACCACTCTATGGAGTCCCATCACCCAAGCTACAGCATGTAATCAGGTTGTACTCTTCACAAAAATTTCTTCCTGGCTTCACTAGCTTAGGAATAAACTGCATTTAAGCTAAAAACAAACAAAACCTTAGGAAATGAAAACAGAATCAACATGGAAGACATGTGAAGAGTGAAATGTGAAAAAAGACAGATATAAAAGTGTTTTTCCTGGTTTGGTTCCCAAATGGCAGTATACAGTAATGACATCTTTCCTTAACCCTGGCTTGGAAAAAGTGTGTCTACAGCTCATTAACTGCAGCCCAATACAGGGTGACATCCAGCACTCTGGGTGGTTGCTAACACGAGAGCTGCTGACTTAGAGCATAAATGGTTCACTGCACAGTTCCAGGGCAGCACCTACCACCCAAGGAAGACAAGATGCTCTGGAAGCTGTGCAATTTACTCATGCACAGGCAGCATGTATTGCTTCACTGTCACCAAAGAAATGGTTCAAATTGTCACCACGTGTACACCTGTGCCACCTCAGTGAAGTCTCTGGTGTAGCTTGTTTACCTCCATACAATCACTGTAACTGAGCTCTCTCACAAAAACAGCAGTTAACCCACAGGACAGGCGAGATGGAAAGCAAAATGTCTGAATCTGCCAACAGCCAATTCATTGGCTTTTATTTGCCAAAGGTTGCTGTGGGTGAGGTATAGGAAAATGCATCTACAGTCAGCCCGCAGTGCCTCCAAGACAGTCTTCCAAGCCCAGCAGAACATACCTCAGTAGTTCTCATTTGTTTCTTATCCAAAAATGCCTGTGAGCCCAGCAGTTTATGAAGCAATCCTTTTGCAACAAATTAAAAAAGAGGGATTTCTGGGGAGCACTCTTAACACTCCTGTATCTCCATCTCAATAGCGGTATTCAACCCGTTCTGCTCACTGCTCAGTCCCAATTACAATGAGCTAGCTCACTGCTCAGTCCCAATTACAATAAAAGTATTTAATTTCCTCTCTGATTTCCCTTCAACAACAGATTGCAACTTGTCACACTTCAAGCTAATTTTGGTAGCTCATTTAACACACACTGAAACCTGAATATGTTCCCAAGCTCTGGCTCATTGCAATAAAGGATGGAGAAAGGAGATGAAATCTCTGGAGACTGAGAACCCAACCGTGATTACTGCTGGCTGAAAACTTGTTTTGTCCCAGTAGTCTTGGGGTACAGCTAGAATCTTTCATGAATGATTAAAAGACTATAGGCAGATCAATGAAACTCTGCCCTAAATGTATCTGAACCAACTCAGCTGGAGATCAAAGAAGTCTAAGCAGCCAGTGTCCTGTAATTTGCAATTCTTGATGTAGTGAAACAGCGTAATTCATACTCATTTACTGTGGCTGGTTTCTCTAGTCCACGTACCTGAGACACCTGAGGGGTTTTCTTCCCTTCCCTGCTTCCTACTCATCATGTAAGTTATTATGTGGTGAGTTGGCCTCCAGTATCCATGTTCATATTGACGAGAACCTTCCTCCATTAAGTAACCCCACTCATCCAAGAACTGAAAATTCAGGATTATGTTCATTGCTGGTGAACACATTCTACCACTTATCAAGAGAATACTAAGCTTCCCTTTGTATAAAGCACTTTTTAGTGTTATGTCTTGGAGATATTTAAATTCTGTCAGCAATATCAAAATTATTTCTTATCCCCAATTTCTATAACCAGCATAGTCACTTACTTCCAGAAATAATAAAGACTGTAGGCCATATTCTCAGCTTTCTTGATGGATGATGAGTTGGCCTCAGTAAAGTTGTTAATGATGTAAAATAAAATGCAAATTAAATAGCACAATCAAAATGTAGCTATTAAAAAAATAGTCATGCAGGCATTATATGATACTAAGTACCACCCCTTTGCTTACATTGTTAGATAGATAATACCAGCATATTAGAAACATAATAAATCACAAAAAACTGTTTCTATAGGTGTGAGTTTCTCAAACCATGGGTCATGACCCTCCATGGGGATTCATGAATGAGTTTGAATGGGACCACAAACTGTTAGCAAGAAGTGAGGGCAGATATTTCCCCCTAAGCTGAGCAGCTCAGTCCTGTGGCAGGGAGGGAAACAGGAGAGCAGACTGTAATTAGTGGCTGCAAGTATTTATACTTGCTAGGGAACTGCTAACTACCTTTAATTACAACAGCTCACTTTCTCCAGGAGAGGGGAGCAATATAGGCTAGAATTAAAATTGCCCGATAGTTGCTAACTGCCTTTCATTGCAGGCAGTAGATCTGTTTCTCCAGGGAGGAAGAATAAACTTGCAACTGGATCTTATTCCCCCATCATTTAGAAATGGGGCCATTACCAGCTCAGGGGGTCACACAAATATGCAATCAGACACAGTTGTATTTCCAGACTGTGTAAGAAAGAAATCAATAGTCTCATTTAGAGAATGTGTGACCACCAGGCAAAGACTGAGGTGCCCCATGCAATCTGCATTGTACCTCAGTGAAGAAGGATGTTTATTAAAGGACTTAAAATGAGAGGGTAATTGAAAAAGTAGAATGATCTCACTGAAAAGCACTTGTACATTTCTTTCTGTGTCCCTGCCTGTCATCTGAACCCACTTTATTGCCCAGAAGGGATCACCTTTTCAAAGCTTTCAGCAACTGGATGCACCAAGATGGAAACTGAAGATTGGCACTCAAGGCTGCAGTTCCACAGTATCTGTTAGCTCAGTGAGCACACCAAATGGGGCAACACAAGGGACATCTCCTGTTCCCTCCTGAGGGCAGCTTCCCTCAAGCCTGGAAGAGAAATTATCCAGCACTTCTTCTTCTCAAAATTAGGGATTTTAAGGAAATACAACAGTGACATGAACCCCACATCCCATATCAGGGGCTTTTAGCATCATCAAAGTTCACGTTTCCTTTCTTTCCTTTCCTTTCTTTCCTGCAATATCCATGAGGCCTGTGGCTGCAGAGCAACCTGTCTCCTTCAATGCCTTCTGGCTACCACAGCCACCACGTGCCTTTCTCCAGGAGTGCTCTGCAGCTCCAGAAGGGAGTGGAAGCAATGTGGAAGGTGGAAGTGACCTTGCTGGTGGGCATGACCTTATCTCAACAGCAAAGGTCTCCACTGCACACTGCCCCCCAATACCGTTCCGATTATCACACTGCACCCTGTGATGTGACACTGTCTCCCTGGGGAAGCAGCTCAGAAATGGATCTGGGTTACAAATAACACAGGGGCAATTAGGAGAGAAAAAAAGAACAAAAATGAAGGAAAATTGTTATTTTTCAACTGGATCGGTTTTTTGACCTGTTGTACTGCTCAACCACATGAGCACCTGTGGTGGCCTGAGCCAAGAGTGGGAAACATGAGAAGTGTCTTGAACGGCACTGCCATGTAGTGGCTGCATGAGAGGGAAAGACTGGCCCTGGCTGCTGGTGGGGAGGAAAAGAATAGGTGACCTGAATGGTATCTACACAACTTGGCCATGGAAAAGGGCTCAGATAGTGAGAGAGGCTGCTGAGTTTTGCAGACAAAGGTGTAACATAGAGCAGGCCTCAGCATGGAAGTTGGGCAGCTTGAAACTCAAAATGGTCATAGCCTCCTGCTAGTGAGGGTGATTAGGCGTGGGAGCAGAGGAACTTGTGTTGGCCCGGGGCGTTGAAAAAGAGTTAAGCCATAAGACATTCTAAAACCTGAGATTTGGGTCTCCCCTGAACTTGTGTGCAAGAATGTGTGGGATGATGTTGTCCTAAGGAACCCCTTGCAGAGGACGGAGGAAAAAAGATGCTAGCAAACGGGACTGGAGAGTGGCTGCACTCCTGAAAGCCTGTAGCCAATGGCATGAATAGTTTTGTATCCAAAGAGCATGGAAATAGTATGACCTGCTTGAAACTGTGAAAAATACCAGACTCACCATATTATTTTGCTAACACTAAAAACAGTGTGTTCATACCATGGGAAAACTCCCACTGAGCTGCTGGGACCTTCCAAGCTCTTCCCACAGGTTCTCTGCCCACTGCAGAAAGTCAACACTAAGTAAAAACCCTCCTGTGAGCCATGCCACTGTGTCTTCTGACAATCTGGTGTGTGATACACATCAAACTACATCTCCCCAGGGAGCCCAAGAGTCACAAGTTATTTCAGAAAGTACACAGAGCAGAAACCCTGCCTCCAAAATCAAGTGGAAACTCTTCCCACTCCTGTCAGATCTTCAGGGATCCATTCAGGGGATCTTTTCACACTTTTCTGTGAAATATGATGTAACTGCAGCCACAAGTCAGGTTTTATCA
This sequence comes from Daphoenositta chrysoptera, assembly GCA_013397915.1. NCBI lineage: Eukaryota > Metazoa > Chordata > Aves > Passeriformes > Daphoenositta > Daphoenositta chrysoptera. The sequence continues at coordinate 828,994 of VZRO01000700.1, forward strand.
AGTTTTTCTTTGCAATTTGTCAGCAGCATTTTTGCCAAGCCAGAAGGGTTACCTCCATGCTCTCTGGTGCTGAGCAGGATACCTGTAAGTCATCCAGCTTGTTTGGAAATAGGGATGCAGTCCTCAGCGGGCTGATGAGCCAGGAAGAGCAGTTTCCAAACGTATTTATTGGTAACTGCAATGAGAAAATAAACTTTTATTTCCCTGCCCCTTGACTCTGTACTGCTTAGCTCTGTGTCCCTTCTGCACCATGTGAGGCACAGCCAGGACAGGTGCAGCTGGGGATAGGACACTCTGGGCATGTCCAAGTGGAGTGGAGGCTTTAAGGCAGATTTTCACAACATTATGGATTTCATCTTTGCTTTGCAGCTGGTTACTGTGCCAAAGCCATGAATCACACCTCTTGAAGTGATTGAAGGAGGGGGAAAAATAATAATAGTAAAGTGGCAAACTAGCTCAGGGATAGGCTTGGGAGTCCTATTAAACTTGAGAGGCTACGATTTCTATTCCCAGACCTGGTGGTTAATACAAGAACAAGAACCATGTTTCCCCACCCCATGCAAAGAGTTGTACTAGGCAAAAACTGAAGAACAAACCAGCAAAAGGTCAATCCTGTACTGTGTAGGCAAACGTTGCCAGCAGATTAACATGGTAGCATTCATGAAAAGTCTGCAGCAGCTCTGGCAAGCTTTGCAAAATTTATAATTCATCGCAAAAGGAACCAAATATGTGATGTTTGTTTCTGTGGAAGAATGGGAGGAGACTAATGGTAAAGGAGAAAGAGTGGGAGTGTGGAAACGGGGAGAGGGGAAAGCAGAAAACCGAGCCCTGGCGAGTTTTCAGGGACCTACAGAAAAAATTGTCTAAATAGAGTAGTTCAGACCTCAAATACCGTGTGGTGCTTTGACAATCTTCTGGGTTTTGGCATTTTAAACAAAGTGTTCTTACATTTACTAGGCTGGAATGTCCATTTGACTATAGACTCTCTGCTACTTTGCTCGTACTTTAACATTTTGGACAAGTGACAAAAATGTGTGTAACGCATTTTTTAAAGTGTTGATTGTGCTCGTAATTTTCAAGTCAGAATATAAAATAAACATCTCTGCCCTTTCTTCCAGCAGGCAGCACAGAGATCTGCTCTCCGCGTTCTATCTGACAGGTACATTTTGTCATTTTTATGAACTATAAATTGCTTTATGAAACGTTGAGCCCTATTTATTGTGGCATATAACTCATAATCGGATTTTGTCCCCAAAGTATCTGTGAACTGGGATGTTAAACATTTTGCATGCTTGGATTTGTCATGCATGTGTAGAGTTTATTACTGCAAAAATCACAGTCTTGTTGTATTTCATACAGAGTATGCAGAATCCCTTGTTGTGATACCAAACGAGAGATAAGAAACTTACTGGAGAAGGCATGAATGATGCAGTAAATTCTGAGCTTTAGAGTTTGCTGAGATATATCTGAGCTCATTTCTCAGCAATAAGTACTTCATTTATTCCGAGATGTTCTCTTTTGACTTTTTCCAAATCCTTTCCCTGGGAATTACTCTTCCTTTGATGAGATTCTCTGTATGTTTTATGCACAAAAACAATGCCCTTTTTTACCCCTTAAGTTTTAAGGGATTGTTATTTCAGAGGAATTTAATTAATTTTTTCACTTCTTCTGGAACTGCAGCAGTGCTCCAGGCAGATAAGCAGGGGACCAAATCCTTAGTGTTCAGGTTTTACTCAGCTCTTTTTCAAGCAAAAATCCATTAACTTCAATGGGAAACTTGCCTGAGTGAGGAATTCAGGATTTGGGCCATAGTAAATGTTATAGTTGGGCTGTAGGTCTGCACAGGTATTTACCTTAAATGACTTTTATGAAAGAGGATTGATTGAAATATAAGGTAGCTTTCTAAGACGGTCCTGATTTCTTTTCCAGTTTTGGGAAAGGGGGTAGGGAAGGGGGAGGAGACACTGTACATTTTAGTGCCTGTGAAAAAGAACTAGCAGATTTACATTTTTCCACAAATGAGGTACTGTGTCATGCAGGCTGACACAGAGTAAATTTCCCCATGCCTTGTTGGCAGCCCCCTCTGCTCCGTCTGGCCCCCAGCCCCCCGCCTCCCTGGGAATAAGCAGTAATTGACTCTGGAAGCCAGCTCAGGCCAGGATTTCTCCAGAGCAGAGCCTGTCACTTAGGCTGAATTATATGTTGTGCATGGATGAATAACATTTCTCTCTTCTCGGAGGCTAAGACCGCCAAAATTATCAACCTTCCCTCCCCAAGTTTACAAACACCGTTTTGTTTAGAATTTTTTGCCCCCCTTTAAGGAAAAAAAAATCCTGAGTGAAATGTATGGGATGTGGGTGAAATTGCTGGCACAGTTATAGGGCACAGAAGTATTTGCTGTAACTGGAATGAATGCAAAAAGAAAGTGGAGTTGGAGTCAGCATTATGCCCCTCTCCCTGGAGGTGTGCAAGCTCACCCCCAAGACAAAGCAGATTTTGCACTTGGTGGGGACAATTCCATGACCAAAGAAAACATGGGGATTTTTTCCACAGCATCCTCCCCCTGGGCTGAATGAGGAACATTCCTGCAGGAGTGCCCCTGGAGGTAATTAACAAGCCCCAAACGCCACAGTTTGATTTCTGTCTCCCCTGGAAAGAAAAGTGGTGGTGATGGATAGATGTTCCCTACCTTGTCAAAGGTGGTGAGGGAGCTGCGTGCGGGCTGGCCTCATCCAAAGGCAGAGGGGTCTCAGTATTAATAACCATCACACCTCAGATTTAGGATTTATGACCAAATATTTCCCTGTCTGCCCCTAAAAGCATACTCAGGGACTACAGCTTTCCAGCCTGCTCTGCAAATATTCAGCTGCCAGGGCACCCTCCTTCCCCCGCTTCTGGAGGGGGTGCTGGGAAGGCTGGGGGTGCACCCTGGGGATTTGTCTCCCTGCCACCCATGACCTCACTGCAGCGAGCAAATGGGAGGGCAGGGGGCCAAAATCCCACACTGTGACAGCAGTTTCTGTCTCTTCTTGGCTAGAGCGAGGATGCCTGTGATACTGCTGCTCATTAGTTGTGTCCCAGTGGCAACTCGGAGCTCCCAGTCACACACCAGCACTTCCCAGCAACAAGGGAGATGGCAGCTTACTATAAAGCTTCCAGTAATTTTACCCTTTTTTTTTATGTTCTCCAGCAGTTCCTGTTGTAGTTCTTGCTTTCAGGTTCTATTAAAGAGGTAAACTAAAAGAGGAGAAAAAAACCAAACAAACAAAAAAGAGAGAGTTTTTAAACCTAGCCATTGATTTCTGTAGTGTATCACACTCAGTGTTGTTTTCAGAATGACACAGTAACCCCTAGCAGATTTATGTGCAAACACAAAGATTAGTGACCCAGAAGCTTGACTGAAACAGCTTTTCTGCTTCCAGAAGACAGGTTGCTCTGCACATGCACTGACTATTTTGTCAGCAAAGATGCACTGGCCCCATTAGCTTTTCATTCTCTCATGAAAGGCCCTCGGTGTTTATTCAGCACAGCTTGGTTTTAATTTTATTGTGCTCTTCAGTAAAGTGGTCAAACTATACAGATTACTCACTTTCTGGGACAGAGAAGAGCAAGAACTTAACTCATATACCTTAATGGTATAGTGCTGGCATATTTTCAATTGTCTGGCTCCCATATCCACTGCCTGAATAGCTTTCAAATGAAGAAAAATGCCTGTAACTAAAATATTCAGTGTGTTCTGTTGTTATTTAACAGTAAGCAGTGTGGTTAAGCCAGGTCTTAAACCTGCTTAATCCCACTGAGCTAAATAGATTTTATTATTGACTCCCATGGTTCCAGAACTCTGACCTTAAGGCTGAAGTTAAAAGCTAATTTTTTTTGCAGTCTGTTCCACTAACCCAGAAGCTCTTGCTTGCTGGATACATTTGCAATGGAGAATGTCCAGCTGTAAATTACAGCTGTTTGCAATCCTACCCAAACACAACACTCATTATTATTCTTTTGTTCTTTTTAGGCTGAAAAGCCCACCATGAGGGAGACCATACAGTGCTTAATCCACACATTAAATTTACTCGCAGCTCATATTCATGTGCAAGATAAGATTTTCCATGAAGTAAAGATTTACAGTGATCCTAGGGCACTTTTACTCCCCTGGTTGCTTTTAATTCTCTGTGCTGGAGTGTAGGCCAAGTGGGTCTGCTGAAGAGTTTTGAACACTTAGAGGAAAGTGTTGTACCACTGCTGAATTTCCTCTCTGGTTGTAATAAGGGAAAGACTGGTCCTTTGCTGAGTGCTTGGGTGGTACTTGGGAGATGTGCTGACTTCATAGCCACAGTCTGCTCTCCTTTCTGTGGACTTATACTGGAGGATGCAGGCAAAACCCACCAGCTCTGCCCATAAAAATCTCAGCACAGACCTGTAAGGTACAGGCAGAGCTGAACCCACTCATCTCAGCAGCCATATGGCTGTGCTGGCAGGCCTGCCATGCCCGGCTGATAAGCCCAGTAAAGAGTCCAGCTCAATATCACCCAGCTCCTGGGTGATACACACGTGTCGTCCAGACCTGAACTGTGAAGCACAGGCTATGACACACCTTTTACATTTACCACCTTGTGCTATTGCCAGAGTAGGCATCTCAGCACTAGCATCCGTTTGGCAGTGGGGACAAGCCCCATTCATGATGGCTGGTGAGCTTCACAGCCTGTCTTGACGTTCAGTCTGGGCAGGAGGGATAGTGCTTTGTACTTGCATGTAACCATGCCTTGTCTGTCCATGTCTGATCACGGTTAGGACACCAAAATGCAGGCTGTGCCAGGCATCAGCTGGTTTACCCTAATGGGACTGGCCAGTAGCACTCAGGATCCTGAAGGGCAAAGTTTCCCCCTTCTCCTCTGGAGAAGTGAAAAGTTTGGGGAGCCGAGAAGCAGGAGAGCCTCACATCTGTGGGGAGAGACATTCACAAACAGAGGTGCTGCTGCACTGCCCCTCAAGGCTGCATGCATGCATTTAGCACTCAGGTGCAAAAGAAATCAAAAAGGTTGACCTTGGACAACCCAGTCCCTTCCCCTGTTATTGTAAGCACCCATAGAATTGATGGTAAGTCCAGCGGGGTATGTAGCACAGCTCTTCTTCTTCTTCAGACAAAGCCACGTTGGGATACACGATTTGTGTTAGGAGGCCTGGGGAGGCACTGCCTGTAAAATATTAAAGCAACAATAAGAGGCAATTTAGATTTTTAATAGATCACTTAAGGTAGGCAAGGCAGCTGTCCAAGCAGACTTAAAACTTTTTGTGGAAGGAGACAAAGTTTTCTTGTTCTCAGGTATCTGCTTGAACTCTGATTATGCAAAGCAGTTAAACTTGTGATACCCTAAAGTAAGTAAAGAGTCCAGTGGCAGCTAGCAAAAATATTCATGTGCTTCATGTCACTCACATACTTAATGTTTGTGTTGGACTGATGTTTTCAATAACTTTGCCTTTCACACCCTGAGAGTTCTCCACATGAGAAGCTACATGGTCAGCTTGTCAGTGAGTGACTCAGCTAGCAAGCTGGCCAGAAAGGCTTCATGTGGCAGCACTGTGCAGTCAGTGACAGCCAAGGGGAAGCCTTGGCTTGGGACAGCTGATCTGGGTCCGGCAGAGAGTGATGGAACTGAGATCACAGGCTCCACAGGAGTCAAAAAAGGCTGGAGAGGAGCGTACACACACAGTGCTCACTGCCACAGAGGCAGACACGCAGCTCTCCATGTTAGCACATTGCTTAAACTCCTGGATTATCTTTGAGAGGAAAAAGAGAATACCTCTGAGAGAGAATATATGGATTTATCATTTATATCTTACATGAAAGCTTGGCTGTTTGGAAATGCTGGTGTCTCACACTTAATCCTCCCCATCCTGCCCCCCGCCCCAGTATAGGGCAGCTGCTCCTTGGAATGGTCTAGAGTTTCTCAGTCCTGCTAGTTACAGAACATGAAGGTGGAAGAGTAATGATGCATATTGTATATAGGATACTTTTTCCACTATTGGAGAATGTTGTGAATTAGTGAAAAGGGGCTTTAGAAGAAGAGCCTGTGTAGATGGCTTGGAGTGAAAAGGAATAGGTATCTCTGTAAAACTGGGACTACATTTTGCTCTATTTAAGTTGTGAGCAAGACCTGTAGCATTCACCTTTTTGTTGCTGGATGTTTTCTCATACCTTGACTATTGCTGGTATTTATTTAGAATTGTTCTACCATAGCACCAGAGATGTGATGTGGATGTATTGCTGTGTGAGAAGGTCCAGCAGAGCTGTCCCAGGGAACTGTAACAATTTTGAGCCCTACTAAATACTGGAATTCCTTTGATGTTTAAAGACAGCAAAAGAAAAGTTAAGATGTATTTTTTTCTTCAAGGAAGTGATAGTGTTTTGCTATCATGACAGCCAAACATTTCCCACCTCCCTATGGACAACCTCGTGCATTTGCTCCCCAAAGATACCTGGAGAAAGACAATCAGTTCTACTTCCCAGAAACATCTGCATTTTGAAAAATATCTATCTGCTAGAAGAAAGGTCTGACTAGTAATTTCTCACATATTTTCTTTGACTTCCTTGGTCTTTTAAGAAACATTGTGAGGATAATTACAGCATGAATGTGGAAGGTAAAAAGGCAAGGTGTGGGTCTTTCATATATTAGTAAGGAGAAAACAGGTCCCATTGCTGGCTGGCAGCATGAAGAATATGCAAAGTGCTATTGGGAAGAAGAGTGTATATGTGTGCAGCATACGAAGTGCCTCAGCATATGATTAACCTCACTGGGTATGTAGTAAATAGTAGATAACTGTGATCAAAAAAGTATTCATGTGATTTATCAAACTGAGCAACTGTGCATTTTGCAGTGAAGCAGGAGGTCAATCCTGAAATCTAGGGCAAGTAGAGCAATAGGAAATTGCAGGGACTAAGAAGTTAATCATACTGTTGGACTGCTTCCATCTGGTTTTGAAAGACGGAGTCGGTGCAGTGCTAGTGAGGACGCTTCACGGCAACAGATCAGGAATTAATTTTTTCAGCAAATCTTCAGCTATCATTTGTGGTAACACAGGCTTGTAAAAATGTAATTTAATTTCTTTGGAATAAATCACATAGGACCAGAAGTGTGAGAGCATTTTTCTAATGTGTGTATCTGAGGAAAATATAAAAAGTGTGAGAGTAGGAGAAACAGCAACAATCCAAGAGGAAACAAACATTAACAATATAAAACCTGGGAGGCATATATGGCCATCCTGTTAAATTGTGCACGTAATCTTCTTTGAAAAATCAGTTTGCAGTTGGGAAAGTTCTACATTTTTATGACTCTTGGAGGCATAATCTTGCTTAACCAGTCTGTCCATCTTCATGAGTGTGGATCAAAGGAGCGTTGACCTAAAGTTTTGTGGAATTGATGATCTGAACATGACTTCCATATATCACAAGTGTGTAGCTATAGGCAGTGAGTTTGTTAATGAATTCTGTTTTCCTCATTATTGATACTACCTACGATATTTCAATGAGATTTGAACATTATGCTCCCTCTGGGCAATAAAAGTTCCCCTAGGCAATGAACCTGTTGTAAAACAAAGGATTTTAACCCTGATAGTAATTCATGTAGCTAAAACTTGCTTTATTCAAAGAGGTAGGAGGACAGTTAGTTGATAACATTATGCCTTTCTTACTTCAGCAGGGGGATAAGAGAACAGAGAGCCCTATACTAGGAGTGACATATTGTGCTATTTTTAGTGCTATGCTGCAAAAAGTGAAATGTTCTAAATACATTTGTATCTATTTCCTGGCAGTCTGATGAAAGAGAGCTCAGGTTTACACAGCACCAAGAGCAGGAAACCAGAAGCCATGCTGTTCACACAAATCACCACTTTCATTACCACTTTATTTTAAGAAAAGCTGAAAATTCATAGCAAGCAGCAACACCTCAGCCTGGTCCAGTTACATGGCACAAGTTTGGGACTTTTGGCCCCTGTGTGCTTGTGAATCACATGCTGGCTGTAGCTCGGGGAGTCTCTGGAGCAGGTGCAGCAATGCAAAGGAGAAATCTCAGTTCCCTTTGAGTGAGGCAGCAGTCCATGCAGCAGATGGAAGGAGATCCCCCCTTCAAGCTTTAATCGTTCAGTAATCAGCCAGGCACAACAGGGCTTTCTGGCAGCAGCTCCATGGATGATGACATGCTTGCTCCAGTCGGTTTTTCCTGCCTTCCTGCAAAGGTGGTTTAGAAATCTCAGCTAAATTTCTGGGTTTGCCTCTGTCACCGGTAAGGCTATCTGCCTTATGTCCTCTGTAGCTTTTAATTTTAGATTCAAGAACCTTTTCTCCTTGTTCTTGCTTTTGTTCTGACCCTGGCAACAATGGAGGCAAAAAGGAAAGGGGAGACTGGTTTGCTCAGGGGAGAGCAGTGAGGTTCTGCAGGAGGCCAGTCCCGTGGAAAAGAGATGCTTGTGCCCAGGATGGGCAAGGGATCCCTCAGAACAGTGTCTTCATGAGGCCCCAGTGGGGACACCACACAGTCTGTGCTTTGGCTGGCCCTGGGTTCTCTGAGGGGTGGAGAGGATACTACACAGATGCAGAACTGTCTCCAGTTTCTTTGCAGGCAAAGAAAAAGGATGAGTTAGTACAAAGAACAAGGTACCCTCTGATTTCTCCATGGGGGTTAGTTATGGCTTAATCAGGCCTGAAATGCTCCTGCAACAAGTCACATTGTTGTTATCTGAGATACTTTGCTCCCCCATGCAGTCCCATCCAGGTGTCTCCTCCTTTTTTTCATGACTGCCTTAATTTTGGTCTAAGTTACAGGAAAATTTTTATCCTTTCCTCTCCTCTTGGAAAAGTACTGGCTTTATTCTGCCATTGAGGAATGGTTCATACTCTTCTAGGTTTCTTGCATTTCAATGAAAGGAAATGTGTGATCTTTGAACAGACTGGGTTTTCTCCCAAAGAAAAACTGGAGCATTTGTGAAATTAAACAAAGCTCTTAGGATGGAATAGCTTTTTACCACTTAGCTATTTCACATATGCTGGTCTGAAGGTACAGCAGCAGCCCAGTAGGGCACTACTAGCTCCCCCAAGACCCTCGCTGGCAACCTGATGAGCAGGGAAAGTGTTCAGGCTATGGAACCATTGAAGCTTTTTTGATGTAAACTGAGACCAAAAATCTCAAATGGCTCATTTTCTAAAGTTACAAGTGGTTGTTTTTTGCTCATTCAACATTTCCAGGGAGTCTGTCTGGTGACATTTTCTTTACAAATTATCAGACCAAGCACTTTCTGCTTTATTTTTCATTATTATTGCTTTCTTTTGAGGTTCTGTTTCATGGGTAAATTCAGAATTGGAGGGCTTTGTTCCAAACTGGAATGGCACGAAATTTCAAATTCCTTCTCCAAATGGAAGACCTTCTTTCTCTCAAGAACTGTATTTATAGTAGACTGACCTTTTTGCAGTCAGAGAGGGGCCAGATCATATTATGACTGTTTGCTCTAATGTGTTTTTAACTGAGAAGTAAAATTAGGCCTGGATTGAAACTGGGTGTAAAAAGTCTAAGTTCAGACATTACATTTTTATAACCTGAAAATTTTATCATTTTGAAAGGCAGAAATAAATAGAAATTACTAAAATCAAATTAGGTATTTTTCCACGGAGTATGATTTAAACATGACACATGCTTTCTTTAATATGGTCTGCAATCTTCCATCATTTTAGCCAAAAAGAAAGTTGTTTATTTTAAAGGTAGGTATTTTATATCTAACAAAATTTACTTTGCATAGCAGTGTATCTTCTGTGTTAGATTGTTATCAAGATTTTAAAGGGTTTTTTCATTCTTGACTCAGGCGCAGAACTCTTTTTCATGCTGAGGCACTGCCTCTCACCCACACTTTCACACAGAAGAGAATAGGCCCTTCTCTGTGGAAATTTAGCAGCCAAATAATTCACAAATAGCTCTCACTTATTACTTACTGGCACAACCAAACATAGCTGCTCAAAATGAACAGTTTGTCAAATTAAAAAAACCAAAAAACTAAATAAACAAAAAAACCCAACCCCTCAAAAAAACAGGGGAGTGGGTTTAAAGAACCCCATGATTCTGATTTAACAGATAAAAATCCCCTCTTGAAAAGTCATAGAGACCTGCCAAGTAAATTTCTTGCTTTGCAGTGATCCTTTAAGACACTTTAATATGCTTTTTTGAGGACCTGCTGTGGCCCCGGTGCCATGAATACCCAAGGGAGGTTTGTATTGTTTCCTGTCTGGGAAGGTGATGCCTGCTGGCAGGGAAGGCGCTGGTTAGGGGGCAGCTAGACCCTGGTTCCCAGCAGCCCTACAGGACTTTGCTTGTCATTCCCATCTTCCTTTTCTTCCTTCCTACATTGATTTTAGAGGGAAAAGAGAAACACCAGACGTGAAGCCTCTATCATACATCTTCCCCTATGTGGCCTCAGATTTCTATGATTTTGGCTCTCCGAGTTTCCCAAGGGGACCTTGTTCCAGAGCCTCTCTGTCTGCACATCATGGACCCTTGCTGTCTTTCTTTCCCAGGCTGCCCTTCCCCCATTCTTCAAAACCACCCTGACCCCACTGGAGTGCCTGGAACCCTCCCTGGAACCCCCATCTCCTTCCAGTCTCCTCCAGCTGCCCCAGTCTCAGGGCCAGGCAGCAGGAGCCAAGCCCCTCTGGTTTGGAGTGTCATGAGTGAAGCCCCGTGGAGGACACCCAAGCATCACCCACTGCTGAAAGGTTCTTGTGGACCCCATCATTGGAGGGGGACAATGGAGAAACAGCTGTAGTGAGGGCCCGCCCTGTTTCCTTGTTTTGCAGCCCCAGGGACAGCAGGGACAGCAGGGACAGCAGGGACAGCAGCATCCTCCTCTGGCTGAGACGGGTGAGACACAGCCCAGCGGGGCAGCAGCGGGGCTGGCACTGCCACCCACCCAGCCAGGGCTGCCCTGGGGCAGCCACGCCATCAGCTGGGCATGGGGGCTTCTGTCTGCACCTTGAGCCCTTGCACTCAACTCCCCACTGTAACCATCACTCTTCCCTGCTAATAATGCCCTCAAATACTGATTTCCTGAAGCCACTTCTTTTAAGGTCATGACGTCCCTTTTTCTAAAACTTAATAAGCTTGATACTGACCATGTGGAGTTAGAGTGGGTTTGTAAATATTTGTATCTTCAGTATTATGTCTTTGATAGCAAACACTAGGACAATAATTCCCACATTAAAAGGGCTCTTGGGGAGGGTTTAGGAACTCTGGCCAGGCAAAAATAGTTGCCTGAAGGAAGAGGAAAAACCTTGGAGAATTACCAGACTCTTTTTTTAAATTTTGAGACAAATGGACTTTTCAAACTTTGCCCTGAAAAGAGATCTGGTCATGACCTACTATAAATCTCATATGGCCATTTAAAACCTCACAGTGCTCTGGTTAAACAGCATTGCACCAGACAAAACCTCCAGGGCATGGGGACATTGCTGCGGTTTTTCCCTTTCAAGCTTGTATATTGTCCCCATAACATATTGCCAATGTTCACAGGACCAAATGAGACTGTGGCCTTTCTTTAATGTACTCAGAGCTCTTGTGTCAAGAGCCTGTGAGGTCAACAGGAAAACATGGAATGAAATCTCAGCGGAATATCGGTCTTTCCCAGGCTTCCTGGCAATTTCCATCTTCTCACTCTTTTGTTTTCACTTAATAAGATAGAGCTTGTCCCGCGCTCAATTAAAAAAAAAAAAAAAAAGTCGTGAAAGAGCTAAGACTCAGAAAATGAGCAGTTTTATAAAAGCCTGGCAGATTCCCAGTCTGCTGAACCTAATAAGAAGCACACTCATTTTTCCAGTTTGAAACTTTTTGGTGCAAACACCCCTAGTGCAAACATCTCCTACAGGACTTGTGGGAAGAGCGCCAGTGTATAGAAAAATAAGAGTGCTGGTATTCCGACATGAAACCTGTAGCCTACATTTTTGAAATAATGATGTTGAAAAGTAGAACTCTGAGAAGAACTTAATTTTGGGCTTCTCCAGCTGTCAGATCACCCTCAGCTTTCCTTCTTCTGCTAGAGGGACTCACGGCACAGCACCTCTCTCTGTTAAAGCTGAAGAGGAAAGCAACAACTGCAAAGTCATTTGTGCAAGCCCAGAGAACAGCCTGAGAAGACAGCAAAACCTAAACACTCTTTTGAGATTATCACTCTAATTGATAGAGATGTACTGGTTCAGATGTACGTCCCTTTCAACTTCTCTTTTTACACCATTTTCTATATTAGCATATTATGTACTTGTCAAGTGCAACCAAATTTTAACCTCAGATTGCTGATGTTTTATGAGTATTATATAAATGTGTATCTATATTTCCTAAATTTTTGTAAGGGATTTAATGTTGATGAAAAGCAGGTTGACACCTGATTATCCAGGAGTTTTTCACTTGTGTTGCAAGTACATCTGCCCCCCTCCTGGAGCCTTGAGTTATCCCCATGCATATTCTTTATGTGTGCAGACGAAGGGCACTGCTGAAGCAGATGAGTGCCTCAACATTTGATGTCGTTAGCTAATCTGAGCCAACGCCACAGTATTTTCTAAGAAATGTATTCTTTTCTTCCCTTTATTCAAAATGCAGCATTAGCCATTTTAAAAAGAGCCATGACAAATTTCTGTCATTGTCCACTGTATGTTGCTGTCCTCTGCCTTTGTAAGGTCTCACAGATTGGTTAGACTGGGAATTATGACAAAGTTGCCCTACCCAAATTATTAGGGTTGTTTTTATAACCAAAAGTCTGGTATCACTATGGAGCAGCAGTAAATTGTGGATCTGGTTTGAATTGTTCGTATGTCAGTCATTTACCACACCAGCCTTTTAAATATATTACAACAAACTATGAAAACACTCTCCGATTAAATGAGGAAATGTATGGCAAATTAATTCCCACTGCCTCAAATGGAGAAGACAAACTCCATTGTCACAGTGCACTCCTTGTCTGCTTTGGAGTTAAGCTCCACAGCAATATCATGCACCAGTGTTCATCTGCTGAACTGGGAGGCTGGCTGGAAGAACTGGTAACTGCTCGCTGTAACTATATGGACCTGCCAGTCTCTCCTCTCAGTAATCAAGAGCTGCACGGATGAAGGAGAGGTGAAACCTGTGGGTAGTCTGGCCAGAGTAAAAAGGGACATCGTGGAAGGAAGGTAAAATCTGGAAGGAGGAAAGATGAGCCTCTGTTAAGAAATTCTGCACTACTTTTATTAAGGCCATACCATACCTGAAAGAATAGATTTTCTGATACTGTTTCCAGGTTGTCATAGGCTACAGTTTGACTGAGTCAAAGCTTAGCTTCTGTGAGTGTTTGGGGTGTTCAAATACACTTTCTGCACTTGTGCTGAAAAGAATAATTACCCCCAAAAGTTGCACTTCTTTTTTTTCAGAACTGACACCCAACTCACATGGTCACAATGATTCTAAAATTACTAACATGTGTCCAAAGCTAAGACATAACAAGGGTTTGCTTAGTTAGGAAGTGATTGCCTTAGGTTTGTCTTGAACCTGGTGAAGAGCTTGTCAAAGGCAGTAGTGCAACCCTGAGATTTTCTTTGTTTAATTTCTTACTGAGATATTTTAATATCTTTGTTTTAATCTTGATATGGTCTTGTCGGGGCTAGAGTTATTTATTTGGTTGCAGGGCCACATGCATGGGAATTATGTTATTCAAGTTACATGCATCTTCCATTGACATGACTCGTGTTACAATTGAAACGAATAAGCCAGCCCTGTATACTAAAAATAAGCAAACAAATGTAAAACACATCACCACAACACACTGATTAACAGTGGACAACACAGTTATCAAATCAAATCAAGGTCACTATCAAGACCTGAACCAATGAATCAGAGCTCTGGGTTTTCAGACACATTCAATGAAGAAGGTAAACAGCTTTACATTATAAGCTTGACATGAGATGGAATTACATCCAGTTAGTTTTGCATCAGGAAAAGCTGAAGAGAAGCCAGTTCACATTTCAACCAAGCTCCTCACAAATGTTCAAGACAACCCAAAGCACTGAGTAGAGCAATTAAGTACTGTATTCTTCAGTCCTTGCCCAGTGGTGCATGGAGGACTGGTGCTGCTACGGTTCAGTCCAGAGAAGTCCACCCATCAGAGCAAACCCATCAGCAATGCAGTTTAGAGCTTCCTTCTCATGTCATAAAGTTACCATGTATGATTATTCTTATGCTCTTATGCTCTCCTGGCCATCAAACTCAAGTCAAAGGTCACTCCGAAAATCACATGCTCTTGCAGATTTTAAATTATTGATGTAACATTTAGGAAAATACTTCTTGCATAATTACTTGGTAAGGACTATGAATAACTTTTGGAATAATTCACCAGCAGAAAATGATGGATCTAAGAATCTGGCATTTGCTGCTAGGACCTGCAAGCAATTAATATGCACCTTTTCACTTTTTTCCTTTTTTGGCCAAACAGCTATGCATCCATGCATATGTGAAATAGAGTGGAATACTTCCCTTAAAGGAAAAGAAAGTTTTCAGCCTTGTCCCTTCTTCCTAAGGATCTTTATTTCACGTGGTTGCTGGGTGCCAGCACCAGACAGCAGAAGCTTTGGCCAGGATAATGACAGACTTCAAAACTGGCATCTCCTGCTTGGTGATCCCAAGAGGTGGCAGTGCTTCTCACAGATCCATCCTTTTTCCTGCTTACTTCACTGCACAGATGGAGCCTGGTTTCCTGGATGTGGTCAATACAGCCTGGTGTCTGGTTGTAGATCTCTGCTGAATATACCCATGGCCTTGCAGGCAGAAACTACAGGCTGAGGTGTGACACACCAGCCTCCTGCATGGTGCATGTCCCAGCAAGTAATGACGACCTTTCCCTGCAGGAAAAGCACTTAAAACATACACTCAGCAGGTGCCACCTCCTCAGGACAAGCTAATAACCTCATCAGTACATAGTGTCTCCACGCCTTTTCTAATAATAATCACTTCTTTACCCTAAGTTAGGAAGCTAGTATGAATCAGTTCACAGCTTGCCGTGATGACTTTTAATCTAAGACCACAGCTGGCCTTTGTGCTTTTCATCAGATGAATTCCAATAATCATTAAACAAAGTTTTCTCAGTTCTACTTCAAGTCTGGGCCAACGTATCTTGCAGCCCTTATTCCTGTGCCACAGTAGTAAAATCCTGCCATCCTGTAAAATCGGTGATGGCAACATGAATAATTAGTTGCTGTATTTGTACAGCATCAGACTTACAGTTATTTTCCAGTTGTCTATACTGCTTTTCTTTGTATCTAGTCTAACCCTGGAGAGTGCAGAGAAGTCTGCAAAGTTTTAGTCCATGAGATCATCCCAGTAATTCCTTACTGCAGGCACTGTCTAACTTTAGTTCCCCACGTTAAATAATTGTGATATTGTTTCCTTAAAACCCTTGACAACAAAAATCAAAACAACCATAAATAATCCACAGACATATGGAATTGTTTTGAGAAAGAAAGCAAATTGCTGAGACTCCGTAAAAATGGAAATCTACCAAGGAAACCCCAGCAGCCTCTTTGACAGTCTGCTCTAAAACTTTTCACTTGCTTTGATGTTGTTTGTAATTTATGCTCCTCAGAGGCTTTTAGATGAAGGAAATCATCTGTTTTAATAATGTGAAACCTTCTTCTGGCAACTCGAGATGGGAATTCCTGCCCTGTTTCCTGTGCCTCTCTGTCAGGGCCAAAAGGGGAAGGAGGGCTGAAAAATTGCATGGCTGTTAGTGATCAGAGCTGTGCCATTACCTACCAAATCAAAATGTCTACCCAAATATTACTTACCTCTCACTGATGAAGTAACAGTTCAAGGAAAACTATCTTTTTAAGCTCATTCCCCACAGTGGTGTTATTTCACTGTATTAGTAATTCATAACGATAGGTTATGTGGTAACAAGTATAGGACAAAAGCAATTATTGAAATAGTCCCTTTAATTCAAAACTATTTTAATTACTAGTGATACCTGTCCTTTTTTTTCCTCATTTATGTGCTAAGTCTCTTCATGATTCAAAAATTGCCACTGGGCTATCACCTCTGGTAATTGCCATTCTCTGAGCTGAGTGAACAAAGGAAAAATTAAACTGGAGTGTATCAGGCAAGCAGAATAGGAAATATATGTTCCTGCAGGAAAGCTACTCTCCTCCTAATTACCCTGCAATTGCCAGGTTCAAAATGTAATTTATGAGCAGCATAGATAGAATGGCCACATTAGTCCATTATTTCATGATGATCTTTTCTACTCCTGATTTCAGAAAGAAGGGATTTTGCAGCTGTCAGTGCATTGGCATTGTCAGCAGCTGCTCTGGGCAGTGATGCTAGACCACTGCACTTGAGAGATACTTCCAAAAAAATGTAAAGCAGTCTTCTAACAGCACAGTTTTATAGAAGAGAGGTGCTGTAAAGTACAGCTCAAGAAATAAAGCATAACCTGATGGGCTGCCTCAGACACTGCTGGTCACATTCAGAAACAGATCCAGAAATGTCTGAAGGAGAAGGAAGTTTTCCAGCCTGTGGCCGCTGCTGTTGCATGTTCCACTTACTGTACAATGCACCAAATGCAGCAAATGAACCTAAGAAACACCCCCTGAGTCCATTTTACTCTGACAAACATGGAGTAGGCTGCAAAAGGATGGAGGAGCGGGTAAAGCTGCGAACATGTGACATGCAGCTGACATGTTTCAGCTGTAGGTTTGGTGCCTGAGGCCAAGTCTACATTTCAGTCAAGTTGGGGCAGTGACTTAGTAGTCATCTGAGCGAGCTTTAAACACAAAACACAGGGACTCTCATGGCCAGATGGAGCTCAGGGACCATTCAGTGCCCACACAGTTATTACACTATCATGTTAGTTAGCACCATAGTTCGTGGTACTTGAGCTAGTCCCAACAGGGTGACAGAGTGACTGAGGCTGGAAGGCATCTCAGGGGATCATCCAGCCTCACCCCTACTCAGAGTAGCATCAGCTAAAGCAGTTTCCCAAGGCCAAAGTTGGGTCTTTAGTATCTCCCAGGATGGAGACTCCACAGCCTCTCTGTGTAAACTCTTTAAGAATTTGACCATTCTCACAGAAAAAAAAAAAAAGTTATTTTTAAATAGAACTTCCCATATTTTAAATTTTGTTCTTTGCTTCTTGTCCTGTCACTGAGCACCACTGAGAGGAGCCTGGCTCTGTCTTCTTTACTTCCTCCTATCAGGTATTTATCCCTCCGAGTCATCTCAGCCTCCTCATGTGAAAGAAGTTCCAATCCCTTAATCATCTTCATGGCACTTTGCTGGCCTCCATGTCCCTTCTGTACTGTGTAACCCAGATCTGGATCCAGGGAGAAGCCAATGGAAAGCAAAAAAGTAAAAGAGGAAAGGCGAAGTGCAAAGGCAAAGGGGAAAACTATCTTGCTGATTCTGGATGTGACATGCAAACCTCTGAGTCAACTGACTGAGAGTTCATTGCCTCCCAGCTGTACACAAAGTCCATCAATATTTTTCTTTGTTACAATCTAAGTCCATAAGGAAGCTTGCCCCTTCCCTGAGAAAGCATTAGATTATATTGCTTGGGAGTATCAGTCCTAAATATTCCCTTTCAGTTTCCTGCAGAGAATGTTGAACGGAGTGCTCTTTGGAATGGGAGATGCCTGCTCTGATTCATTCTTCCAAGGTTTTGTTTTTACTTTGCCCCTGAGGAATTGGCCATTTTTAATGACTTTTATGATGAATAAAACTGTCTGAAGGCCTGCTGGGGTCTTCAAGCTAGTAGTTATCAACAGAGTCATCTAGCTTTCTCCCCTAGTGCCTAAGCTAATGGCAAAGACCCAGTGCTTGATCTCTCTCCCCAAGATGAAGCTTGCCTAGCAGCACTTAGGGTCGTGTTGAGGTGGTAAAAAAAAATCCCCAAGAGTTGCTTTCATGCTGCACTGACCATGGAAAATCATACTCTCCTGGAAATCTGTGTCCCATCTCAGCAAAGCTCTTGTGTGGACTGTCCAGCTTTCCCCCAGCTGTTTCCCAGCTGCAGGCAGGTGATGTGATACCCTTTTAAAGAAGCACTGAATGTATATCCTCACAGCTGGGCACTGAACTCCCAGCAGCAACACATGTTGACTCCTACACCTTTAACAGTCTCCATGCTGGATCACACTGCTGAGCACACATTCCTGCCCTGAAGAGGCTGACCACTCGACACAGCACATCCTAGACCAGGCAGGAGCTCAGGCAGGCAGAGGCACGTTTGAGACACCGCAGCAAGACCTGTGCCAGAAAGGGACTATTGGCCTGGGGACAGAGAGAGGAAGAAGACAACAAAAGCTTGTTGTGCCACTGGGAGGGGGAAGCAGCACCGACTAGCAATATTTCTCCTTGTCCCCTGCCTTCTCCCCACTACCATGGGTGCATTTCCTTTCTGTCCCACTGGGAGAGGCAGGGTGAGCAAAAGATGCATTGAAAAATAGGCAAAGGCATCTCCACATGCTTTAGTGATACTGTAAATTCATAGGAAATCTAAAAAGATGCATGGTAGTTAATGAACAGCAAAACATGAGAGATACAGATTGAAAGGTATATTGGAAGATATATGTTTAACTACATCAGGACACAGCATGGTATAAGACCAATTTTTTTTTTTAATTAAAATGTCATACAGATCTAGTGTTTTTCATAGTAGTTGGTAGCACATTTCACAGAAATAAAGGATTGATAACATCCTGCAGGAGGTTGCAGCTGGGGAACCACTGAGTCCAGACACATTGGTACCACACTCTAGATTAATAAAGCAAATAAAATTATATTTACTTTGAAATTTATTTCTGCCTCCCCTCATCATCTGTGTGTGCATGAGCAAACCTCGAGTTTACTTTCCATGGATAACATCTAACAAAAAGATGCAATTCACATTCAATTTTTCCTTTGAATTGTAAAGGGCAATTTATATAACTCTGCATAACATTTATATATTTGTGCATCTCATACATCTTCCTAGTTTTTCACAGACCACATTATACCTGACGAAGGAACAGCAAAGGTTACTCATAGATACTGCTCTCTGCTTCAAAACCCTTCATCAGTTACCTGCACACTGTGTTTGCTGGGTTACAGTGGGTCAGATCCTGACAACCCCACTAGAGAGACCAGTCCTGCTCTTCTGGGTACTCTTACCCAAGCTGTAAAGTACAATATTACTAAACCAGAATAAGGGGTCAAGAATCTGAGCCTGGTCAGAATGGGAGAAGTTTTTTTTTCCCAGTGGCTCAGACCCCTGAAAACCTAAGGCTGCATCACAGGCAAATACTCAACAGCTGAAAATTCGTTTTAAACATCCTTTATTTCCAGCTAACATCAATAATAGGTAAACAGCATATCCTGGGCAACTCCTTCTAAAAACATACTAAAGTATTTTTGGGTGACGATGTAAAACAGGCTGTGCCTACAACAGAAAGGAGAACAGAAGAACATTTTATAAGTCTTCAAATAATCTCAAACTAATTAGCTTTAAACATCCTCTCTGCTACAATTCTGGGCTTTATTAGCTGTTCTGCTTGCCATTCCTGAGCCTGCCTAATGTCTTCTGTAGAACAACCATGCATTTTTCCCCGGCATTTGTCATTTTTTGAAACATATAAAAGAGAGCACTTGGATTCAAATAACAGACCATCTAAATGCTGTTCTGCATAGGGAGTGATATATGCTGACAAGGACTAGAAGTCAAATTTTCTTTATATGGTTCTTTATGGTGAGCAAACCTACTTAAAACAAGCTCCTTCTCAAGGCAGCATATTGATTAGAGCTGACGGGCCAAAAAGACCTTTGGGAGACAACAGAATATGGCTTGAGTCAAAGAGTAACACTAAAGCTGGCAGCAGCAACATTAAGAGTCAGTAAAACCTGAGAGAGTTTGTCTCATGCTGAAATTTATTGCACCCATTTGGACAGCCATTATGGTAGTTAGTAATTTTATCTGCACAAGTTCATCTGTATTTGGACTCCCAGAGCTTAGTGAGAGGTCTTGCAAGGCAGAACCATACCCAGGGCTCTGCTGACTGAGGCAAAAGCCTGCTGTGCTGAGGCGAGGTATGGCTGTGTCTGAAGACTATGAAAGGCTGTTTGTTTTGATGGCCAGCCACAACATGAGTTATATTAACAGTAATTCTGAAAAAAGGTGATGGTAGGCCAGTGCAGACAAGGGTTTTCTAATCTGCACTGCTGTGGTTTTCTTTTGAGGCTTGATGAAGCTGTCACTCACAAGCAAAAATTGCTGTTCTCTTGGATAGAAGTACATTTATACTTCATGCTTTAGGAAATAAACGAGACAAAAAGAGCAACACCCAGGCTAATATCCAGTGAAACTGTAATCAAAATCTCCTAATGACACATATTGAAAATGGTGGGTTAAAGCCACTCTACAGAATATTTTGCATCGCTCCTTTGCCTAGTTTCTGAAACTACCATGGCTGATGTTCCTTATCTTCACTGATGATCAGTTCCAGTGCTTAATTACCTTTATTTTTCTAACATGCCTCTCAGTGGGTTGAAGCCAACCAGGCTGCTGGAATCACCTTCAAAATGTTAGTGGGGATCTATTCCTGAGACAGGTGGTACTGATATAATTGAATCTGACAGGGTTCAGACAGCTTTTGATAGTGGTCTAATGAAATAGTGGAGTACTGAGTTGGGAGTGGATATAGATCTTCATATTGGATACCAACCCCAGTCTTTAGGACAAGCAGAGAGAGGTGACTGAACCCTGAAGGGAAAATTATGAAGAGGAATCTGAACCAAACCTCCCTTACTTCCCATACAGATTACAATGCACAAGGTGCTGGGCATACCAAGCACACAGTTGAAGCAATCCTTAGGACCTTAGATTCTTTCTAGTCCATCAAGAGAGGTAGGAATCTCCAGAGGGCACAAACTGGCATTGACCAGACAATAGAGGGATCTCAAATATATAGTTCCTAACATGGCCAAAATTACGAAAAAAAAAGAAAAATTAAAAGTTCTGGGGTACACATGAAGGGAAACACACAAAAGCCATTGCCCTTGGTCTCAGGGGGAAATTAAAAGCAGTGTTCTATGACTGAATCTTCTCAACAACTTTATCCAGTTCCAATTTATTTCTGGTCCACTCTCCCTCCCCCTCAAAAAAATGTCTCTATAGAGATTGCTTCCTGATTTCACAGGGGAGGCAGAAGGGTGCTGTTCATGGACTATTCTCAAAGCTGTTTATCATTCTCCAGGCCATTGGTCCAAGGCCATGTTCCAAGGACAATACAGGACACATAGACTATGCCTGTCATTTCTTCTTTTCAAGTCACTGTACTTTGAGCCATTAAGAGACTAATTAAACTACCAAGGTAAAAAGACCCTATCACTCCTCTTCTACTAAAGAGTTAACTTGCCTAGATCAGGGATTCTCTCTGCTCATATTCAGCTGATGCAAGGTCAATGACAAACACACCAAGGAAGTCAGAGTTGCTTTATTTTTCTTGTGAGCAGGTCAAATAAAACACTGCTGATGCTCCATTTATCTGGAGCGACAAGCAAACACTTGGCAGCAGTGGAAAGCAGACGCTGGAATCTGGCACCAGGCTCCTAGCACAGCTGTCAGCCTGCTGAATAATCACTTCATCCCACGTTAATGCTGCTCCAGGTCTACTGGACCCTTTCATCTCAGATATCCTGGCACACGCTCCTCTTGATAGACCGATTTATACAGAGGTGTCACTGTTAATTGTTACATGGTATTTTATTTTAGGAGGGTTTTTTTCAGTCAAGGTGGGTTTATTCTAGTAGCTTTCTCTTTTCTACCGTATTCCTTCATGATGGGAGCTGTGATTTGGCTGCCTCCAGTATAAACCAGACCTTAAGGAGATGCTCCTTGCCAGACTAAATTTTCTTCAGGGTTTTTTGTATATGTGTGTGCATGAGCTTCACAGCTTGTTCCTTTAAACAGCCCTTCCTATCAAATTTTCTTTAGTGACTATTCTGACAATTAAGCTGCAATTGCACAGTGCACACCTGACTCTCTTCAGAGAGATCTGGTTTGCCTTCAGTTTGCATTATCAGATGATACTTGTAGTCTTGTCAGCACAAACTATTTAAGAAGCTCCCAGGGAAAGTGTTAAAATATAGGTTGGGCCTATGAACCCTGTTCTTGGCAGCTGTGCTTTATTAGCTGTGCTGTGCAAAGGTGGTGCAGCTAAGGTAATGCAGTGCTTTCACAGAAGCATTATATATTGTGACAAGCCCAACAACCTCCAGGACTCTCACTCATCATGACTCCCATTTCATACCTCATCCATTACAGGAATGAGGTATGAAAACATTTCTCTGTTTCCTAAAGATATTAACAGACTCCTGGGAAATCGTTTACCTGGAGAAAGGGAAGTGTTGAGCCTCATTTTTTTGTGTTCAGGCTGAAACAGCAGGCCATGGCAGGGCTAGCTGTCTTTTCCTCTTAGTCAACGATAGGTTTTTGCAATTGGTAACTGGAAAGATTTCAGACAGTTAATCAGTTTAAAGCTTATAGTTAGCAAAGGTACAAAACCATAAATTTGTGTCACTTCCATACTGACTTCAGAAAAACGGTATCTTAGTGCTTTTTAAATAATAATGAAGGATGTTTCCTAACACACTGACGGTGGGAATTTCGGTCACACCCATGTGTGGGATGGTGGCTGGAGCCCCAGAAGGGTCGTTTGATTTGGTCATTCGGACACAATGGGGCAGACCTAAAACTAGAGCAGAGGCTTTTTATCACAGAAGCATAGAATCATGGAAAGACTGGGGTTAGAACAGACCCTAAAGATCGGGGGAGTTGGAACTAGATATCTTTAAGGTGCCTTCCAACCCAAGTCTTTCTATGACTCTGTGATTGTACTCATCTTTGAATGTTAAACACACAACCAACCTTTGTACTGGTATTTTAAACCATGGTGGTATCTGGCTGTTGTCTGTGCATGTTCTAGAGTTTATGGTATAATTTCCCTTTTCTCAGCATGATTTTGTCCTGAAACAAATGGATGAGATCCACATTCATTCTGTAGGCTATCCTTATGGTGCTATTTCTTGGCATTCTACAGTTGCCTCAGAAAATATCCCCATATGTTGTTACAATATTGGGATGGCCTGATCTGCAAGTCCAGATAATTCCCATGGTAAGCATGCTTCAGAGGTCTTTGCTGGAAGAGAATTTGAAAAATACACAGGGGCAGCAGCAAGAAGCGGGCATTTTCATGGCTTCTGTGATTCATTCACAATTATTGAGACAGGAATTCCCTACTGTGTGCATGAGAGACATGCAATATCTTCAATGCCAGGCAGCAGAGATATTTATACAGACCTTGGCACAATGTTCTCAGTCTGTGCTTTGAGGAAGCACCATGTGGAATTTGCTTCTTGCAACAAAGGGATAAAGAGTTTTCCGTAAAAGACCTTTGATGGGTTTTAGGTTGGCTCTGAGGGAAGAAGGAAGTGGTGTTTCAGATACTTTAATCTGAAATCAAAATAGAGGCTCTGCCAACAGAGCTTCTTTAAACCGTGGAATATGTTTTCATCATTGAATTTGAATCTTGGTCAGAGTCTTGGTCAGATTTACTGTTGGATTTAAATCACTGTAGCGTAATTGAAGTCAATGGAGCTATGACAGTTTATACCAGCTAAGGGACTGGTGTCTTTTTCAGAATACTGTTTTACCACAATTGGCCTTGATCTTCTAGACAGTGATTTTTTTTTTTCTGGGTATCCTAAAGATTCCAAGTATTCATACAGCCTTTCTTAGGATTTTTTCAAATGTTTGTGATATAGAAATTTGGATCACCTTCTCCATGCTTACCTCTCAATGTTGACAATGTGATCCCTAACAATGTCACTTGCTTATTCAAATAAGCTCTTCTCACTAGTTGTTGCATTTCTCTCTCCTGTGGGATGTCACAGCCACTTAGCAGTTGCACTGTAGAGTGAGATTTAGAAGAAAAATAGTTTAGATGATCACAGCTGTGCAGATGACACTGGATAAGTAGCGTCCTATCTCCAGACACAAAAACAAATATGGCAGATAGTGTCTGATAGTGTTAGTGACCTTTTTGATAAGAAAGCTTTGGATACAATTCTTGCAAAGTGAAATTACACAGACCAGCTGGACTCTAAAATATGAAGCATTTTCCCCCTGCTTGGCACTGGCAAGGCCACACCTGGAGTACTGTATTCAGTTTTGGGCACCTCACTACAAGAAGGACATTGAGGTGCTGGAGCATGTCCAGCAAAGGGCAACAATGCTGGAGAAAGTTCTGGAATACAAGTCAGTTCCCTGAGGAACAGCTGAGGAAACGGGGCTTGTTTACACTGAAGAAAAGAAAGCGCAGGATAGACCTTATTGCTCTCTACAACTACTTTAAAGGAGGTTGTGGTGAGGTAGGTGTCAGCCTCTTCTTCCAGGCATCCAGTGATAGGACAAGAGGAAATGGCCTCAAGTTGTGCCAAGGGATGTTCAGGTTGGATATTAGGAAAAATTGTTCACTGAAAGAGTGGTAAAGGGAAGTAGTGGAGTCACCATACCTGAAGTGTTCAAAAATGAGTAGACATGGCACTTGGTGATATGGTTTGGTGGGGCTGGTGGTATTTGGTCAAAAGTTGGACTTGAGGATCTTGGAACTATTTTCCAACCTAATGATTCTATGATTTTATGAGCATTTGCTTAGCCTTCGTTGTGGCTGGAAAAGTATTTGAGAGGCTCACTCTGATATGTTCCTTTGGCTGAGTCATTTCTCCAAGGCCTGATTCTCCCTTGTTTTGCATTTTTGATAATCATTCATGCCTGTGTAAAGAAGTATAAAGTGCCTTCATATTGTAACACAGCAAAAAACTGGGATCGCAAATTCTTCAGCATCAGAGGGATTTTTCTCTTTTGAATCTACTTATATTGCCACTGAATACTTGCAGTTTGGTAAAGAACTGTATCAGTTTTACTTGTACTTTCATCCATACTGCATGTGTTTGGGACTGAATTCCTGCAATGCAGCATATGCCTAGCCTGGGAACTTCTTGTGGCCAGTGCCATGATTTATTATCATGGGAAGTAGTGCAGCTGTAAGCAGCAGCTTAATATGAAGCATAGCGAGGGACTCAGATCCAGCATGATTAGCCTGAAGAGGTCTCCTGAGGGCCACCAAAGTAATCTTATTTGGGAATCTGTCTCCACTGACTGAATAGCAAACTCTTGCACCTTCCTGCATAATTGTTCAAACCATTGGTGCCATTCCAAGTCTGGCCATGGCCATGCAGCCTGATGGGGCTAACAAATAACCTCTTGGCCTTGTCCAGAGATTGAGAGGGCTCCACCTCTCAACTTGGATCACAAGTTGAGTGGGGAAGAAATATTAATCTCCCCAATCACTGGGTTTCTGAACCTGCACATATGTGAAAAATTGAGGCTACGAAGAATCTAGCAGTTCTTCTAATAAGGGTCAGTTGTCCACTAGACATTGTAGGAAAAAAGACTGATGGAGACTTGCATGGCAATTGGGTGCCCAGGTCCCCTGTAGCCAGGATGGTGGGAGATATCTGATCAGAAACTTAAGATGGTGTGTTGTTTTTTAAATGGTCTTATCACTGAACTTCTGGCAAATTTACAGGGTATTTACTCTCTCTCTTAACTCAGAGTGCATGTTCTGATGAAGAGCTTTAAAGAAAAGTGGTTCTCACCCAAATTGTTGTTTAATTCCTTAAAATAGAAATATAAATTCCATGATGTGGTAATTAATTCTGTGGCATAAACCAGTAGCAAAATATGTATGAATGTTATGTGCCACAGCCATTAAAATGTAAATCAGTGTAACTGCATCTTGTTTACATCCTTCAGAAAGAGCAGTCCAAAATAAAAGTCCCCAATTTTTTAAAAAAGGTTGTTTTTTAGTAAGAATGCATGAAGACAGATGTAACTGTTATTACCCTGGTCACTATAATATAATGAGGATCCTTATAAGAATATGCTGTATTTCAAAACTGAAAAAGTAGAAGGGGGACAAGGGACTTCAGCAGTATCAGCATAAATGGGGAAATATTGTAAAGTTTAAATTTTGTAGTATATAGGCTACCATTAGAACAGCAAACATAGATTTCCAGATGTTTGTGAAGAGTCCAACAGTTATATTTTATATCTAGGGCTGTAGTAACAATTTCTATTCAGCAGCCTAGAAAAACATTTCATGTCACAACAGGAAAGAAATATTACCATGGCTTTTTTCCCCCTCATCCCCTATATAGCAATTTCTGAATACTTCAGTCAATGGCAAATAAAAATGATGCTTTAAAAATTAAAACCACAGTCACTAAGGGCAGGACATAAATGTGCAGATGTTTTGTGATGCTGAAGAACTTTGCAGTCACAATGCTCTTGTGGAGAGGACTGGAAATCCATCAGAGTCAGACACTGTAAAAAGCATTCCCTAAGTTACACTGTCAGAAAAAGCAGTTAACTTTTCATATTCTTTCCATATTCTCTTAAGGAAAAAAAACCACAAAACCTATTCATAATGGCTTGTATATAGCTCTCACCATTTTATTAGCAAGGGATTAACTGCACTCTGTTAATATAAGTGAGCAACTTAAATCTAGAGTTCACTGGGCAGCCTGTACAAGTGGAAAGTTGCATTGTCCTGAAGCTCTTTACAAAATCTAAATTTTCCTTCTCCAAAAAGGAAAATTTTTTACAAGCTTATCAGCTGTTTCTATCACCTCTTATATTTGTATAACTTAATGAAGTTATACAAATGCCTGAAAATCTTGTCTTTACCGCACCTACATGGTTAGACAAAATAACATGTTTTTAAAGGCACTCGTTGTAACTGGTACATTTAATGCCTGTGCATGAAGACAGACTTCTTGCCACCCAGGAGGTGGCAGACACTTCTGTGTCCACGTGTGTAGCACCAAGCCATCCTGACAGAGCAGGAGCTTTTACTGCCACCTCTCTCTCCACCGTCTAGTAGTTACAAGGATGGAAATAAAGATCAAAAATGTAATGGATGTCAGGTCTTCCCTCTCCTGTTTATTTCATTTGCTTTTAATTAGTAAGGTGAGATCACAGGCAGAATTTTCTTCACTGCCTGGCCCCACTGTACTTTGAAGGGTGCAGAAAGCTTTCCAGCAGTGTCATGATTCCCCAAGCAACCAGAAACTCTCTGGAGCAAGAAAGCCACGGGCAGCTGTGCCACTTCCTAGCAAAGGGCAGCCGGGATGCTGCAAGTAAAGGCAATGTGGTGGGAGTACTGGCTTGTGCAAGACAGGTAGTCCAGAGGGGAAAGGCTGGCAGATGTTAGGGGAGGCAGGGAGAGGGCCAGAAAGTGTGCAGCCATGGGGAATTGTGGAGTTCAAACTGCATCTCTGATGGCCTGGCCTCTTTTCAAATTGCCAGGAATTGTCTGTCATATATGGCTTGTGCAAGGTGTCAGGTATCAGTTTTCCATAATGAAAAGCACCATTAACATGTAAAGACAATTCATTAGGTGCAACATAGCAGAACTGTAATTAATTATTACGTATTATTTCTCACAAAATGCATCTCCAAGATCACATTGCGTTAGCCACAATATTGGACTGATGGAGCATAAACAAGGGTAATGATAAACATCAGTGAATGGAGTTGGGAAGAGATGGTTATCAGGGTACCACTGTGTTTCATGTGGGGTTTATTTAACAGTCTCATTAATGATCTGGAAAAGGAAGTGAATAACCATTTAATTAAGTTTGCATTTGATACTAAATTAGAAGTTGCTGCAGACACCTCTGAGGGCAGAGAAATAAATCAAAAGGAGCTAGAAGCTTGCAAGGCAAAAGAAGAAAATGAGATCTGGTATGAAGAAAAAAAGCCAGTTAATCTCTCTGGAAGCAAATAATCATGTAGCTATCAGTAGAAAAATCCTGAAGAAAGCAGTGTTGAAAGAGAAGTAGGGGTGTTAATGGACTATACATTCCCTCACAGCTCGGATATATGTTTACAGAAGCAACGCATCAAGGAGCAGGAAGGTAATAGCCCTTCATTGTAGGGCTGTAGTGAGAAGCTATCTATAATGCTGCACTCTGTTTTGGGCACCCTGTTATCAGAGAGATATAGACAAATTGGAATGAGTTCAGAAAAGAGCCATAAAAATGATCCCATATCCCTGGAGATAATGACTTATGAAGAAAGATCAGAAGAAGTAAATGTGTAAGGCCTTGTCTGAAAGATGACTGAAGTAGGGCAGGAAAACAATCTGCAAAAATGTGAGAGCAAAAAGGGAGGAGGATAATTTATCATAGTAACTATTAGTAATACGATGAAATAATAAGTAAAAACTATAAATTTTAAAAGGGCAACTTCAGGTTGAATGTAGGGAAAAACTTCTGACAGTGGAATTTGGGTTAGTTTGCAGAGAAGCTTCCCAGGGGTATAAGTAAAAGCTGCATTCAAGTCATTTAAAATCAAATTGGACAACTCACTAGAAAATGCACCCTGCTATAGGGAACAATATTCCATTGCCTGGGGAATAAGCTGGATGACTTAATATATTTCACACTCAAGTCTTTATGACTGTGATATTTTTAATATGCGTGGTCAACTATTTCAGGAAAATACACATTTCTTCTGCTGTCAGGCTTGATAATACAAACACTTGCATGCAAACATAACTTTAAAGAAGGCAAGTAGCTCTGCTGACAGCACTGCACTGCTGATATGCAAAAACTCAAGCCTGAGCTATTCAAGTTTTTGCAGGCTAAGTCTTAGATCTTGAATTGTCAATATCAAGATGGTATATATAGGTAACCACATAATTTATGGGTAGGTGAAGAAGTGTGCAAAATGGAAGATGGGGATTGGAAGCTCCAGTGAAGATGTATTATTATTGTTATTTTTATGGTTATTGCTATTACTACTTATGATTGGTAGTGTGGGGTTCAACTCCCTTTCTTAATTGTTCACCTTTTTGGTCTCCTGCTTCCACCTCTGGGCTGAGTGTTCATTAAACAGCATAAAACTGCTTTCTATACTGCTTTTTAACACTTAGTATTTTTAATATATCCTAAAATACCTGTGGAATGGGAAAAGAGACAAGCTGAAGTGAAAACTTGACTCTCCCTCAGATGAAAAAGATGGCAAAGGCTATGGATTTAAATGGATATGAGAGTAACACCATATTTTCCCCCCAATTATAGCAATGTAATGTTGAAGCCACTTCACTATTCATTAGCAGCAGAGACAAGCTCACAGGCATTCAGAGAGGTATGCTCCCTAAACAGCATGGTTCTTACATGTGCGGTTTTTGTGTTTATGTTCCTGTTTCCTTCTCTCCCCTCCCCTGTCCCCGCACCCCGATGGGCTGCGTGTGGGGCTGGCAGCCTGGTGGTGCCGCAGTCCAACGCCCGAGCCTTGGGACTCTCCAGCAAGGGGTCGAGCAGCAGCAGCTCCAGTGAATCCGAGACCAGCTCAGAGTCGGACTCAGAGAGCGAAAGCAGCTCCAGCGAGAGTGACGGCAGCAAACCCTCGCATTACTCCAGCCCAGAGGTAAGGGCTTCTCTCCTTATGGCTGAGGGTGGCACTCCCTTACTACACCCACTCACACCTTTCCCAGCCAAGCCAACACAAGGAGGCTGTCAGGAGATGTGCGGGGAAAAAAATCGTAGAGAAAGTCCCAAGGATCCTCCTCCAGGCATGCTGTGAAATGGAAGTGGCAGGGGGATCTTGGGGCAGATTAAAGCATATGAAACAAAAATGAAGGAAGAAATAACCCTGTCACATTTTCCTCAAATTGGAGATGAGTGGAGCACCTTGCAAGGCTCACAGCTTGCTTGAAGTTTTATGCAACTCTGCCTCCATAGCAATGGCTTGCTTAGTGTGGAAGTCCTGATGTGGGCTCACAGCACCGCGAGGGAACTAAAGGCTTCTTTATACAGGGAAGCTATTATAAAATCAGTTTGAGGGTGGATTTTTAAAAAGAAACCAGTTGTTCACTCACGCACTTCCCTTGCCTCACTCTCTAAGTGAATTATTCTCTGCTACTGCTGCCTTTATGTGATTTCTTTCAATTCACCTCCAAAATGGACTAAACTAAATTACTCATGGTGCAAAACACTGAGCCCAAACTAGTCATCTGGAAAGCTAGCACTGAAAATTTCCACATGTAGACAAGCCCTAGCCAAACTACAATTAAGCTGCCAGTGCTGTGACACCTTCTGCTTTCACCTCTGCAGAAAGCTCAACAGACACAACAAAGCTGCTTTCTCTGTTCTGCTTTTCTACCAGGATTGACATTTTTACATGTTTTGGTCAATACACACGTTTAGAATTAAACTATGAACTCCACAGCCACATCACACACATTAATGTATGCAAAAATATTCAAAAATCTAGCGGCAAGATTGTAAATACACATGAAATACAGTCAGTGTATTTTCCTACTCCACATAAACCATCCAATCACTAGAATCCTCCCCCCAAAACTATGTCTCACCTATTCTCTCACCCTGAAAAAAAATTATACTAAAAAACCAGCAAACCTTTCCTCATATTTTCCTTGGTTATTTGGAGCCATGTTTCCAACTGAGCAAAATGCGGCACTCACAGAAGCACCCTTAATATATTTTTCTCAGGTTCTGTCACTTTTGTTCCTTGTTTAACACTTATCTTCTGTCTTTTCTTCACAGTACTTTCAGACCCATTTCCAGTTAATTTTCCTCTCACTTTGTCCCCTTCCTACATCTCTCTCTCTTCTTTCCAGTCTCTCTTGTTGCTCTCCCTGCAGTACCCCGTGTCTTATTTCCCAGTCTGAGCTTTCTCATCTGACCTGTAAAGAACTTGTTCTCTGTCTGCTTAATTCCCTGCTGTAATTAGTGCAGAGGTCTCATGCTCGGTCCCTCCTCTCTCTGTGGGATCTCCAAAGATGGAAGAAAAGGGGCAAAGAGAAGAAAGAAAGGGGAAGGAAATATGAGATGAAAGGAGGAGAAACACAGGAAGGGAGGAGTGGTTAGTATCAAGGCAGATACCCATGCTGCTTGGACCCAAGAGCAGCAATTCCTCAGGGAATGCAGGAAGCTAATTAACTGAGGCAGGATGTGGATTTCATAATGCCCAGCAGAGAACTAAGTCATGGAATCATGGAGGAAGTGCCTCCTCTTAAGCATTTTATACATATCCTCTCGAGATCTGTGGAACTACTTTTGCACAGAGCCTGAGCTGTCAGTGATCGTTGTCACGAAACAGCTGCCCCACTCCAACAGATTGCTTGTCTCCTTGCATTATATTTGTGTGGTTTGCCTTCTAGGACATGCTGGATGAAACATGCCCACACGGAAATTTAAGTGACTCAAAAATGTGATGGCTGCAATGATTTTCATAGGCAATTTTCATCCCTTGATGGGATATGGGAGACAGCACACATGTATAGGGTCAGGGTGTCCCAGGGAAGTAGGATACCTGTGTTTTCCCCACGGGTAAATGCTTTCCCAGGTTTATCATATGACTGATGGCACCAGTTCAAACATGTTCAAGTGATGTCTCTGACTGGAGGTCCTTTCAGCTTTGCATAAATGCTTTAACTTACATTTATGTACCCAGTGAAGTCATCTTTCTAAAGTATATGCCAGTTTCTTACCCAATAAATGGAAAGAGATAGCTCCTTGGAAGCTCCCTAAAGGGAGGCCATGTCCACCTAAGTAGCAGACTCAATTCCAGATTTAGTCTTAAAATTAACATAATCGATTGGATAAGACAAAAAAAGTAAATACATCTTGGTTTTCGATTTAGCATCAACTGGTGCTTTCAGGTTAAATGAACTTGAGTAGTCCAGCACAATGCTGGGTAGGAACTCCATATTTAAAGGTTGGGAGGAGCTTAATGTAGAAATCTGCAAACCATTATGATGCCTCCATTCTTTTTTTTTTTTCCCATAATCTGAAATATTATATGCTTATACTCCAAGATTTTTATTTCTAGGACAGTGTATCTTCTGCATTTGAGCTTATATAACAATTCAAGTGCTGTTTCATGTCTTCTGTAATTTTTGCCTCATCTCATTTTGAGATTTTCAGGCTGTCCTTAGGTGCCTAAATGCAGTTGCCTAGAGTGTAAAAGCAGTTCATTGCAGTTCATTGTAAAGCATACATATAAAGTAGATTAGATGAATTGCACCCTAAAAGTGTCTGTTTCTTTCCATTGACTATTTAGAGCCAGTAGTGACTAGCTCAGCTGTCTACACTTTATGTCTGCAGTAAACCAAGAATAATGGCTGAGCTAGAACAGGAGACAACATTCAGACTGGTTTCAGTGATGTGGACAAATTAAGGTGCCTCAGACATTAATGGGAGTAGTTAAAGTTTTGTGGACTGCCAAACCTAAAATTATGAACAAGGAACTGAGACTTCTATCTCCTGTTTCTTTGCTGAAGTAATAAATTCTTTGAATGACCTTAATAATTGTCATAAATGAGGAATCTGGAAAACAATGATGTCCTACCCTTTTTCAGATGGTAGAAAAAAAAATTGGGTGTCAAGTATATAGAAAGAGCTACATTTCTAAAGCTAAAAATTTGGGTTGTTTGTTCTTTGGTCCATTGAATTATCCTGTGAACATTTAATAAAGCTGGCTTTGGTTAGACAACCACGAATTCCTGCTATGAGGGAGGACAAGAGTGGGGAATGGGCAGGAAGGAAGCAGAGAAGCTATCACATGGGACAAAGGGTCAATGGCTCCTCAACAGTAACCAGTCCAGAAGAGAAAGATGCCCCTTTCTGAGCCCCACCAGCCCCACATACCAGATGCAATGGCCTTTACAGCTTTTGCTGTTGTGACTAGTTTACAACCATTAGTTTCTTCCTCCTTTTTAAGAAGTCACATTTACAAAAGAAAAGGGGATTTTACCACTAGACCAATTGCAGATGCTATCTCTACCTTTGCAAATAGGATTCATGGATTTTGGCTGTCCTGTGAACTATTATTGACAAAGACTGCAAACTAGTCTCTCCCTTCCCTCCAGAAAACTCTTTGTGGCAAGAACCACCTCTTACTGTATATGTGTGCTGTGCCTAAGACATGGGAATGCCCAGTTCTAATTTGTTAAAGCACTAGCAGCAGTGTTAATAGTAGCAATAAAGTAATAGTAATAACAATAATAATCATCACCATCATCTTCTTCATCATCATTGCCGTCTGTGCCTTAAACATAACGAGAAAGCACCATATTTGTATGGGGATTGCCCTGAGTGAAGTATTTGATAGCAGGGCAGCACAAGCAAGTTACCACAAGGGTAAAGTAGTCCGTGGATTTACAATAGGCAGAGTAGCCTGCAGGGAGGGTGGACAGCTCAGTCCTACCTCGTAGTGGGCTACATCCATGCACATGTTATAGGCTCTTATCTCTCAGTGAAAGTGGTGTCATACTTCAAGTTTGCCTCATATTAGCCACACCTTAGGTCCCTCTTTGTAATAACAAGCATAGAGTGACCCAAATACATTGCCATTGTTTAACAGCCCTTCACCCTAGAAAGTGTTTCTAGATAACGTTTTGACAAAAGTTTCTTTTTGGATGCATGCCATTCGTGCCTCTGGTTACACTTGCAGCCTTGAAGAGATCCGAGATATACAGACATGCTGTGTGGGAGTCATCCCACCTAAATTTGTACACTTCTCCTGTAGATACCTACATCTGCTCATCACCTCAGCCTCCCCTTTACAGTCTGTAGAGAGGAAAAGACGTTTTTAGGGCCCAGCTCATCTGGCCTATTTCATATGTCTATTTCAAGAGGCAATTTTTCACACCCTAGAAGAGTAGTCCACTGACTGGAGAAGGAACTTGTTGACTAGCTAAGATATAGGTGTCTATGTTGTACAGATGAATCCACCCACAGTATTTAAGGAAATGTATCACATCCTCCTGTTTCTCCATGAAGCCTGGCACATGTGTATGTCTGTGGTACGTTGATTCCTGAAAGTATCTTTGTTCTGCTAAGTTTCCAGGTTTGAGTTTTCATGCCAAACCTCTATTTAATTGCAAGTCAGCTGATCACAGACTGTTATTCCTATTAGTGGTGCCCATCTGGACAGCACTGGCTTTACCCCAGTTGAAAACTGCCCAGTTCTCTAGAAGGCCCTAGAGGCAGCATATTTTCATGACACCAAAACCAACAGGCAGAGAGCATTTTGGTATCAGAATACTCTGGATATATATTCATATGTATTTCCATCCTTAAATGCTGCTGAAAAACTTTCAATTCAAGCAAATTAGCTTTTCTTCCATAAAATAGTGTGTGGAGTGGGAATTAGGGATTTTCT
Organism: Daphoenositta chrysoptera; assembly: GCA_013397915.1. Classification (NCBI taxonomy): domain Eukaryota; kingdom Metazoa; phylum Chordata; class Aves; order Passeriformes; genus Daphoenositta; species Daphoenositta chrysoptera. The sequence goes on from VZRO01000700.1 coordinate 863,326, forward strand.
TTTTCTCCCACAAATAATTATAATTAGGCATGTACAATCGATGGGCAAAAATTTTCAAGTGAATTTTCCCAATCCACTTTTTTACCAGTCCTGCTATCTATTCTTGGCAGTCATGATTTGTTCTCTTGCAAGGTATCTTCTTTTTTTTTAATGTGATCTCAAAGTACAGTAATTTTCAGTTAGAACAATCAATTGAATAAATGACTTCCAAAAATGAACTAGCATCACTCATGTACACTGACAATCTCAAATATTCCAAAATGGTGTCAGGGCCCAAAATTAGTGAGAAAAGTTATAAAATTCTGATTTTTTAAACTTGGATTCTTTGAATTTACCTGATGGGCTGCAGACATTTTACTTTTATCAGATGCATATTAAAGGATTTTTTTAGCAGACAGATCTTAGGGTTTTTTTCAGAAGCCACAAAGATTTGAATTTTTATTTAAATAAACCTCAAAATTGTACCTGAAACTCCTGACAAAACCAGCAAAGTTGGTAACACTGTTGATCCTTTTTATTAAGCTTCATAGTTGGCGAATAGGTTGCTAGGACTATAGTTATTATGCCTAAAAAGCAGACATACCACTCTAGGAAAGTACTGCACTGCCAGGTTATGACACTGTAGCACTTAATCACTTTTTTCTGCTGGTTTACTGTGATTCCTTGAAATCCATGAGCCACTCTTTTCAAGAATTACAAGATGCATAAAGAGGCAGAATGGGATGTAACAGATGAATTGGAAGTTTTTTTGAACTTTCCAGTGGCACTCACCCTGACCTATACTTATGGGCAGAGGAGTTTTTTTTCCCCATGTGCTTCTGATGTATCTCCTTTTCTGAAATACACCTGAACAGTGGAAAGACTTCCATGTTTAGTGAACTTTTATTATATATCTAGCAAATTTAATATGTGCACATATAAATGTGCACATATGGCATCAAACAAATCTATCTGTATTTTCAACAGCAATAAAATAAAATGTTGTTCCTTTTTAGATAAAGAGTTAAGGGTTGTAAAAATACAGCTTCATCCAAGAGAAATATTGACCATCCATTTTCAAGATTTACAGCTCAGGAAAGAAGTTCCTCATGTAAGATATTACGAAGCATGCTTTAAAAAACATAAACGTAAGGCAGTCCTGCAAACTTCCCATAGGTTTGGGCTAGTTCAATAATGAGTAAATTAGACACTTTAGCTGGAAAGAATATTTTTATCATATGAATTCCAATGCCTAAATTTTTTTATTTATTTTAGGAGCCTTTGCTCCATGTAGAGTGAATATAACCCTCAGTGGGTGATTCTGAAGGTGCCCTTGGCTGTACAGGAAACCTGTGTTGCCTTCAGGCATCTACTTTAAATAAGAAGCAAGATACTCTTTTAAGTTAGAGACTGTGGATATTCTCTCTTGAGCAAACTTTCTTCCAGAGCACTGATGGTTTTCATGCTCGACTCATGACACAGTTTTTGATTATTCACATGCAATAGCCTAGTGAATCAAATTTTGGTTCCATCTGAGGAAATTAGGAAATTTTTCGCTTTGGCTTTTATGGGGTTAGGTTATGGCTAGCCATCTGTTCCATCATCTATTTCTTTTTGGGGTTCTTGCCTTTCTTCTTCATTTTATTACATTCAAATTACTAACTGCAAGAAGCACTAGAAAACAGTCACACGTTGATCTGAAGTAACACTGTCTGAGCTGTGGTTACATTGAAATCATGATTATCCCACTTCTTCCCTGTCCAAACATCATTATGTTTTAGATGTGCTCTTATAACTTGATAGTGTTGTGACAGAAATTAAAAGAAAAACTAACAGCCGCACAATGCTCACAAAATGAACCCTTGACAGCACCACCACACAACAAATGATTGTGGATTATAATGGCAGATTACATGAAGCGCCTGGTTAGCCCTCCAACTCCCTACCACATGCCACTTTATATGCTCTTTAAATGCTTTCTGTATTTACTGCAATGGCACAGGACACGAAACACACATCCCTAGCTTTCCTGATATCTATCCATCCCCTAGCCTCAGCTGTATCCCTGCCTTGTTTTCCTCCCTTCCTACAGTCACTGCGTCTTTCTCCTATTTGGAAACTCGGAAGTGTTTCCCAGTAAAGCCAATGGCAGTACTCTGTTGTGAATCACCCTTAGGAATGAGGAATCACACAAGCCCTTCTCCTTCTCCACTCCAAACCCCATTCTGAAACTAAAACCATCCCCGCTTGAAAGGCATGAGCCCTGTCCTGGCACTCAGGGCCAGTGCCAAGGGGTTGCCATAGGCTGGGGCGGCTCTTGGGCCGAAGGAGAATCTCTGTGGTGCCCGGAGGGATGCGGCGTGCGGATGTCCCTGAGAGACCCCCGGGGCGAGGGCCGCAGGGTCTCGGCACTAAGCTCGTTGCCGTCTGTTTCCCTTTCAGCCTGAGCCGCCCTCGTCCAACAAGTGGCAGCTGGACAAGTGGCTGAACAAAGTTACCCCTCACAAAGCGCCCATCCTAACCCACCACGATGGCCCGGCGCTGGAAGCCCATCCCTACTACGGCCGCGTGAAGGTAGAGCGCCAGGACGGAGAGAAGACGCCGGCTGAGGGCCCGGCCGAGCACCGCAGCGGGGAGAGCCGCGCCGCCGCCGCCGCCGGGGACGGCCCGCGGCCCAGGACGGNGAGAGGAGCTCCGCCGGCGACGGGCCGCCCTGCCCCAGCGCAGAGGAGCCGCCCCGCAGCCACGGCTTCGCGGAAAGCGCTGCTGGCGAGGCGCCCAGGGCCCGGCCCGGCGGCGGCGGCTGCAGAGCGGGGCACCGCCGGGAGCCCCGCTCAGCTGCGGCTGGTGAGAAGCGTCGGGCCCGAGGGCCGAGCAAAACGGCGCCCAAATCCAAGGAGTTCATCGAGACCGAGTCTTCATCCTCGTCATCCTCCTCCGACTCGGGCTCTGAGTCGGAGCGGGAGGAGCGCCCGCTGCCCAAGGCGCCAGCGGCAGCCGGGCCTGAGCCGCGGGGTGCCAAGGACGCGGGGACCGGCACCGCCAGCAAACCCCACGGCGGCTGCAGTGCCTTTGGCTCTATTAATGCCAGGACTAGTAGTGAAATAGCAAAGGAGCTGGAGGAACAGTTTTACACCCTGGTTCCTTTCGGTAGGAATGAGCTCCTGTCTCCTCTGAAAGACAGTGATGAGGTAAAGTCGCTGTGGGTCAACATTGACTTGGCTCTTTTGTCCAGGATTCCAGAGCGTTTGCCCGAAGAACCGCTGGCCATGAGCGCCGGAGCAAACCAGGCGGCCAGCCTCCCGCAGGGTAGTAGTGCTGAACCCCCCGCAGAGAAGGGTTTATCGAAATCTAGAAGGAAACGCAAGGTGAGCTGCTGGGGAACCGATCTGAAGGGGTAGGGGAGCCTCCAGCAAGTGGGAGGAAAACACCGCTTGCGCCCACGTCCTGTGCTTGATGGCAGCCTCTTCTCCAGGCTGGCGTTTGAGAGCTGGGATTTGTCCCTGCTTTCCACGTAGGGACTGGCCAAACCCCAGGGGAGGTGCCATCCCAGGAGGAGATGAAATTCCCGGCTGCGAGGGATCACAGCCCCTTGGAGACAGCGCTGACTGCTGGCGTGTGCCTTTGCGTGCCTTAGCGAAGACACTGCCTTTATAGTAGCATAATTTTCTCTCCCGAGGTTTCTCTCAAAACCTGAGCGTTTGGAAATGATGCTCAGGTCAGCAAAGGAACAACTGTCTGCTGTCTTGTTGTAGTCTACACAGTATCACTGCGTATGTGGTAGAAGAAGAGGCAGCATCTTTTTTCCCTTCAGACTGTCAGCAAGAGGCAAGCCCTTCAGTCCCAGCAGGGAGTCCTGGCTTTGTGAGAGATGCACTCTCAGAGACCTGGTGCCTGACTGGTTCTGGATCCTGGCTCCCTCACATCGTGGTGGCCCCATTTTCCCTTGGGGCCACAGGTGTAGGAGTAGGACCATAGTCCATTAGCTGCCCCCTTCTCAGCAGCACTGTCACAGCGGTTGGGTGGGCACAGCCCTCTGCTCACATCCACCCTTCTGCCCTACTTCTCCCACGCACTTTCTGGTGCCAAGGGGAAAGCCCCCTCCACTCCATGGCCAAAGCTGTCCACCAAGCAGGCTTTCTGGTCTGTTTGTAGCAATCTGACCCCAAAAGTCATTCTGAACTGTAATCACCATCTGTTCAATTTCTGGACAGTTTTGCTGTGCATCCAGTCATCTGTTGCCCTCTAAGCTACTGTATGTGTGCAGGTGGATCTGTATATTTTTGAGGACCACTTATCTAAAGCAGTCTTCTGTGTTATTTTATCTTTCTTCATTTTTTCACTCTTTTTTTTTAGTATATGAAAGGTGGCAACCCTGGTCTAAGTGGGGAAGTGGTGGAAACCAAGTTTTATCTTGTACCCCTTTCTTTACATGCTGCCTCTTTAGATTTTATTTTTTAAGAAATGGACCAATCATCTCTGATCCATGTTAGATATCTACTCAAAAAAAAGTATCATCATTTGTAACAAAATGACAGAAAATACCAGCCCCTGACTTGCTGAAATATTTTTGGATCTGTAGTAAATCCAAACAATGAAAAATTATGACTTTTCTCTTCACTCAGTGTGAGAATGAGGAAGAGTGCAGAGACATCAAGAAGACTCACTTAGAGCGAGAGAGCTCTTCACGATTAGCTGCCTCTGTCCAAAGCATCACAACAGCAAATCACTGCAATATGAATGAAAATAGGTAAGCTTTTTCCTTCTTAGTTACCACTGAATCATACAACTAGTTCCAGTTTATTGCCAGATGTTGTTTTTTCCTTTAGAAGGATTTATTTTTTAATTATCGCATTTATGTTGAAAAATTACCCACTGCATTCTCTATTCCTCTGGTTTAATGATCAAATTAGTAGCTCCTGACACATTCATGTAGTTGCATTTTTGTTCGATTGCACAAAGAAGTTGTGAGCTCAAGTGTGAGGCTCATGGAACAAGTAATTACAGCTAGAGCAGTGTGATTGTCCGAGACGTATTCCCTAACACTGTGCTGTAGGCACCAATTCACATACACAACCATCTTATAGCCATTTCTTAGAGTGTTACAAGTTTCAAGCTTTAAGTTTGTCTGTATGAATAGAATTATGTATCAGCTCTGTGGAAAAGATTGAAAAAAATATTCATAACAATGCCTGCAATACTAAGTTCCAGAATATAGTTGAGATCCAATATTTTTGAGATTACAAGCATTCCATTCTGTGAATTAGTAAGTACTCCAGGACAAGGAACTTAGACTTTTTTAAAAGTGAGATTTTTCAAAGGATATAAGGCATGAAACAAAAGATGAATATTTAGCATTTGCTGGCATGGTTTATGCACACAGAGCCCTATCAATGTCAGAGCAATCACACTTGAGTTTCTCTGGGGGCTTCCAGCAGTCAAACTTAGACATGCAACTTTTCAGAGTTCGGCTGCATGCTGCTTGGTACATGCTGGTCATCAGTTGTTTGTTTCTTTTAATTATTTTTCTGGTAGTATCAGGGTACTTCTTGGGGTGAAACTGCTATAAACTAAGAAATTTTTTGTATTTATTGTACTGGGCTTTCCTGTTGTACACATCTTTGATGAGATTCAGCAATTCTTGTCATTAGTACTTGAAAAAATCACTGATATATGTAGTGTTTATTCAAAAATATGCATTCAATTTCTTTGTCCTGACATGTCACATACGTTTCATAAAGTGAAAACAATGCCCAGAACAGTTCCTTTCTTGTGGGTGGTTGCATGCAGACATGCCATTCCTGTTACTGCAGTGTCATATGTTTTACGTTGCATTAATTTGCAGAGAGTAGCATGGATGTCATAGCTTGCTGTGTCACAGGGTTGATTCTGTGCTTCCTGGAAGCAAGACAATAATTTGTGTTTTTCTTGACATTATATTCAGTACTTCCAGTAGCAACTGTGTATTAGAGAAACAAAGAATGTCTGAAATGTACATTTGCCTCCTAATTCTTTCCTGGTTTGCTCTGCTTCCAGAATGTTTCTGTGGTTTGTGCTAGTGTAGGACATGGTATCAAATGCTGATATTCCCACAGCTGAGGAAGGGCTACTAAGGCTGTAGCTAAACCAGCAGTGCAGATACCGTGACCTCCTGGTCCTCTTGCAATCAGCATCTGCTCATGCTGGCACATCCCCTCTCCAGTTATACTGCCATAGACGCCTCTGAGGGGCTCCTGTAAATATACCCAAGAACCTTGTTTGAAACCAAAACTCTTCCTTTTTTCCTTTCCATTTTCCTTTTCCATGTTCTTCTTTTTTCTTCTTTTCCTTTTCCTTTCTCTTTTCCTTTTCCTCTATCTTTTCCTTTTTCTTCTTTTTCTTCTTTTGCTTTTCCTTTCTCTTTTCCTTTTCCTCTATCTTTTCCTTTTTCTTCTTTTTCTTCTTTTGCTTTTCCTTTCTCTTTTCCTTTTCTTTTTTCTTTTTCTCCTTCTTTCTCTTTTTCTTTTTCCATTTTATCTTTCTATTTCTTTTTCTCTGGCTTTTTCCTTCTTTTATTTTGTTGGGGGGTTTTTGCCAGAGTAGTATAATTCATCTCCCAGTAAAGCCACCCAGACAGTTTTGGCAGCTTAGCTGAGGGCTGGTAGAAATGAGAGGAGCAAACCCACCTTCAGCCATGAGCATTTTCTATTGTGGAATTGCAGTCTGAGGTGCAGACTAAGTAAGGTACTGTTTGACAAGGAGGGCTGCAGGCTCAGAGATACCCCAAATCTCTTGCACCTGTATCAGATCCAAAGTCTGCCCTTTCCCAGCAGATGACAGCTCTGAGACTGTCCTGTGCTGCAAGTTGTCCTGCATGGCTTCTCAGTGTAAGATGTGCTGCTGCACTTGGACTGCTCACAGAGTGTTTAGGTGGGCCCTACTCAATGTCCAAAGGCCATGTAGGAGGTGTGCAGCACAAGCAGAAATTTCAGCTGCTCCTGACAAGCTCAGGGCCAAGCTTTTGAGGCTTGGGTGTACTTCCAAAGAGCTGTGGCTTCCCTCAGATGCTTTAGGCCCACACTTCAACAGTGATGTATAAACATGGGTAACCAAGGCATGGGTATATGTTTGAAAAGAGGAAAAGAAGTGACAACATCAGCCTGCACATTCAACATAGTGCTAAAGGTCTTGTTTTTCTTAAGGGCAGAAGAAGGGTACAGTTGTCTGTCTTACACACTCTGAGTCTTGCTTTTGTAAACACCATTGGTCATTAAAGCAAAACAGTTGACATAGTGTTTTAAAGGTACCATGCCATGTGAAAGAGTAAACGTTCTGAATTACAATTCATGGCTTCTTTTACAGCTACTTTTTAAAGACTTGCCAGATAAATGGACAAATGTATGATAAGAGCACATTTAATTAGCTCTGTTCCCTGAAATTATGTGCAGAAATGAAGTATAGTTTTTACTGTATTCTCTTTTTGCAATTCCATTAAGTGTATATTGTCTGATACAGTAACTATAAAGAAGAGAGAATTGTCCATAAAAAGTAATAGGCTGAATAAAGGGGAATGTGACAAGGAAAGGTATAGTGTTAAAATTGTCTTTCTGACCTTAATCGCAGTTTTAGTCTCAATGCCAACTGTCTTCTTGAAAAAACTTGCATTTTTTGTGTGTTGCTTTAAGATTTTCAGCTAAATATTTTCTTCAAATTAGTGCATCTGAAGTTTATTTCTGGGCATATTTATATGGTCTGTCTGACTTCTCATCCAAAATTTCTCCTGAATAAATGAAAGCTGAAAATACTGTCTGTGTTACAGCTTTCTGCTTTAGAAGACAGAGCAGCTCACATTTCTCTGTGTCTACTGTTTGCATATGTTTCCTTTTGTCTGCATTATCAGCCTATCTCTCTTTGTCCTCAAAGTCTGCATTAGATTAGTGTAAACACTGCTACCAAAGGCTGGGCATTGAGCACAAAGACAAGCCAGTCGTCTTAAACACATTTCCTGTTTTAGTTCACATATGGTTTTATTGCCATGGCTTATAAATTGTCACCTGTAATAGTGAAATAGGGCTCCATAACCTGAACTTACACTTCAGAGCCTAATCTTCATCTCCAGCTATCCCTTCAGAAATGGTGAGCAAGTAGCCATTTATCTCTTTTTTTTTTTCAAGTACTCTGATACAGACTTTATATTAACTCCAGAATGACAATTTGCCTTGAAGGGAAAGAGAAGAAACATGATACAAATTTGTAAATGAACTCCTGGTCCCCATACCATAAGCTCGTTTCCAGATACCAATAGACTTTATCCTGCCAGCAGGTTTTAAATTCAAAGTTTTGGTAATATATAAAACATTTACCTTTCTCAAAGCCAGCTTTGTGACACTCCATTACTGTAATTTCCATTTCCAGCTTGGCAATACCAATAAATAAAAATGAGAAAATGCTTCGGTCACCCGTCTCTCCCCTCTCTGATGCATCAAAACACAAATATTCCAACGATGATTTAACTTCCTCCAGCAGACCTAATGGCAGCAGTCTATTACCTTCCATCTCCTCCAGCAAAAAACATAAGGGTGAAATCCAGTCGCAGCCACATCCTGGAGACTTCAATGTAAGTGTATGCTGTTGTTCACAACATAAAGCTTAGCAGTATATTTCCCACTTTGTATTGCAGTCTGTGATAGCTTTGCAGAATGCTATGCTAAAAAAAAGTTGTAATAATTAATGTTATTTTCTAAGTTCAGATTTTCTGGTTTGGAGTTTAGCAAGGCATAGAAGAAAGGAGGGCAGGCTGTAAAACAGGCAAATAAGAAAGGCTACATAAGCAAAAGGTAAAAGCTAATGGCCCAAAATGAATACCTCTATGCCTCCAGAGCATTGCTTGGGCATTATGCAAGCCCCCTACATTCATGGTGCATAAGGCCCCTACTGTATAAGGGCTTACTCAGCCCACTGCCTGACCATGGGTGTGTCTGCAGACAGGTTCTTCTACCTGTCTTAGAACAAACTTCCTTAGATTCTGCTGGTACCAGTGAACAGCTTAGCACCAGCCTCACAACTCAGTTCCATCAGAGCCCAAGTATTGTATGTCCTTATCAGAGAGTCTTGCGCACACTAAGTGTGCCCAGAGCACCCTTCCAGATAAGGTTGTACTACAACACTGCGTTGTGGCTTCTGCCTTCAGAGCACAGAGAGAGAGGAGTAGGTGCTTCCCCCATTTATGCATGAGTTCTGTGATTGGAATGCTGGAGTAAAGAGCCTGTTAGCTCTTTTGATTGAGGGAATTTCCATCTCTCATCTCATCTTTCAAAATCATACCCTACCCTCCAGCCTACAGGACACTGAGAGTAGATGATCAAGGGCAGAATACTGTCACCTCCTCCCCATGACACTGTTCTGCTTTGTGTGAAATACCTGAAAGAAGCAATTTGGATACCATCATCTTGATGCCCACTGCTGTAGCATCTAGAGAAGCTGTTAAGGCACTCTGCTGCCCATGCTCCTCTCCTTGCTACAAAAGCTGTTCATGTTTATTATTCTGTATCTATTTGCTGTGTTTGTTATTTGATATACAAGAGGCTTCCAAAGCCTAAGTATCGGTGCCTAAGCACCTTCTTGGAAAAGAAGCTATCTGAATTGTAGTAATGGCCTTTTCCAGCAACTTTTGCTGTGGGGTTAAGTGGCCTCCCTCTATCTATTTAGTATGTATGTTTATACTTTAATATATTTGTTTTTTGACAGCGGAGGAGGAAGTAGTAAATATAATCTTAATTTTGGACACGTTTTCAAAAACAATTTATCATAAATTGTGTTTTTCAAGAGTATCTCTCAGATGCTTTTGGTAAATTGAAAAAAAACTTATATAAAATATTTCAGTAAAAAGGCCTTTAACGTATTACAGTTATTAGTTTATTTTTCATTAATTAAATATAAAGTTCTAAACATTTTAACTTCTAAAACATAAATTTGGAAGTTTATAACCCATTCAGAATTATAATTATGATTCTTCACTGGGTGTCTTGAAAATAATTTAAATGCCTTCAGAGGCAAATGTGCTGGAAATCAAAAGTAAAAGGTGATTGCTTTATGATCCACACCCTTAGCAAATGCATTTCACTGAGATTTTCTGCATAGCCTAGCAATGCACCATTTGGTCAACATTTAACAACCTTTGCAATAAAATTCTTATGTATCTGGTTATTCATCTGAAAACTTTAGCCTGATGAACTGATCTGGATGTGCCATATAGAAGATGAGAGCTCATGAACTATAAATATTAAACTTAGCTTTGTTTTATCCCTTATTTCCAGCTGGCACCTAACTGGCAGGCCCAAGTGGTCCTCCAAATTTCTGTGAGAAACTGCAAGCAAAGCTTGCCCACAGTGCACTTCTATCCATTTGAGCTTTTTTCCCCATGTTCCTGGTGCCTTTGTGCCTGTCACCTGACAATGAACAGCATTTTTTGGCAGTGGTTATCAACCAAAAAACCAGCCTGGGGCCTCTGTTTTGCACCATACCAGTGCACAGTAGCCCACACAGCAGCTCACTTGCTGGGACGAAGGTCCTCAGGAGGCCACATGAAGAACACATGAAGCTGAGGGAGTGCATGAGACCCTGCTAAAAGAACATGTGCTTCCACTGCAGCACAGAGAAGTGATCTTTCAAGCTGATCAGGGGTCCAAAGCACAAAGAAACCTGGGCTACAAATTCAAACACAGGCACATCACCAGCGTAGTGTGAAACAAGTCAAACGTGAGCCACACCTTCCTAAGCAAGGTACAGTGCTAGGCTGGAAGCTGAAGGCGAGAGGTTTGACTTAATCTTCTAAATGACAACAGATCTATTCTTTAATAATTTCACTTACTGTGGTTCAGAGTATTTTGATAGTTACTAATTGTTTCGCTCAGTTTCTGCTGTATCTCATATTGAACTCAAACCCTTTACAAAGTGCTCTGAGCAATATCTGTGAATTTGTGGCCATCAGAGACAGGACACTTACACATACTCCCTGCTGAAATAGCAGGAAAATTAACTTCCAATTTACAGCACAATGTAAAGATGCTCTGCTTTTTGTTACTTGGTTTTTTTGAAGTTAGTAGCCAATTTCTAAATGTCTTATCTACTGTTTGTTGTCTAGAAAGCAATTCACATCAATTCAGAAAATGTTCTTCTCTGCAATAAGCCACAGTTCCAAACAGAGCCTTGGTCACCTCTGTCCACCACACCCAGGGACTGCAGAAGAACAAAGCTTATCTTCGATGATATGTGAGTACATACAACTTTAACATAAGAAAACAATGGCATTTAAAGAGAGGAAAATACAATTGGTCCAACAGGACTGAGACATTGCCTGAAGTATCATAGTAATACTTCCTGTACATTGAGAAATACTATATAAAACCGTAATTTTTCATCATAAATTAAGTCTCTAACCATAGACATGTAGAATTCATAGACTGATAGAGTCATAGAATGGTTTGAGTTTAAAGGTACCTTAGGGATCACTGAGTGCCAATTCCCCTCCGTGGGAAGGGCTGCCACCCACTGGACCAGGTTGCTCAAAGCCCCACTCAGCCTGTCCTGGGCCACTTCCCAACAGCAATCTGTTCCCATACTTCACCACCCTCACAGTAAAAAATTTTTTCCTAACACCAAGTCTAAACCTACTGTCTTTCACTTTTGAGTCACTCCCCCTTGTCCTGTCACTACAAGCCCTTGTCCAAAGTCCCTGATCATCAGGGAGCAGTGAGGACGGGCTGTTCCCTAAAGGAACAAGGAGCCAAGATCCAGGATGCAGAATGCAGCTGGCAGGGGTCCAGTCCCACAGTGCTCAGGAAAGGTGTGCAGGGGAAGCCCGAGGTTGGAGTCATCCCTGCACCCCTGAGCCTTGACAGCTGCTGCTGTCGTGGCTACTTCTGCTCAGCGAAAGGTACCACAAAGGCAGGGGGAGCAGGAAGCAGCAATGGTTAGCATGAGTATCTGGAGGGATACTTGGCCCTCGCCACTTCCACTGCATTCTTCACACATCCTTCGCTCTCCTCCTCTTAAAATAATTTGACCTTGTAACTGTCTTTATTTTTGGTAAATTAAAACAGCTGGTTTATTCCCAAGGTCATTTAGGACATAGTATTATTTATATAAGGTATAATGGTGAAACTGAAGGTTGAAATTCTAGTATCTAGAGGATCCAGATTCTTTTTGACTGGCAATGTTATGGCCTGCAAATACTGATATTTGCTTCTGGATAGTGTGGAAGAGGTTCTGTTCAAGGTATGTCTCAAACTGCCTGAAGCTCTGAGCTGTGTGACCTTGACATACTGTTCATATTCCCAGACTTTCACCCATGGCATCTCAAACTTCTTTATACCAAAGGAAACCCTGTGGTAACAAACAACCTGGTTTCTTTAGGAACTGCTTTCTACCAGAATTTGGACTTTTATTATTATTATTATTAATATTATTACTATTATTGCTGTTGTTGTTGTTATGCTTGTTCACACTATCTGGTCTCAAGGTTAACTAGAGAGACAGCAGCCTCTCATAAAGAGAAACCACATTTCCTACTATAAGGTGTAAATAATTCCTGTGGACTTCAAAAGGATGTAACTGGTTTGTATGTCAAGAAAAGAGGACTGGTGAGATTAATTTTTGTGTATATTCATGGCAGTCATAAGCAGTTGTAAGCTGAATAAATGTAATCAGTTTTCCCACCTATTTTGGAGAAAACTCTCCCCTGTGTATCTATCTTTATTCTCCCTCTTTCTCCACCTCCCTCCATGTTTTTAACTCTCCTGGTACACTTATTCAACAATCTCCATTGAGGAAACATGAAACTGTTTCTAAATCTACCTAACTCTTCATATCTCTTAAAATACTCTATCATCTATAATTTACTTGCAACTGCTCAATTTTTCTGCAGTTTTAACATCTACATACAAGGCAGAAAGGTGTCATAGTGTCTGATAAAAGTCAAAATTGTAGAATTGCTCATCTCTGTATTAGAAAAAAACATAGTCAGAAACAGTTAGAACAAAACTATTGTTATCTTCATCTGATTTTCACTCAAGCTGCTGACAAAAAAACGGGGACTGTTTTTTCTTCCCTTTCTCCCTAGGATATAGTCTTAGGAGATCTGCTTTGGTCACTATCTTTATCATCTGAGAGGCTTTTATTACTAGCTTTCTCCATTAGTGATACAAGTGATTTCTCTGGAAAGCATCTCCAGTAAAACTGTTTCACCTTTTCAGAGAGAGATACAATTAAACTGTTCATGTGTAGTGCCTTCCATGTAGAATATCCCCAAGCAACTTGTAGACCACTAAAAAAAAAAATCTAAAAAGCCAAAAAAGATAAAACACAAAATCAAATATGTCTTAGTTTGGCCTTAAAAACCAGAAACAGTTAAATTCCTGTTGTGCTAACTAGAGGAGGGAGATTGTCAAGTACTACAGCTGCCATACACAACTTGTAGCTGGGATACACCACCAGAATACCAGCTACACTAGATCTTCCTTCTGGAATTCCTATGCAGAGGAGTCACTGAAATGTAGCAGATTAGACTGGCTGCAAATGTTAAATGTCAACAAATTTGACTCACATGTTAGAAGGATCAAATTAAACATGGCAGCCAGTGCCTTTCAAATTTGTATAGCCTCACAGCAGAGGATTTGGAGAAATGCAAAATGGTAGGTCTAAATTATGTAGTAATCCTAATGGCAGCATTTGTCCTAAACGATGCCTATGAAGTATTTCATCTCATAATCCATGAAGTTCAGAATTACTGTAATCCAGCCATGGCTTTAAAGTCTTAATTTTAATCAGACTCTAAAGTTTTTAAGAGACTAAATCCCTTATATTTGATTTAAAACAACAACTAATTTTTTTGACCAGTCAGTGTCTCTTTACTTTATTCTCAATTTATTTTCTCCAGATCATTGACAACAGCTGTCACTAGCAATAAATTGGAACACAAGTAGGTCAGTAAAAAGTGTATCTTGCTCGGCAGAGTGCTATATACACATACACTGCAGTATAACAGTAAATATAGCTAACAGTCTTCAAAAGACAGGCAAAATTCTACTTCCCTGGTTTGCCATTGTTTGCTGACTAATCTAGATATCCTTAGAGGGACTCATCATGACATGTGTCAATTACTTCAGTGCTGTTTCCAGTAGTAATTTTCAGTAAGATTTTGTGGATTTTGGCAATTTCTGACTGCATGAAGAAAATATTATCAAGGGTACATAATAATGCCTCAAGCCATAGTGAGTTATTCTGTAATTCCACTGAATAATAGAATTCCCAATAACTGCATTTAGGAACAAAGTCTGTTGTCTTTGGGGTGCTAGGCATACACATCCTATGGGTGCCCAAGAGCACCCTCCTCAAAACACTGCATATGTGGTATAAAAAAACAGCAGAGTGTACCCAGCTTCCCAGCTTTCCTTATAGCTAAATCAGAACATACTCCTCAAGATTATTTTCTTACTTGCATTTTGAGTTATAATTTCAAACTTGGGTGTCGTTTTTCTTCACTTACATTTATTTTTCTTTTTTTCTTGCCTTATAGGAGCAAGATAATACATCTTCTACAGCATTTTTTTTTAATGTTCATATTTTGTTGAATGTCTCTTCCACCTTTATGGATTTAGGTGCTAGAGACAGCCATCAGCTTTACATTGTCCAAGGGACATATCCTGCAGTCAGATAGAATTCCTGTGTGTGTTTGTCAAGCAGTAAATCATATACCCAGAAAATACTCACCTGTAAAGGTGTTACACATAGAGCCTATGAAAATAACTTCTTGGCACATCCCTTTGTTCTGACTTGAACCCCAAGGGTCTCATTTTCACTCTTCCTTATTATTCCTCCTCAGAGTGGAAAGGAAAAGGTGCTCTTGGGCTGTGACTCATACATCTGGAAGTGATCTTACACTTGAATTGTTCAAAATGCCTCAAGGATTCCTGGAGTATTCAGAGGTACTTTTGTAGTGCTGAACACATCCTGAGGAGCACAGTTAAGGAACAGAGAGTGGCTCCTTTTCTTCTTCTCATCAGCAATCTAGAAAATAACTAGTCAGACCAACACCTACTACATTAAGTTCCTCACAAATTCATGTGCTTACTTTGGATTGCTCCAAGTTTCTTGGCTTTAGGGGATTTCAAGACTTCATCTGACCATCCCAGTGTTCCTCTTCTTCCCTTCTTACTCATGGCACTGAATTTTCTCACATATATGCTGACCATGAGAAAATAACACTGGAATCTTTGTTTCAGGATTACCTGCTTCTTTCAGCATAGATACCCCATCCACTGACTCAGGCTTCACATGTACTGTCACCCAACAGTTTCACCCACACCTTGTCTTCTCCCTATCAGAGCTGGAAACATCAGAGCTGGCTGCCAGGTAGACCCTCTCTCAGAAAGGTCTTTCTGCCTTTGCTTTTCAGATGCTTCTTGAGAATTCGAGGTGTCATTCCATGGCATTTTAAAACAAAATAGATCTGAACTGCTGTGGTCCCACCCTGTCTCTGTAGGTTTGATTATAAAGGCTTTCACTCCACCTTTGACTGAAATTAGCTTTATTCAGAACTATTTAACATGCATCGAAATAGACAAAACTGTAGTTTATCTGCAAGCACACAGTATTTTCTCCCTCTGCTTTTAAAACAGGAATTCAAGTCCCTGTTGTGAGTACTTACTTCATTCCTCTCTCTTCACTCGTATGCTTTGCCCTTGTGTCTTTTAGTCTAGATATTGATTTCACATGGATATCTTTAAGTCATGAATCTGGGTCATACACAGGAATTTGTAGTAGATTTTGACTCTTTCTCACGGTCTTTTGTATTTCACTACACTGACATGGTTAGTCAGGGGGATTTTGCATTTTTGCCAAAATAGGAGTCCCCACTTATTTTTATCTCCTGCATTTCATTTAAGTTGGTTACCTGGCTTTAATTTTGTCTGCTATTTTTTGCAACAGTAACTCCCTCTCTAGGTATCTGTCCTGTTCATCTATTCATCTTATCTAAGCTATTGACCTTGTTATACTAAACCCAACAAGATAGTAGTTGTGTAGTTGTGTGACTGGGTAAATTTTTCTCACATTCGGCCCAACTCCAATCAGATCCTTTGTTCCTGTCTTTCTGAAATGCCTATAGTACTGTCATTTAAATGGTTCACTATTAATCTCCTGGCCTTCTCCACTTGCATGCTCCTCTGCTGGACTTCTAGGCCTGCTGGGTCTGCCAGGGTGAGCATGAGACTTCCATAGAGCTGGGTCCCCACTCTGTGCAGTGCCATGGGCTCTCCCCCACTATGTGTGCCATGTGTCAGACACAGCAGCGCCATGTCCCGTAAAAGAGCATTTATTTTAAGTTGTGGAATGGGCAGGAGGCTACGATCCATCAGGGGAGAACACTATTTTATATAGTAACACCCCCTCAGCTCTATCATTGTTGCCAAAGATGAACACCCTTATCTATGACCCAGCAGGTCAGACAGGCTCCTGACATGTCCTGCTATGAGACAGCAATAGGCTGTGAACACCTGCCTTTCACGTTACATGGTTTTCCTGCTCTTACAGGATTTTCTTCTCCTCCTGGACTGAAAGTGCAGGGCATACTGGCACAGCTTCAAAACTGGTTGTGGGCTTACCCTGGCTGGCCAATTTCTTCTGATTTGCCCTGATCATATTTTTAAGTTGCTCATTTTGCTGTTCTACTTCCATTCTTTTTTTGTTTTGGGTTTAGATTACTGAAGTTGTGAAACTGGTCCTATATTTAGAATTATGATTTAAGCTGCTTTTACTACATGCAATTGTTGTACGCTGAGGAAGCACTAGCTTGTTTTTTTACAACACTTCAGCAGTATTATCTCTGAAGGGTATTAAAATATGCACTTGGCTACATTTATGATGTTTAATTGAACTTTTATTAGGTTTTTTTAATGTATCCTCATAAAGCACCATACAACAGTAAGAAATAATGTACAAGTGGTAGATTATGTAAATGAAGCAGAAAATGCTATAGTTTAGTATTTAGTTCATACAAAATATAAAAATTAGATGAAAAATGGGGGTTTGAATGCAGCATAATTAAAATTGTATATTGGAGTCAAAGCTACACCATACTCGGTAAATACCAGTGATTGCTCTGAGTTCCAAGGAGATTATTTTGCAGTAGATGCTGATAAATTACTATACAAAGTAAGGCTTTTATTGATTCACTTTGTTGGATTCTCTTCCCTTTTTTTATTGCATGAGTTTACATTTTTGCAATTATCGGCTAAACTGGGGTAAATTAAATTCAGAGGAGGCAGCAGAAGACAAAGGTGGCAGAGATGCACTGTAATGGCGTAGAGCTAAACAGGATGAGAGGAACGTACGCAGGCATTCACCTGGGCAGTGGTAACACCACTCTGAGGAGCTCAACAGCCTGGAAATTCTGAAAGGCTGCTTCTGGCAGAGGAGTAATTACAATGCCCGCAGCCATCCCACCTCACGCTGGGCTCCCGCGCAACATAACAAGCCATGGAAATGCTGTCCTTCCCGCTGCTTTTCGACAAGCTCCCAGGGAAAGCGGTGCCAGGGCGAGTGAGAGAAATTCTGGACAGTAGAGGATTGTTTGATAAATTTCATCCTGGATTCAGCCACAGCCATGCTACTGAGGCTGCCCTTGTCAAAGTCATAAATGGTTTGAATGCCACTGCTGAAAAGGAAGCCTGGCCTTGTTTGTACTATCAGATCTAGCCGTGGGGGGGGGTTTCTGTAAAAGGCTGGATTCTGTTGCAGTGCCTAGGTGACTGCCTAGTGTTGACTGAGAATGCGTTGAAATGGTTCCAGCGGTACTTGATTGCTTTCCCCAATCAACAGAGTAGGGTAAATTCTCCTCGAGAGCAGCCAGTTTCACATAATGACACTTGATCCCAGGGAGAATTCACCAGCAGCCTGACTTAGTTGGCGCTAATGCTTTACGCTCTTTCTCTTGCCGTTCAGAGAGATATATGAGATGCATTAGAGCAGTGTATTAGAACTCCTTTTTGGCTTTGTTGAAGAGGACTATATTTCTAAAAGTACCAACAATCAGATATTCAGAAACAAAAGACTTTCTTGTGGAGTCAATAGAGATAAAACATTTACCTCTACCTGTTAATTTGAAGTCAGACTTCTTTTTAATTTTTTTTTCAACAACAGGTCTGAATTCTGTTTGTAAATCTGGAGTGAAAGTGCTGATGCCAATAGATTCATACAGTTGTAACTAACTTAAGAGGAGAATCTGACCCAGTTGTCTGAAAACCAGAAGCCACTGAATAAGTTTCCTTGCGACTTCAGTTTACACTCATGACCAGTAAATATAAAGAATCTCCAGTGCTGCTTCTTCTGCTCACAGGCACTCCAGTTCAACCAGTAGCCTAGTACCATTTTAATCCTGTAGAATTTTTTTTATTCTCTTGATTTTCTGGCAATAGCAAGGCTGTGATCTGCAGGGGGCTTGCAAAACTGAGACCAAAGACCTGAAAAGGGTTTAGCCACAGATCTTTCTGAATCTCGTCAATGGGAAAACACATTTGCTTGTCTTCAAGATGCCTCTCATCAATAATATATGGTATCTGAAATTAACATCCAGTGAGATTACCTGTGATGTCTCCAGTCTGAGATTATCACCAATGTAACTAAATAGGCCAAGCTGCAGAGGAGGTTTGCATGGACCTTCATGTTTGCAGCAGAGATGGGTTCTTGGTCACTGTAACTTCAGAGTCTGTAAAATCAGAATATGACTAACAAACTTCATAGATATAAAATGTGCAGCATGCAAAAGACCTCTCCAGAATAATTAATTTAGGAATCAGTTGTCTTTTGTGTCTGCATATGTCTGTGAACTCAGGCAACCTCTTATCTTCAAGGAGCCCATAAAAGAGGGTGTTCTTATTTTTTTACTTCACAACATAATAATTTAAACTAGTATACTGAATTTTAAAAGACAGATTATGTTTATGTCCAGTGGGAACCTAAACAAAACTTAATATGAAACCTTTAATTCTCATTTTTAAAAAAACAGAATATAACTAAATCTAAGAACCCTTTTTTGTTACTAAAAAGATACAAAAACATACATTGAATCTATTGGACATTTCAGCTTCCCATTTTCACCTAACATGCACATTATTTATCTTAATAGAAAGGTCATTAACATGTAGTGATAAATTGAAGAATAGTATTTCATAGGTGGCATAAAGACATCAGAATTTGACTTGGCATGTTTATTAACACTACTGAGCAAGTTCTGTTTAAGAAGCTAATAAAAATGATACCTTATCCATTTTTTCCCAATGCATCTTAATTTCTGTTAGGCATGCCCTGATTTTTAAATCAATCTTGTATTTTTTGATTGGAAATACCTAAATATTCACATGGAGAATATATTTATGCTTTGCTTTAAAATGGCATTTTAATAGCTTCTTTTTTTATATTAGATTTTGCAAGCAGCTTATTACAAACCAATGACTTCAGTTTCTGTGTTATGCTTAACCATCCCGGAGCAGGGCCCACAATGCAAGTCTTCTTGGTTCGGGAATGTTCATGTCTCATGCAGGAATAAATCCTGCTGCAAGTTGAAAACCATTTTACAATTAACGTATAAATAAGTCAACCATAATTACGTTGTGTTATCTCACTTTGTTTTTACAGCCTCTTACCATGCTTCAGACAAGGAAATTAGACATATAGTGCTGGGTGATATATGGGAGGGAATGTTGCAGAGGATGTATTTTAACGACCTGAGTTTGACAGGCTCATGTAAAAGTTCATCTCTTTCATCATTTCAGAGATATGAGACTTGGTTTGTTGATTTTTCTACTTGGCTTTGCTTTTTGATACTTCACAGTAAACCATCTTCCCTAGGTCATTGCACAAGACAAAGAGAGACAGAACTTAACACTTTTAAAAGAATTGTTTCAGTGTTTCTGAAAACATAGCTATTTTTCTGCATCAAGCTAACACTGTTTCAATGTGTAATATTCTGTAATTGACCAAGACCAGTTTCAGATGGTTCTTATTGAGAACATCTTCTGGAGCACAGGAAGTGTTTGCATTGGCAGTAGGTTATGAGATACTGGGACACAAACCTGTCTAGTCCCCTTTCTGACCTAAAGGTAGAGTAAGCTGGGGTGAAATTTCACTCTGCAGGAGAATAATATTTTGAAGAAAGTTGGAACAGAGGAACTGTTTTTCGTATCAACAAGGTTTTTAGGACAGAAATCATTCTAAATTAACCAGACTTTGAATTTCGTTTCTATCTAGTTATATTTAGCCTTTCTTATCTTCAAAATAAGGTTGACTAACCTTCTCTGATGCAATTAAATGTCCTTAAAACTGTGTGCACATAAGTAGAAAGAAACAGACTAAGTAAATAAGGCTCAAATAACCTTATGTTCTGAAGGAAGTTATATGGCTGCCCTCTTCCGTTAAGAGGTTCCCCCATGCTCCCCCTTACCTCAGTTATGGACCTGAGCATGTTCTTACAGCTATCAGCACTAATGTTTTACTCATCCATCCCACTTCACTTCTTAGATCTGCATCTTCTCTGACTGACACAAAACATTTTGTTAAATACATGTGCTGAGAAATCCCAATTTCAAGAAAAAAATTTAGAAATATGAATTTTTTTGGGCTGGGATAGTGTTCATTTTCTTCATATTATCTCCTATAGTGCTGTGATTTGGATCCATGACAGTATTGATAATACAGGGATGCTTTAGTTACTGCTGAGTACCACTCATGCAGCCTCAAGGCCTTTTCTGCCTCTCACCCCACATCTCCAGCAGGGAGGCTGGGGTTGCACAAGGATTTGGGAGGGAACACAGCTGGGACAGCTGACCCCTGCTGACCACACCGTGTGCTCTCATGCTCAGCATATAAAGCTGAGAGAAGAAGGAAGAATGAAGGGGTGAATTTTTGGAGTGACAGCATTTGTCTGCCCAAGTCACTGTTAATCACATTGAAACCTTGCTGTCCGTGAGATGGCTAAACACCTGCCTGCCCATGGGAAGCAGTAGATTAATTCCTTGTTCTGCTTTGCTTTATCTATTAATCTGTCTTTATCTCAATGTGCAAGTTTTCTTACTTTTACTCTTCCGTGCTTTTAGTCTCCTGATTCTCTCCCCATCCCATGGGAGGGAAGTGAGTGAGTGAATGTGTGGAGCTGAGCTGCCTATTGGAGTTAACATACAACAGATTGCTGAGTGGCAATAATAACATATCATTTGCAATACCAAGCTCTTAAAAGCATGAATAGTAAAAACATCAGAACTCATACTCCAGCTATTCAGGAATATCTAATTTTCTTGAGATGAGGACAAAGGAATGACACTCTAACCAATACTAAGAAAACTATTTTGCAAGTCAAAACTTCCCTCTCTGAGAGAGACAAGGAGGTAGTAACCACAGTGTAAGCTGAGAAGAACCAGGACATATTTTAGCTGAGTAGAGAAAAAAGAAGGTCACCTCCCATGTATATGAGACAGGAAGAATCTGCAGGGTCAGGAAATGTGAAGATTTTTATGAGAGGCAATGACTGAAGATGCAAGGTTATGCTCTGAAATGACATGGCAAATGGCTGTTCTCCACAGTGACTGAGAAAAGTGCCATAGGGAGAGCTTGTGGGAGGAGATGAAGAAATTTGCTTCTGCCACGAGGAGCTCACTGACATGGTGACAAGGAGACATCAGTTTGTTTTCAGTTTGAATGAGAGTGGATATATCTGGTTATAAACACACTTGTGAATTTCAGGACAGAGACAGAAGTTGAATTTGTGCCCAGTAGTCAATAGGTCAGGTAGGTTAAGGAAGGGATGGAATCTCCCAGATCTGTTTGATGGAGAAATTGGCACGAGGAGTGCCAGTGGAATTGCAGCAGGTGTCCCAGCACTGAGTCAGAGATGAACTCCAGGCAGCAAAAGTAAACAGCACTCAGCATGCTTACAGATAAGAGGGACAAGAGCGAGACGTAGCTGTGGAGGCAAACAGGTTCAGTGTGTGTTTTCAAAGTGGAGAGATTAAACACACACTTGTTTTGAGAGGAGGGAAAAGCTAAGGCAAATAACAATGTACAGAGAGGAATAGAAAAAGAGGCAAGCAAGCACCAGGGAGAGAAGAAGACAGAATATCTTGTTCCACTTAATGCCTGTATCCATTTTGCAGATCAGAACTGCACTAATTTGGGAAGCAGTTTATATAATCCATAAAAATGCATTTTATTAGCCTTTCTTTACTTTGAATCACTGACTTCTAAAGAATGAGAACAGCCATAAATGCTATTGTCTCCACAGGCAGCAATTTGAAAATAGAAGATGCATGGTTACACTATAAGTGTATTTTCTTCATAAAAAATGTTTGCAAATCAGGTTTAAAATAAGGGAAAAATAACCTTAAAATATTCCACACTTCAGAAAATAATAAAATGTCTTCTTTTTTTCCCCTGGTAGACCACGCAATGCAGATTACTTTATGCAGGAAGCTAAACGGAAGAAGCATAAAGCAGATGCAATGGTGAGAACATTTTCTTTCCAGTTACATTGCTCCAAATAATTTTTGTAATGCAGTTTCTTCATCAGTGCAGTATTGCTGGGGTAATTATAAAATCTATTATAAGGATGGCTAGGCTTGTTAAATTAAGAAATGTTTATATAATCAAATGTTCATAGCCCAATAAACTATGACTTAACAAATAATGACTTACTGAGATAAAGGCCTGGATAAATAAAACTTTCCATTTATCCCTTTGCTTTAATTAGTAACTATAGTAATGGAGGCTGCGTAAAGGATCCACATACCTATCTTCTCAGTTTAACTAGCTGGCTGGGTCCTATAATTGCATCTCCAAATTTGGTCTGGTAGCTGAAGTATTCGTACTTTTTTTAAAGGGCTTCAGCTTTTCAGTGCCAAAGAATCCTGGTTTCATGGCAGATGTTTCCCAGCATAATCAGAAGCACACAAGGAATCTGTGTAACCCTAGAGGAACACCTAGCAGACAAAGTACTGTTGCAACAAACAGATACTTGACCCTGTCTAAAAATGTAGTCAGTAAGAAAAAGGGGAACCTGAGGTTATATGGAGCACTGAAGAGATGCTTGTCTTTCCATACAAACGGGTGCAACAAAGTATGCAGTGCTGCAGCAGAGCTCTGCTTAGCTCTGCCTCAGTTTTCTCCAAGGCTGTGTTTGTCCAGCACCACAGATAAGCTAGCACAACCCTAACAATGTGTGGTCTCTGGGATGGCAGAACATGGAGTGGGACCCTGCATTAGCGCCCTGCTTGGCAGGTGGGAGTAGCTGCATTCCTGCCTTGCTCTGTTAGACAGACACTTTACTATCATACCATCAGAAAAGAAGAAAGATGGCTCAGAGCCTCTGTTTCTTCACCTCTTTTCTCCCAGCTGTGCAGAATGTAAAAAGGCCAAGGAAGCAGAAGTATGTCTTTCATTTAGGACACTAACACCAAGTTTTACATTCTACCTGAGTTTATTAGCACAAATTTCTATGGTTTATTCAGTTCCATATTACTCTAAAGTGAGTCTTAAAATCAGAAAATATTGTGGAGAAGTACAAATGGTGCATTTTAGTGTGTTGCTTTAAACAGAATGGAAAGGCTCACTTAATATGCAAAGGAAATTCTTAGCCTGGAGAGAAATGTTTTTATGGTAGACTCCCCAGAAAGAGGAGTTGCGAGCAGTATTCTCTGCTCTGCCACAAGTTTGCTGCATGAAAGTTACCCAGGCACGGTTTAAATAGCCATCTATCAGTATCAGGTGGTTGAAATATCCTCCCCATTCAGCTTCCCTACACAGTGGACCAGCACCTTACTTACACCTTGTGAACAGCCCTTTGCAGGTACTTCCTCTCCCTCCCTGGCTGTGTAGGCATCCTGGGGAAAATGCCATATTGCCAAAGTGCCTCCAGGCACTTTGAATCACCTTGCTGGGCTCGACACCTCCTGCTTTGGCACTGCACTACCTGACACAGGCACTTAGAGTGAGCAGCTTGAAAATTACTCTAAGTCTCTCTGCTCCTCAGTCCCCCATCTGTGAAATTGGGATAATAGCACTTTCCACCCGCACTGGAGCATCAGGGGGAGAAATATAATAAAAAGTTTGTGAAGTTCTCTGGTATGATCGCAATGGGAGTCATATAAGAACCTAAAATAGATTGAAGCTAGTGTGCCATTCCAAAGTTACTATTTAAAATCTTTATCCCTTGGAAAAGAATAAGGTCCATTAACCTTTCACTGTGTGCATCAGATTTCAACCAAATGCATCCAGTCCATTAATGGGCTTTATGTACCGCAGGAGTTCTGACTGAAGGAGAGAGAAGTCAGGACAGAGAGATATTAGTGTGATTCATCTCTCTCTTCACATCAAAAATGAAATTCTGAGGGCAGATAAGTGGCATGTAAGTGTACACATATGAACATTATATGCATATTTGCATATACAGTGTTACTGAGGGATATCCATGTATATGCATGTAAGTGCACAAACACACACACAGAGTCAAAGAAGTACCAAAAATAGGAGAAGAAATGGGGCAAGGAAGGAGGATGGCAGAACATGCTGAGGGAGCAGAGCAGTCCCTGAAAGAGGAGGAGGATATAGAGAGCAAATTCCTGACAAGAAGAGAACAGTGCTGAAAATGGTAGGGATAAAGAAGACAGGAGAACAGAGATGAGCCTTTGTATAAGAGTTTGTAGTTGAAGTATTTAATTCTCTTCTCTTAGTTTACGAGAGTTCCATTACTTTTCTTTGTTGAATGATAAAAACTACGTTTGCAAAGGTGTGTGAAATCCTTTTAAATGAAAGCTGGAACAAAAGCCAGCATGAGTTTGTGGAATTTCCAGTGCTGGAAGAGCTTTGACAAACACTGTTGGGAATGTCCTAGGCAGAGGCGACCCTTCTTTGGACACAAGAGCATGGAACAAATAATATCACTGAGCCTTTTTTAGCTCTGTTTTCTGTATCTTATGATTTTCACTGATGCACAGGGTTTGATGGGTATTAGCTTTCTCACAGGAAAAATTGTGAATCTGAAGATATATCAACTTGTGTCAAGTTTACAATATATGTTGAGAAAATCCCATCAAATGTGACCGTATCTTGATGATTACACTGTATCTCTGTGTCCTTATTTTTTCTCTCTAGGTGGAGAAGTTTGGAAAGGCACTGAATTATGCAGAAGCAGCACTATCGTTTATTGAGTGTGGAAATGCAATGGAACAAGGCCCAATGGAATCTAAATCCCCTTATACTATGTATTCAGAAACAGTTGAACTCATCAGGTAAGAAAGGGATGAGATGATCCCAGGGGTTACTTTGTGAAAACATGCTCATCTGCATTATCACACAGTTTTGTACATGCAGTAAAAGGGTAGAAGTGAACTCCTTACAAGGGCCTGGTTAGTCATATGGAATGTATATGTATTATCTGTGATTTCTTTGGAAATTAAATCATGAACCTGTGAAGAATGAAAAAAAAAAGAAAGAAACAAAGAAAACACAAACAAAAACCCCCGAAGATTTTCATATTACTTGAGTTGCAAATTACTTAAAGAGTTTCATGGTCTAAGTCTTGAGCTACTCAGTGGAGGAAACCAGTAGTCCACAATAATGGAACATTCTCATGGAGTGGTAGCTTGAAAAATGTTGCAACATGTTTAGGATTGCTATTCAAAGATTACCTGGAATAAGATGTTAACAGTGATAGAAAAATGGACACTCAAAGTCCATTTGATGTGTGTGCTCCTAATGTAGCCGGTGGAGTCAAGCAGCACAGCTCACCCCAGAGCTACCCCTACCTTTAGTCATCTTCATGGCTCTCCAAACAGGGCAGTCTAGAATTCAGTGCCATCCACAGTCCCTCTGAAAAAAATATGTCTCTTAAGTCCTTTCCTCCATTATAGTTGACACTTAAAATTAACATTATTGGCAGTGTCATTGGTAGAGAAAACAGAGGTCAAAATAATTGCTGCAGCTGAGGGACTCTGCAAGACAGTGACCCCAGACACACTAGTGGAGAAATCTGCACTGACCGTGGTATGACCATGGTATCATTCCTCAGGACAGTCAACCATGCAGTTTTTGTCAGGATTAAGTTCACAGGAAGTAGCACATTTTCATTTTTAATCATATTCATAATGAATCAGAGCTTCTAAAACAAAAGCATTCTTTTGGACTTAGTGTTGATGTGAAGATTTTCTCACATGTTAATAATTCCACTGGCATTTTATTCCACTTAAGGCTGTCTTCTCATGCATTTCAGTGGATTGAGGCCAGCTTTCTAACTGGAAGGTTATTGAACAAAATCAAATACTTTTTCTTCTGTAAGAGAATAGTACATTCCATCTCTGCAATTTTTTCCTTCCTTTTTTTTT
>VZRO01000700.1:889746-926538 GCA_013397915.1 Daphoenositta chrysoptera
CAAAAGGCAGAAGGCTCTTTCTTTGTCTGCCCTGTCTTTTCTCATGGTAGTAAATATATGGTCTTAACTCTGGAAATGAATTTTGTTTACAGATCCATAGCTTTCAATAATGTGTGTAGCTGTGGCTGTGTTGTAGTGTGAATTGCTGTTGATCTCACTGAAACTCAGAAAAATAGGTGGTTTGCTAGGTATGCCTGTAGAAAAAAAATGTTCGTACTGAATCTTTGCACAGATATCAGAATTGGAGATTGAAAACAAAGGTAAGAAAAAATCACAAGCAGCTAATTATGGGGAACAGGTATTTTTCTGGAAGTGAGCCCAGAAGTGATGTCTGTTGTTCTTACCTTGTCTGTTGTTCAGGTATTCAGCTGGAAGCTGAGATTTCCAGAAACCAATTTGTGATTGCATAGCACATACACTCTTGAAACAGCAGTGCTACCTCTGTGGATCTTTAATATTTATAGAATTTGAATGTAATGTCATGTGAGCAAAAATAGCTCTGAGCCACATGTTCCCCCTCTGCCATGCTGTGCTCGGAGGAGAAAATCTGGGTAGACACACTCAGAACTGGCAGGGTGAGGTCAGCACCAGCTTCCAGGCAGGCTGTCTGCCTTCAAACGCTCCAAAACCCTTTCTGCATGAACTCAGTGTAACTGGGTCTCCGCCGCAGCGGAGGTTATTTTGGTAGGACAGTGTCACCTCGCCAGCTAGGCTCCCCTCTGGACTGACAGATGATCAAGGGAGTTCACGGCTGTTTAAAGAGTGCAGGATGCACTGCTAATGGCAAAATAGCTCTGAAACACAACCAGGAAAAACACATGAATGTCTGGTAACTTGAGCAAATATGTATAAAGGGGCAGATCAAACGACATTGGCCAGCGTAGCTCTCTGATCAGTAATATAAAGCTGTCTCAGTTAACTCACATTGGCTTTTTTCTTCTTGCTTAAGGTATGCAGTGAGACTAAAAACCCACTCGGGCCCCAACGCCACGCCAGAAGACAAACAGCTGGCAGCATTATGGTTAGTAGATCAAGCTTTCCTCAAAAGGCTCCTTTTCTGCAGTGAGCCAGTTCTTGAAAATCAGATGCTGGATGCAGCCAGATAGAATTATGTTCTGTATTGAAATTAGGAGAATGCTTTCTGTTCTGGGAAGGTCCAGCCCTTGTATCACTGTACCAAGTCTGCATTCTGTCTCTGTAAATAAGCAATTCATACTTATTTATTGACTGTGACAGGTTGGCTATGGTACGTCAGTGTAATTAATTTTTAAATGCCTGATGGTTTGTTGTTTTTATGAGTGATGTACTTTTGTACCAACAGCTCGGTAAGTTCTTTTGTGGCTGACATTTTAGGCTCAATAATCATAAATTATATTTATATTACATAAAGGGCAATATGGTGATGGGGATAATTAAGCCTCTTGGATTATCTACTAAACTGAGATTTCTAAATATATATGTAAGCACCTTAGACTCTATAGGATGGTTGATGATTGCTAGTAAAATACTAGAATGTTATTAAAATCAATTTTTAATTTAATATCTATGTAGTTAATACATAAAATACCTATTACATGGTTACTGAGTCTCAGTAAGTGGACATTTACAATCAGCAAGTGTGTTTTTAACATCTATTAACCATCTGTTAAAAATCCAAATTAAATGCACGTTTAGCCTCCATAAATAAGGAGCCCTAATTAATCATTTGTGTAAAAAGGAACAAAATATTCAGAGATGCAGTTGTTGTTTTTTTTTTAATGCCCTTTTCTCTGTCACTGGTTTTCTGTGCCATTGGGAGGCCCACAGAATGCATTAATGGTGATTGCTTTAAAGATGCTTAGGTGGGAAAATGACTAAAGAACGGTTAAAAAAGGACATACAAAACCATATTACAAAGGCTTGCTGAGAACTGCCGGAGCGCTTCGGTGCGTGCGGAAGCACATCCAGATTCAGGGAGCCGCCGCATCTGTTCCAGCAGGAGAAAGGTCAGCGCGAGGGAAAGCAGACGGAGCCTTCTCTGGGCGATGAATGGCAATCTTAACTCACCGTCTGCCAGCCAGCAGATGAGCTGACACCATTTGCATATGTGCTGTACCTGTGAAGGTGACAGAGGGAGAGTGATGGAGGTGGCTGCGCGGCCGCCGCATCCCGCGGCTGCTCCCGGCGCCCGCCGGGCAGGCTGCCAGCCCTCCCGCTCCCGGCCGCTTCTCCTGGGGAGACACTGCTCTCCAGCGGCCACGGCCGGCATTTCACCGCCGCGCTCCGGACAGCAGCCAGGCAGGCTCACAGCCCTGCCTGGGATTGATCTTCGCAGGGACAATTTGCTAATTCGCGTTCGCTCATGTGTGGGCAGCTCTTGGGCGCGGAGAGATGGGGAGCACTCTGCACTTCCAAACTCAAGGCACCTTCTGGTGCTCCGGATTGGCTCCAAGACTAAATACTGCTTTTAAAAACAAGGCCTCTGCTGCCAAAGGAAAAGCAAAACACACAGGGTTTTTGCTTTGAAAGTGGCATTACTGTAGTGGGCACTTTCAGGCTTGCCCCCAGTTTTCACTCAGTTTTCACCCAGTTTTTTCAATCAAAAAGCTTGCTGGGAAGAGGTTGTGGTGATTCTCACTTTGGAAAATAGACTGGTACACCTAAAGCCACTGGTAAAGAAAAGAGCGTATGTGTCTTGAATACTATCAGCTATTGTGATACATAATTACAGTCAATAGCCATTACTCTCTTTAATGATGTAGCTTTAAAGGTGTGTGGCACTCTGCAGACTAACGAGGAGCACGGGGCAGAGAGTTCCAGTAGAGCACGTTGAGTTTTTCAGCCCACTGCTGGTTTCCTCTGGGGACCAAATCAGGCAAGGGGCCTGGGAATAGCCTCCAGGCTCCAACACAGTCTCTGTTCTGGTTTCCTACAGAGGAGCTTGGCCACTGAAATCTGTGCCAGGTCCAAGGTTTCCCTTTATCCCAGCCACCTCCAGCTGCTGGAAGAGACCACTGAGTGTATACAAAATGCTTCCACTGTACCTCGAGTTCACTCTACAGGCTACAGGCTATTGCAATAATGTCCCAGGATAAGAGATCTCAAAAAGCTGTCTATGCATTTACAAGAAAAAATACAAAAAAATGTGTATGTTGAGCTCCAGGATGTCTCTTTTCATGGGAGAGGCAAGTGTGCAGACTTCAAGTCAGAAAGCAGGCCTAGGAGCCCAGACCCTTCTGAGTATAGCTTGTTTACCTCACTGGTAGCATTTGTCAGCGTGACCTGCCCTGGCTGTAGTACCTTGCTCTGCTCATGAATCCATGGCAAAGTGTGAAGGACTGCCAACAAATGGTGACAAAAACTGTAAGCAAAGTGCTGTCAGCCTTCCACTCTATGTTAGTTTGAGAATTGAAGATACTCAGTGGGATTTCTGTTCAGGAGTCACCTTTTACTTTCTGCTCTCCCTTATATTCCAGTTACCGCTGCCTGGCCCTTCTGTACTGGAGGATGTTCCGACTCAAGAGAGACCACGCAGTCAAGTATTCAAAAGCGCTTATTGAGTATTTCAAGGTGCATTATTTATGGCATGTTTTTAGATCAATGTGTCTTTACAGGAGATACAGCATCTTACTAGAACAGTAGCTGTGCTGGGGTTAGTTTTTCCCCTGTGAAGTCAGTGGAATTTTACTGTAGACTCCTGTGGCAACATCTGAGCTCTAGCTAGTTCTGTTACCTTCACAAGGGTCCCTCTTTGAAAAATACACACTGTGTCCCTTCACAAAGGATGATAAATTTGTTGTACTAACAAACAGGTATTTTCAGATTATTCTTGTTCGATTGCCTAGTGCTATCCAGCTCTGTTGTGAATAGGTTTTGCAGATTTTGCTCTAAGAATCCCCTTGGGGATTACACTTCCCACTAGATTACCCATGAGTTGAAGACTTTGATCTAGATCAGCCCTCAGATGCAGGCCTTCCACTCAGCAGCATCAGTAGGTAGGACAGTGCAGGGGGACATCTTCCACCCAGGGAACTGTCAAACTGCTCACACTGAGTTCAGCAGGAGCTGTACAGAGGCACCAGAGGGCAGACAGACCACGTGCCACGCACCTGGCACGGCATTGTTGGCTTCCCCTTCCTGCTTTGCTTCACCTGGTGCTGCTTCCATTTTTCACTTCTGACAAGTCCAAGCACTGCTTATTTTGAAAAAGACCGGAAGTCTCTCCAAGTATTTTAATGTATTTTCTTTGACAGGCAGCCTTTCTCTGGAAGGCATCTCAAGTACAAAATCTTTCAAGTGAAGCTCACCTAGCAGACAATCCATCCAGCATTTGATGTACAAACACAAAAATTAGCCTTTATCTTCCTAATTTAAAAAAAAATAAAGAATGACCATACAATTGTTTTAAGATAAACCACTTTGGGGGACTTGAACAGCCATTTGTCTTTGAACATAGGGCTCATCTGTTGGATTTTTTTTGCAGAGGGAAGAACCTTGAAATGAAAAATATCCGTCCTTTGACATTCTGTTAATAAAAAAATTCAAATACAAGCACAAATGCTCATGACCAGATTCTGAACACGTGAAGACAGGGAAGGGAATTGACAGATCCGTTACTGTCAAATGGAAATTGAAGTCAATGTAATTGCTTCAAAAATTTAGCAATATATAATTCAACACGTTATGTTTCTCTAACAATTACTTGATTTCAAGGGAAAGAAATATGTGCCTGTTGAAGTACTTTTATTTTTCTTGACCAGTTCAGAGAATAGCTGTATTAAGAACAGCTCTCAACCATGTAAAATGTCTCCTGCTAGCAGACAGAGACTGTTTCACAGCAAACATAAAATGGACTTACACTCTACTGTGGCCAAGAAGAGTTTGGTTTTTTGCAGAACTCCTGCTGATACAATGATAGCTTCACATTAGAAAGTATTCTCACCTTTGAAAGCAAAAATGGGAAAAAAAATCCATTTGCTCTAATTTTCAGTGGAAAACAAGCCAATTCTCCACTCCTTTTGTATTTGGTATCTAAAAGCTTTCAAAACCAAGTGACATGAAATGCTGACTGCATTAAGAACTTCCACATATATTATCAATCAGGGAAAGATTTTAAACCTTGTCACACATTTGCAGGGAAAATTAGACACACTTTTCTTTCAGAAAATAAAAAAAAATACTATTTAAATCTCCTTTAAGTGTTTTTTTTCCATTATAAAAAAAATTAATGCAGAAGAGAATTAAAAAGCAGGCACAGATCTTCAGGAGCCAGGCACGTATGAGAGCATAAAGAAACCAGGAGAATGGGTTGCAGTAGGGAAAGTGGGATAAGAGATGGTCCCTTACAACATTACACTTTTTAGAATACTTACCCCCACCTTTCTGGTGCAGAACTGAGAGGAAGCTGAAGCAATATACCTAAAACATGAGAAAAAAGGTGTGTGGGAAGTTCTAGAGTAAGGCAGAGGCTGTTCTCCAGCACACAATTACCTGCAGGTATGGCTTCAGGGGAGAGCACAAGGAGGTTACTTTCCTCTGAAGAATCAGACTGGCCATTGCTGAATGTGAGGCTGTCGATGGGATGAACTAGAAAAGCTTGGTTTCTTAGACTTCTTTCTCTCAGGCCTAGGACTAAATCAGTCACTTGGGAGGGGAGGAGTTCTTCCACATGTCAAATGATCAGGAACCAGCCACTGAATTCCCTTCAGCTTCTGGAAGTTTAACTACTAAAATCATTTTAGCTATCCAGTCTCCATTACTGCTGACACCTAAATTTCTCCTGCTCTGTAAATACAGTGCTTGTACAAAGTAGTCTCTCCTCAAGCAGTGAAATTCTTTAGCCCAAGCACAGTATACCAGAGAGAGTCTTAATGCTTCTAGGTATACAAGAGACCACACTAAATGATCTAATGGCCCCTTCTGGGGATTTCTGGGGAATCCTTCAGCTAGGAAAATCACTGGTCTACATGGGCAGTCTCTGACCTTGTGAATGCTGCCATGTTCAGACCAAGAGGAACAGCTCCACGAGGAGCAATCATGAGGAAGATTTTTGAGCCTGGTGGTTAAAACACCCACCTGCAGATCCTCAGATTCACATCCCTGTGGATGCCAGGCTGAGCGGATTTGCACAGTCTTGCAGGTCCTAGGGGAATTACATTTGTCATTGGGGGCAGGAGAGTGGGAGGAAATCTTTCTCATTTTCTTCATCACAAGAAATTCCAGCCTAAACTTCACAAAGAGTCCTGGCAGCACTTTTTTTCTGAATTCCCAGGATTTCTGTGAAAAGTTTCCATTTCACCTAATGTTTTCCTAATCAGCCCCCATGCCAGGCTGTTTATTAATACACTATATTTCAAGTCTGTTCTGCAGCACTGCTTCATCATAACATCAAACTAGGCTGAATGGGTTTATTGCATCATGAGATTCAATTGCACCACTTTCTTTACATTTCTGTACTTTTATACTCTTTAATGTTTTCATTTTGTAGTCTTATATAAATTACATGCATTGTGAATTACTCTTTCCTTTTCAGAATTCATCAAAAGCTGCCCAGAACCCATCTCCTTGGGGTGCCAGTGGAAAGTAAGTTGCACAGAAACTTATATCAGATTGGCAGTCAGAAATGGTATATTTTTACCTGTGGTATGTTCTCATACTCTCGTGTTTTTAATCCCAATACCTTTTAAATAACTGTGTTAACATTGGTTTCCAGGAGCACAGGAACTCCATCACCTATGTCCCCTAGCCCTTCTCCAGTCAGTTCTGTAGGATCCCAGGGGAGCACGGGGGCCCCTTCCCCATCTCCTATCATCAGCATCCCGCAGCGCATTCATCAGATGGCCGCCAACCACGTCAGCATCACCAACAGCATCCTGCACAGCTATGACTACTGGGAGATGGCTGACAACCTGGCCAAGGAAAACAGAGGTGAGCGAGGCAAGGCAATGGGCTCTTCTAGAAGACTGACACAGGATTTGGATCAGATATTTGGAAAATAACTGGTTTTATATGAAACCTGTCTGCAAAGTAGGACTGCAGAGGTGATTTTTTTCTTCAGTCTGCTCCTAGTCTGTTCCAAAATAGTCCAAAAAGGCAGTTTTGATAGCTGTGTTGCTCAGAAGAGTTGAGCCAGGACGTGTGACAGACCCATCACAGACATGGCTGTGAGTAGCACTTACTGCCATCTGTGTCATTCTAGAGAGGAAGGTTTGTGGGAGGTAAGACAGCTTCCTGCCCCCAGAGTCATGGAGCTGCATGGGATGTGTTTAGTCAAAAAGACCACATCAAAAAGCAGGAGCACACCTCCTTTCTGCAGAGGGAATGAACAGCCCCTAGCCCTACCCCCATCCACAACAGACACAGATTGGAACAAGGTGCCTGCAGCAGACTTCTCAGGTGAACTGGTTTCTGTGAGCAAATGCCTCAGCATCTGACTTCATAGTAAAGTATTCCTTTGTTTTCAGGCTAATTTGTGTATTTAAGGCAGGGACATGGGCAAGATCCGAGTCAAAATGAGGGCACCTAAGTGTAGGTATGTAGATATGAGTTGGGGGGCTCATCTCCCATTGCAGTTGGTGGAGCTTTGTTCAATACAAGCAGCAGTTCAGGGTGCTGTTCAGTTCACCCCGAAAGGGAGACAGGGTTACAATTCACTGAGGTATCCTTACCTACACTGCCACTCCAGAACTCTCCTGCACATCCTGAATTGGATCTGCCAGTCCAGGCTCTAAGTATCAACTCCCTGAGAGTATCTCAAATGGGCACTACGTGCCTCTGAGTAGACAACTGAGTTGTCCCTATGCATGGCACAGGGGTTGGAACTGGCTGATCTTTAAGGTCCCTTCCAACCCAAACCATTCTGTGATTCTAAGTCCTGACTGGTTAGTTAGCCAAATTACTCTTTAGGCTAGGTTGGCCATGTTGTACAGGCCTCTATTTCTCTGTCATGGTAGCTTAAATGTCTAGCATATCACAAATGTATCATTGGACACTTGTGTGTAGACTTTTTGATCTACTTGTCCTCAATCTCAGAATAAATCTTGCCCAGAATCTGTTTGCTTTATCAAGACTCGATGGAAATTAATGAAAAGCAAAGCTGAAGAACTCACTGCTTTGTTCTTTAAAAAGAAAATTGTTGTGCATCAGCCTGTAACATCATGAACCACGGGGCTTTAAAATTAATCTCACCAGCACTAAACTTTCATTCCCATGGAATGTTCAGCCCGACTCAATTTGCAAGAGAGTAAAATCTATTAAAGGGTGACAAGTAGCAAATAAAGATTCACTCTTCTGATGCTGAATCTTTTTTTTTTTCCCTGCAGACTTTTTTAACGATTTGGACGCATTGATGGGACCCATCACCTTGCACAGCAGTATGGAGCATTTAGTTCAGTACACTCAACAAGGACTTCACTGGGTGCGGAACAGCGCTCACTTGTCATAATGACTGTGTGCCATTCACATGGACAGTATCCCTTTCATGGATAATTCAGTTATTCTGGACACTGTGCTACAGAATAGTCAGCTACAGCATTGATCCAAACAAAGGTGAATATTTCTTCAATACTGAGCAAAATTTTTCTGAGTGTAGACATGTATGTGTGTAGAGGTACAATATACAATGATGTCTCTTCAGAATGAATTGTTCTGTATCACTCTCCAAACATTTTCGTACACTAGAAATGCTATAAAGAACTGATCTTAATGCACAAACATACCCTTTCTATTCTTGTACTGAAAAACTCTGAAACCAAAATCTTATGGGTTGATTGAACCAAGTGCAATAAGCACAGATCCCTATTCAGGAAAGCTCACAATAGATTCTTAACTTTAAGCTTGTACTGAAATCCTGATGACTTCAGTAGAGCTTAAGCACATACACAAGGGCTTTCCTGAACTGGAAGGAATGAGGGCAAATCATAGACATGGAGAATTTTTACTGCGAGCATGGACACGTCACAGAAGTTTCCATATTAATGTGCCATCTCCCTGTTACTTCTCCACTGGAGCACAGAGAGGAGTTCTGTAGTCCGCATTAAGTCGGGACAGCATTCCTTCACGCGCAATAAGGTTCAGCAAATTGCATGCATTTCTTTATCTCCTGTCTTTTTAAATAACTTTACCTCTCGTTCAGCTCCTCACCAACAGTGCAACCTACAGTATCAAGCAAAAGGAAGGCCTGAAAACAGATGTGTTGATAGCAAGAACTTAAAAGAGATGTGGAAAATTGCATTCTGTTACTGACAGTAAATAGATAAGGAAAAAATATGGCAAACAGTGATCCACTTAGGAAAAAAAATGTGTTAATTTCAGCTGCACACACAGAGAGACAGATATTTAGAACAGTTGTTGGCTTTGCATGGGAAGGCTTCATCCCTTAGATTTTGACTTTCATATCTTTTTCATCTAGCAGAAGCTTGCAACATTTTCTTCCAGTCTGTATGGGAGCATTACATGCAATTTCCTTTATCTGGGAAGCTGAGTTTGCTGCTCATCAGGCTAAGAACTGTTTCCTATCATAATCCTCTCACTCTTCATGCATAATCCTCAACTAGGCTTTAACGTTTCTTGGTTTATGGGATGTTTTCAATTCCTGTTGACAGGCTGTGTTTTTCATGCCAGAAGAATTAATCCCACAATAATTGGAGTTTAATTTGGGTCAGATGAGGTCAAGGCCAGTTCATATCAACTGTGCTTGCACTCAGTGCATTTTTGTTCATTTTCAGTGGTTTTCACATATTTAGGGGTTTTTTTTCTAAATTGGAAATATTTTTTTTTTGCAAACAGATTTGCTGCCTTTACTCAAATGAGCAGCTCCGGTAACTTTCAATGGGCTGTTCTTGTCCGAGTCATTAGTTGAACCCTTTTACTGTTATTTTCTAATCTAATTTGCTTACATATTAAAAAAATGTGAGTACAAAAGACACTTTCAATAGAAGATACAAGTAGAAGTAGCCACTGATACAAATGGTTGATTAATTGGTCCTTGCTGACTTTTTTTTCCTCCCCCATTTTCGAAGAGCTGCATTTTGAAGAAAAGATACCAAACAATGTGGCACAATTTCTCAGTCAAATGTCTCTGGTAGCACAGACTCCATATACCCCGTGGTAAATAGTGGGCTTGTGAGCACTCTGAGCCCCACATAGCTGTGTTCTTCTGCCGAGGCTGCTCACCCTAACTCCAGCTATTGCTCAGACTCAGAGCATTCACTGTGTTCTCTGAAGCAGCTGCCAAGGAACTGCTCAGCCCCAAGCCATCCTGGGCCAGTATTTATGTGCCCGTCGGTGCTCAGATACTTCCCCCCAGAGAATCCCTGTGGCTGTGGTCACCTCTTAGCATGGACTCGAGCGTTACAATGTGGCTGGCTTTAGGAGAAAACACGTACTTGCCTTTAAATGACAAAATACATGACCTCTGAGTCCTGCCATCCCCCTTAGCCCTGGCTGTCACCCACCCCAGAAGGAACACAATTTGTTTCGTCACAAGTATCGTGGAGAACTTGATCGGTGCCTTTCTGTTTATCACTTGCCTGATCTCCGGCCGTGGAAGTCTGTCAGGATTTGCTAGACCAGTAGCAATGGATTCTGTCAGCTGCTTCAGTGCCATACGCAGGTACTGCGGGATTTCTCCTCAGATCAGGAAAGTGAAACTCCAGCTAGATTAGCTTCTGTTTTCTTTGACGGTGCCTATGATGTTTATCTTCAGATAAGTTTGGGGGGTTGGGAGCCCTTTCTGATATTTAATGTTGAGAAATTTTAGAAGTAACATATATTACTTGCCTTAAACGGAGTTTAGTTTTATTGCACATGTGGCATTTGAGTTTCAAATACGGAACTTTGAAGCATGTTTATTTTACTAAGATTGGGATATTTTTCTTAATCATGATGAACTCTTTGTATGGATATAATATGTCAAGAAACTTTAAAGAAATGCAAGAATTAATGCTGTTCTGTTGTAACATTTCCAAATACTAAGCATCTCTTGTAGGTGATTGTCCTTTCCTGTACATTGTTCTTATATTGAATTATTTCAGCTAAAATTCCAGTTGCTTCCATGGAAATCCTACTGGTTTTTAGTTTTTATGCTGGCATCATCTGTGTTGTCTGATGAGCACACTGAGCCTTAATTTTTGATGGTGCAACAGGATGAATGGATTAGAGGGTTTGGCCTTCTCTCCATAGGATTTCTTGCAGCTATACTATTTTAGTGAGGTTATTTAGAATACTCTTTTGTGCAGGCTATTTGCTGTATAGGGCTGCTGCTGATTGGATGACTGAATGTGGCATGGTGACAACAAGTACATAATTTCATCATTTTACGGCCTGGCCTGCAAAAGTGCATGTGACTTTAGGTCTGGTCCAGTTAAGCATAAGCACCACTTTAAGAACCTGAATAGTCTTAGGCATATCACACTGTGAGTCAAAGATGCTCTGTGTGTTCTGGATCGGACCAGAGGAGGCTGTCCTTCTTTGCAGTTCCATGAAAGACACTGACTTAGTTTCATCTGCTGTAGAAGTCTGGGAACATGCAGGCTTCTTTAGCCATAGCAATGTTCAGGTTCAATTTTGGAAAAGTAAGAGGTCATTCTGTACAAATCCAGAAGGATTATGCCTGGAGAAAGAGGTTTGCTTACAAACAGAGGCTTCTGAATCAGTAAGAGCTGATAGAGTAATGGGAATTGATTCAAAGGAACCGTGTATTGCAGGTGGATGTGACAAATACAGAACAGCCTATAGGATCCTCACAGACAACAAGATCATACAGAGCCATTGGCCTTAATCCTTTATAGTATTGCATGGTGGCATGAGTGTCAGCTAAGAACAAAGCATATGCAGAGGTTCAAGTGTGACCAAGAGCCAGTCAGTCCTTCCTGTCATGTGGCAGGATACCCAAACCCCTTTTTTGCCTATTTCTTTTGTCCAAATAACACAGAGCTCCAAAGGAAGAGATTCTAGTGAACAGAAGACCTTAGGTAAAGAAGGTTAAGAGGATCAAGCCCTAAGTGTAGATACAAACACATATGTATATACTGTAAATCTAAATAGTAATAAAAGTCACTCAGCATGAAGAATATTACTAGTGCCTACCATTGATCATCAAGTACTCATCAGTGAGCAGCCATATCACCTCAGAAGTGCAGTAGCTGTTGTCAAAATAATTTGTGTAACTAATTAATTTATATAAAATGCACCTTTGGGACTGTGCCATAGTATCTCTTTTGTAATACAAATGTTCAACCATTTTTCATGGCTACTGATTCAAATCTGAAATGTCAGGATATCTTTTCTTCCCCAGATGAGGACATACACTTAGGCCTGGCTAAGCTGTACTTAGTTTATCTACCCAAGAGACTTTAGTAGTCACCAGCCTTAATGCATGTACATATATGCTATTCACTGACTTAGATGTAGGTTTTAATCCAAATGAAATTGGAATTTGCAAAATGACTTGGATTAATGGCATCTGCCTGGATATCTCGCAGATGTGACATTTAATGATTCATGATTTCAAGCAGGAAAGTTTGAATTTTATGTAAATAACAGTGGATGAATT
This sequence comes from Daphoenositta chrysoptera, assembly GCA_013397915.1. Lineage (NCBI taxonomy): Eukaryota > Metazoa > Chordata > Aves > Passeriformes > Daphoenositta > Daphoenositta chrysoptera. The sequence continues at coordinate 902,279 of VZRO01000700.1, forward strand.
CCTTGATCTTTTTACAAGACGATTTTTTAAAATGAAAAGGTTGTCTAAGCAATAGGTTTTTTAACTCTGCTAAATTTTTGGCAGGTCATGGGTTCATGGTAAAAGCTATATTAAGAACATCTCCTTCTGCAGTATGCCGTGTCTTTACATAATCCTCTTAATGCTTAACATGTCAGAAAGAAATGTTTCTTGTTCACAGCAATGGCAACATTTCCGTCCCCCATTCAGGGAGAATCCTCAAACTAAAGAATAAAATCTCCTGGCACAATAGAAATACAAACAATGCCTGAAGTGTACAGACTTGTTAAGGTAACAACAGAAGTTTGTCTGGCAGACTCCTAACATGCCTCTCATTTTGGTATCTTTTTGTTATCATTTGCATCACATATTTGGCCTCATTGTGTTTGAAACTAAAGAATTAGTCTAGTTTTCATGTCTTTAAAATGCCTGGTTGGTCTGATCAGTATCATAATTATAATTGTTACCTTAGGTTATGTGCTGTGCACCAAGGGCTGGGAAGGCATGTAACCACAGATAAATTTGTCAGAATGCATTCAGAAAAGATTTGGATGATCTTATGTCTTGTATGTCTCAGAAAAATGGGGAATAATGTCTCTCAGCCAATATTGTTAGCATGAAAATTTAGCTACTTTACTGTCTCACAAAGCTGCTGTTTGCCCTCAGTAAGGCTGAGACTCATTTCCAGCATCACTGGTCACCATGCTGTAAATTGCTCTTAAGGCTAATTAACAAACTGGGCAAGTCACTTTAGGTCCTGTTTGTGCTAACCTAACTAAGGCTACATAGAGGAAATTCACTAAGATTTAGAGCATCCTTTGGTCTTTGAAAAGACTGGTTTTCCTCAGTGAGACGAGTGGGATCCAGCTGGGGCTATTTCTTCAAGTAATTCCTTTGCCTCCACCTGCTGTATGGCCCTATTGCTCTTGGTAGCCCACAGGTCTGCCTGACTTTCAGGGGTTCTTCCTACTTTGGCAGCCCAAGGTACTTTTCAGATGGGGTGCTGGAACATGGAGCAAGTATTCCACAGGTTGCATAAAGGGCCTGGCTTTTTCCCCCAAAACCAGCAGCAAATACACCAGGGCTCCGTCACTTTTGCAATTTGTATAGCTTGAATCTCACACACTACAGCTTGAAGCCCAGCCTTATCTGTGCTGCCCTCAAAGAATTCCAGAAAGTCCAAGGAAAACAACAGAATTAGGGGAAAAAAGGGAATTTCCTCTGTCCCATGGCACTTAGTAGATTTTGGGAGCAAATATGGTGAACAGCATGAATGATAAGGCATTCAGGTCTCATGTTTCTCATATGTACTAACACAGGGATACATAACATTTATCTGCCTCATAGGGCTTTATGAGAATTAATTAATGTTTGCAAATCACTTTGTATCCTCAGAAGGAAAGTGCTGTTGAAGAGCTATGGAAAAAACTGCTAAGTACATTGGATGTATTTCACCCCTGAGTCCAGAGCTACAAGACCCTCAAAATCCTTAAATACCATGTAAGCTCTTGGTGTAAGCACCAGGGTGTATAAAATTTGTGCTTAGCGCTGAGGGGACCCACAGCCTAGGTGAAATTGCCAATCCCAGAGTATCTATGACTTTGATCCTGGCAGAGGCAGAGAGCAAGAATCACAACAGTACATAATGGGACACACAGCATAGATTAACAAAGTGCTACATAGCCATCCTAAGAATTTCAAATCTTTTTATGTTTTCCAGTCACTTTGTATTTCTGCAAAAGAAATTTGTACAAAGTATGTTCCTCAAAACAGCCTCAGAAGTGTTCAAATTATTTTTTAGTCCAAATCCAGCTTCACATAACTTCAAATCAATGGAAATTTTCTTTGAAAATGGTTAATTGCAGAGAACTAGTTACTTAACAAGAAAATTTTTTTAGAAGTCTCTCATGACAAAACATGTGTCTGATTTTGATGCACGTTACCAGTAATCAAAGTGGGAAGTCAGAGATACATTGGGAACACAGTATTTAGGGAGTGACCTTCCCAAATCACACCATTGTTAGCCAGTATCCCCAGGGCAAACTTCCAGCTTTGTTCTGACACTTTACCCCTAGAAGTTACCAATAAAGCACTTCACCAAGGACAGAACACCAGTCAAATCAACAAAATGTTTCTAACGTGGTTCATGTTATTCAGTGAATACTAACAAGTCCTTTCTTAGGACTAGTTATCCTTTTCTTCTCCACTTGGCATTCTTACATATGGAATTCTGACCCTGTCAACAGACATGAAAGAAAACATTTCCAGCAGGAACATGCTAGACATAGATAACATTTACCAAAGGACAGGCCCTTCTTATTCTTTTTCTCACTTCCATTTTGAAATATATTTCTATTTTAAAAAGCATGTTTTCATTTGCAGTTTAGATTTATCATAGAACCCTAAAAGGGTTTGGGTTGGAAGGGACCTTGAAGATCACCTAGTTCCAACCCCACTGCCATGGGCAGGGACACCTTTCACTAGACCAGGTTGTTCAAAGCCTCATCCTGTCTGGCCTTGAACACTTCCAGGGATGGGGCATCCACAGCTTCTCTGGGCAACCTGTTCCTTTGTCTCACCACATTCCCAGTAAAGAATTTCTTCCCTAGATCTAACCTAAATTTACCCTCTTTCAGTTGAAAACTGTTGCCCCTTGTCCTGTCACTATGGGCCCTAGTAGTCTTTCTCCATCTTTCTTATAAACCCCCTTTTTCTACAGAAAGACCACAGTAAGATCTCCACAGTAAGTTCTCCCCTGCTCTTCTCCAGGGTGAACCCCAGCTCTCTCAGCCTGTCTTTGTAGGATGGGTGCCCCATGCCTCTGACCATCTTCATGGCCTCCTCTGGACCTGCTCCAACAGGTCCATGTCTTTCCTGTACTGGGAACCCTAGAGCTGGACACAGCACTCCAGGTGGGGTCTCACAACAGCAGAGTAGAAGGCAGAATCGACCGGCTGGCCGTGCTTTTTTGGCTTTCCAGGCTGTAAGGGCACAGTGCTGGCTCATGTCCAGCCTCTCATCCACCAGCACCCCCAGGTCCTTCTCAGCAGGACTGCTCTCAGTCAGTACATCCCTCATCTCTATTGATACTGGGGCTCGGACAAACACAGGCACAGGACCATGTAATTGACCTTGTTGGGCCTCATGAGGTTCACATGGGTCCTCTCTCTCTCAAGGTCCCTCTGGATGTCAAGGTCCCTCTGGAGGTCTTCCTGCAATTCTAGACATTTTCTTCCTCAACTCCATCTCCCAGCCTGGGCTTGTGACATGCAGGACAAGGTGGAGTTGAAATTGCTCACAGGAAAAAGGTGAAAGGCAGTGCAGAGCTGCTCCAAGCATTTCGGAATCTTTCTACCTCCTTCTCATTCCCACCCCACCTGTGGGACTGGCATCCACCTTCTCCCATTATTTCTAGCAAGAGAATTCAGTTCCCTCTTGAGGAAGGACAGTGAGTGCTGATGACTGCATGCACAGTTTTTGACAGTTCTCCTCTGCAGGGAAAGGCAAAAGAGAGGGATCAGTAATCTGGAGACCAAAAGCTCTTAGTGCTGGTGACTCACAGACCTTGTGTGAAACAGCAGTGCAGCTGGAGGGGTGCCAGCAGCACCTCCTGGCCCAGCGCCTTGGCCTGACTGTGCTACCAACCCGCTTGAGAGAGCTTTGCCACTTCATGGCCCTGCAGTGGAACCAGCAGGAGCTGGTGGTCTCGCCTGTACAACGACCTTCTTTGGGCCATGGAGGATACACAGTCAGCCTTGTAACAATTCACTGGGGTTAAACAGGAAGAGAAGGTGGAATGAGAGAGAAAAAAGGTCCTGATTTAAACACACAAGTTGGAAATCATCTCATCTTGTACTGAAGGTCTAAAATTAGCACAAGGAATCACACCCTAGAAATGCTTGTTTCTCTCCACTGGCTACCAAGGGTGTTTAGGTGGTGAGCTCAGATACAGAGATGCTGTAAATCCCACCCCATGTTTATGGTCATAGCTGTTGCTGACAGGAATGCCAGATGAAATTGGTAAATATCTCAGGATGCGCTGAGGCAGGATGGGGCTGAGATCATGTTGGGAGGGAACATATATGCAGGAAAATAGGTATATGGTAAATACATTTATTTCTCAGATGTTTCAAGCATATGTTTCAGACTTGGACAACCTCTTGACCGCTCTCTAATTCACTAGGCCTAAATCCAAAGTAGATCCTTGAGAATTGAATGTGCACCTTTCTTCTATTAAGATTACTGAAATATCAAGAAAATACGTTTTGCAGTTTACTAAATACTTGCAGGCACTTTTTCTATATGTTGCCTGGAAGTAGAGCTGGCCTCCTTTAAACAAGGAGAAAGTTCTTCTGTAGATGACAGAAGAGATGAGATTGGCTGTGAGCCTAAATGAGGCCAATATTACTCTTTTTTATGGAAATTCAACAGCATTTTTCAATTCATTATGTGAAAATGGCAATTTTATCCATGATGAACAGCCCATAGGCCACCCAGGGACACCTAAAGCTCGTGGCCTGCCAGCAGACCAGTAGTCCCACAGCAGCTCCTAGGGCTGGCTTCCCTTGCTGTTGGTGGAGGCAGGAAGAGCAGTGCTGTGTTGGGAGCTCCAGAGCAGCCAGGTCAAGGTGGGCTTGCAGTGCCACTGTCTCTTTCCATGGCAACAGGAGGGGCAGGAGCCAAAGCAGAGGAGCCAGGCAGTGTGAGAACTGCTCTCTGGGCAGCCCAAGGCTAATCCCTGGTCCTCCTGTGCAGGGGCATGGCTCCGTGCTGACCATGGCAGATGGAGACGATAGCTGGAGTAACAAACCATGGCTGCACACACATACTTACTGCTTTTGGCAACTTCCTGGGCATACTATTTATGGAAACCTGGACTGCAGTGGTGTCTGTTGACCAGTGCCATGTTGCAGGAGGCATCCTACAGAGACTCTCCGTGGAGTTGCCACCATGCAGAAGTCAAAACCAAACCACGCTGTTGGGTGGGTGAGGGAAACAAATGGGTGAGGAAGACAGTACAGGATGGGCAAAACAACAGGAGGCTTACATTTGTCATTACTTCTCCTGCCAGTTGCAAGAGTCACAGGGTTTCCTCCCCATTTTCCATGCCGCACAATAGCACCAGTGGCTGAAAAGGCAGCGTGGCATTCCCAGTGTGGGATCAGCTGTTGACTGGCAGCGCAGACAGCGCACAACAAGGTACTGGCGCACTGCAGCTCTTCCCCATCTCCCTTTTCACACAGCGAACTCCTGAGGGAGGTTCCCTGGCCAGGTGGGGTGTGCAGAGACCAGTTTATGACTAGAATTATTTTTGTAACAAACCACAGAGGTTCATTTCCATATTTCATTTCTAGTAACAAACGTCAGCGGATTTTTTGTAAAATTAATCGAGTCGAGATGGCTTTGTTTGCAGCTCATAAAATAATGCTCATGTTTCTCTCTGAGGACGTGCTACCCGAGGCCTCCCCCACCCTGCTACAGCAGTTTATCTTTCCGCTGACCATAATCCCACAATATGTCCCCATACAGCAGGCAATATTGTTTACACAGGTCAATAAATGGAGTATTCTGTACAGTAATTTATGCTGTAAAGTATGTACATATATCACAGTAGCAGTCACAAATGCTTTAAACTGCCTTATTTATTAGATTGGTTAGAATTTCCCCCCCTTGCTCCAGAATACTTTAAATTATTTTTATTGTTTGCATTAGGTATTTTTTTAGTTGCTGCATTTTGACCCAATTATTGAAAAAAAATGGTTTTACAATAAATAAATATCTAAAATGTAAGTAGAAATAGCAAATTCACTGCCCATCCAACTAATATAGCTCTGATTATGATTACAAATAAATATGGTATACTCTTATCTGTGTATCATAGTATATGCCAGAAATCATACTCCACTTGCGATCAATACGAACAAGAGCTTTAGTAACTTTCACTTGTTTCATTCTTCCATTGTGAGACAAAAATATAATAAACTACTTAATGTAAAATGCCCCCCATGAGAGCCCTGGTCTTATTCCTCCCTCAGGCAAAACTTACATTGGCTTCAGTGGGAGATTTACCTAAGTACAACATAGGGACATTACAAAAATAAATATATGGCATATAAACTGTACTTGTGCTTTGTAGTCAGTCCTCTCCTCTTTAGTAAGAAACATAGGGTAAATGCTACATCTGTAATGCTCCTCTGTCTCACTCCTTCCCTTCTGCTGTACAAGAAAAAAATGGGATTTAAAACCAATCATATTTGTTCCATTCGCTCAAGAAAAATAGAAGTATTTTGGGGATCAGTTCCAAGCCAAACTAGGAAATAGAAGAAAATGTTGCTTTTGTTTATTTTCATGTTAAATTATGTTACACAATTAAACAGGATAATGCATACAAAGGCAATGAAATTATTAATGACTTATTTTACTGTTTGGAGATTTTGCTATGTCCACAGTTCATGTAAAACTCATGTAGCACAGTTTCTGGGATGGTGAAAAATCCTACTGTAATGTAACAGAATGAGCCTTAAGGATTTGTAAGAATAAGCACTTTTATATTAAAAAGCAAATATTAATTCATCAGTAATATTACTTTTTTAATGTGACAATAAACCATGAAATCAACATCCTTCTGTCTCAATTATGCCTCATCTGTCTCTTTCTTAAACCTTTTTCCAAGGGAAGCAGTTGCCTGGTTTTGTGTTACAGCTTTTGAATCTCATCACAGTCACCTGTGCTCCTGCCTAAGTCACCTACCCTTATTCACACTTCCTTCGTGGGTGAGCTCATGAAAGCTACGTACAAGGAAGGAAGAAAGGCTCTTTCTTTACAGCAGATCTCATTAGCAGGACACCAGTTTTAACTGGGGTGTCTGGCAGAACCAAAGATGTGAAAAGAGGCAGCTCTCTGGGAAAAGGAGAGCAGTCACTGCTACATTTTGGTGAGGCACCAGATGAGAACATCGCCAATCCAAGCTTTTCTTTATGCAGATGTAGGAAACAAGCCCCTCTGTACATAAGACCAGTACTGTCTGTAAGTAGTGCCAAAGCCAGCCACAATTTCAGCAGTTGCAGAGCAGCAGTTCCCAATTTACAGCCACTATTGTAATAAAAGCACAAGAAATACAAGTCACTCTCCAGCCTGCCTTCCACTGTCCTCACACACACGCACAATATTTACCAACTACTTCCCAATTCCTATGGCTTCTTCCCACACAGGATTGCCATCTCTTAGGAGTACTTATTCCATACTTAGGCCAAAACCTAAATGCTGCTGTTTTAACATGGCCATTTTGCAAGTGGTAGAGTCTTGTGGTCCTTTTCTGCTCTATCAATACCTGTGGAGTCAGAGGCTGGACATTTTCCTATGTCTTTCTGGAGAAGATGTATTTTTCCAGGCAGCATCTGACAGCCAGGGCAGGTACTGGCTGCACATCTCAGGTGCAGCACAGAAGAAATGACCAAACAGTGCTCTGCACTTTGATGAGTCCCCACCATACACAAACCTGCGCATTCAGTGGACTGTAACCATCACAAGCTGAAGCACATAAATGGAGAGCTTTGGCTACTGAGGGTGGAGAATGGATTTCAGGAGGTGAATATGCTCATGACGGGCTGACACATGGCATTGCTGCTCCTGATCACTGCTGGGACACTGCTGTTGGGACAGGAAAACAGGCAAAGAACAGTCTCCCCAGGCACTGCCTGCAGCATCGAAGGATGGGAGAACACTTCCCCAGGCACGGCCTGCAGCAGCTGAGGATCTGATGAACCATGCACAGAGGGACAGTTCCATGTAGCTGTGTTTCCAAGCCCACCAAGGCTCAGAGTGAGCCCACTGCTATCTCCCACACCAGTGCTCGTTCAGTCCTACACACCAGACACAGCTTCATTAACTTCTGCCAGTTAATAAAACTCTTTGTTTTAGCACCGCTTCTCCCTCTGAACACCTCAGCGCTTGGCTGGTAATCCTGCAAAATATTCATGCAGAATTTTAGTTCCTGACTTGTTCCTCTTAAACTTCCTCTTCTCAGTGTAATTCAAGGTCGTGAAAGAAATTAGGCACCACTGAGCTAAAGACCTGGAGGGCCCATTACAATGATCTAGTCTTACTTCCCAGGAAAACACAGGCCATAACATTTCATCAAGGGATTTCTTTATGAAAGGCTAATAACTTGATGAAGAGAAGCCTAACCTTTTATTAAGGCACCCAATCTTGATTTAAAGACACAGAGCAATGAAGAATTTACCACAGGTCTTTGACTCCTATTTGCTAAAAATTCAGCCCCAGTGCTTCATTTTGAATGGCATCAAAGCCAACTGCAAAGTCATACAGAAAAAAAAAAAGAAAACTCAAAACCTGAAGATGGGATATGTGTTCTGAAAGGGGAAAAAACAGGGGGGGAACTTTGCATTTTAGGGGAGTTTCTCTCCCTAATTTGAGGAAAGAGTGCATAGAGAGTAGTATTTGCTATTCTGAAATAAAATAGTCTGTGATCTTGTTCACTGAACATGCAAGCCCACAAGACAAAACACAAAAGGAAACATTGCAATACGTCTTGCTGAAATGCAGGCCCTGTCATCATACTTCCACATTTGCATCAAGTTCACATTCATCATAATGTGATTCTTGCATTTTGTTTAATTTAGATATAGGAACCAGCAGCACATCTTGATGTTCCTTAAAATGAACACCAGGCCACTCAACTGCCTGGATACAGATTATTAGCTTGAAACCTCCCGTCCTATGAGGAATTACAAATCAGTAGAGATGTACTGTTACAGTGTCTCCTAGGACCATTTATGCAACTCCTGATGGTGTGAATTTGAACTGATTTGATATTCTGTAGTCATTTTTCAAACACCAGTGTTACAAATCAGCTGTAAGAAGCTAAGGTTACATATGTCAAGAACTGTGACTTGAGAGCACATATGCCTACACGGAGCTTAAAATAATGGGGAACACAGTCCTATAGATACAAATCTTTCTTTTTCTTCTTTTTTTTCATGCTCCTTAGAAAAAAATTTATTAGTTGCACAGTGCTGTGGACTGCTTATGATTTACAAATCCTAGCAGGTAAGCAGGAGAATGAACACTAAGCACAAAGAGTGTATCCATTTTGGAAAGCCACTGGGGAAAGGGTACCCATCTTTACAAGATTTCCCTGAGAAAAATCCCCAGCCCTTTCACTGCTGTCATACTTCTCAAAAAGTACTAAAAGCAGGCTTTTGCAGCCATGTGTACTTAATGGTTTAGGCATTGTTAGAAGACAAATAATTTCAGGTGCCTGGGATCTGGATGACTTGGATGAACCTTCATTTGAGGGAAGAGCTCCTGGATCCAGGCAGGCAGCAATGCCTAAGCAGGGCAATAATCTCCAGTCCCTTCTAAATAATCAGCACCTAATGCAGGGCCTCAGACAAGACCTTCCACCCACCTGGATTAAGAAAAGTACATTCCTACAGGTATTCTTCAGGTACCAAGCAAACCTCTTAGGAAACAAGTGAGCCAGGCAACAGTTCCAGGTTGGAGGGTTTTGTTTGTTTGTTCTGGGGTTTTCTTTGCAGGCCAATGCAGCAGGTTTTTTGTTGCAGCCTAAAAGGAAGCCTTAACATAAACAGGCCCTCTCTCAGGAAGAGACCCCACTCCGAGCTGCCCATTGGGATCAAGTACTTACTTATAATTCATACTGGTGTTTGAAAAATGACCACAGAAAATCAAATCAGCAGAAACGCACACTCCCAAGACAGGCTCCACAGTCCCAACACCAGCCACAGTACACCCTCTGCCAAGGGCCTGGGACCTGTTCCACCACAGCATGTGCAATCCATCCTTAGGTCATTCTTGTACATCTAATACTGGCAGCAGCAGCAGAAAAAAAATAACTAGGCTTAATGGTCCTTTAATGTGATTAATAGAGTAATACTTGGTGGCATCCTAAACTCACTGATGAACCAGAAACAAAAAGAGGAAGCTAAGAGTGATGAAAGTTCTTTACGCTTCAAGGACACAAAATATAAACAATGTAAAAATATAAATCTGCTTCTGCAAGTGACTGCAACCTGGTCAGTCTGGATTCAGTCTATTGTTTTTATAGCTCTCTTCATGATGCAGAATGGACTATAAGCTTAAAAATAGGTTTAGATGAGGTAGACATAATTTGTTCTTGTTTCATCAGAACGTAAATTCTGACCAGGGAGAAATTTAAATATCTAAGCTTAGGTCCTCTAACTAGCTTGAGCTAATAGTTTCTAATCAAAACAAGGTATTCTTTGCTGTGTATGAAGTTATTTGAGTTAAAACACAACAAGAGTACAGGATTTAAGCTTAAATGCTGTAAATGAGGTGTACACAAAATTTTATTTTGTGTTGGCTGCTTTAGGTCAGGCTCACAAAACTCATCATCATCATCCAGACAAAGCCACAAGAAGAGGATAAAGCTATCCTGTCTGTTTCCAAGAATAAGACAGGGGTAAATTGATACCTATTTGACATGCTTTCATAAAGCTCCTGTAAAAGCATGAATAGGTGCTTTGAGAAGATGGAAGGCAGTTGGAACCCTGAAAGCAATCCAAAATTCTCTTTTGATTATACCTTTATCGTGCATGCTTTCTGAAAATTTTACACTAAAGAAACAGAAGCGACCCAACTGGGTTTGCTTCTTCAGCTCAGCTGTTCTATTCACCTTTCCATTCGCCTTTCCAGTGCCAATTTAAAACATGTGGGTCAAGCACAACTGGCTCATAATGAAGAGATGACATTTGGATTACATTGCATTTATTAAAATATTATTAAAGTAACAAAAAGATTACATTAATTGGTCTTGCTAATTTTAAGTAGTGTTGCAAATTGTACACCGTCCTAGTTGCCCTCTCTAAAATAGCCTGGACAGATCCTAATTCCACTACAGCTCCTTTTCGAACAAGATCGCAGAAACAAATCTTCGTGGATTTCAGCACAAAGTATCCCAACCTCAGCACTGAATCCCCTCTGCAGCATTTTCCCAGATAATACTCTTCAGATTACTCCTGAATGTCATTCAGTCAGCTTCCAACTCACTCAAAACATCCTACCTGTGAGAACTTATTAATTTCCAAAATTACATATTAACATGAAAGACACCTTGGTTTATCTAGCCAACATAGCAAAACAGCGCTGCAGTATGAAGTAGCCTCAAAAAATAAGAAGCACTTGAAAGTCAACTCATTTTTCTGTTTCCAGAATGTTTGGAGTTTCAGTTGTAAATGACAGAACTATGCAAGCAGAGCTCCCATACAAAAATCACAGCCCACAAGAGCTGCATGGGAGAGACACCTTCAACTCCAGAACTCTAGGAAAGCTTTCTGCACTGAGTTGTAACAGGACAGGAAGACAATCTATTTAACTGAGATGCATTGTAGTGCCTGGGTCCCCTGACAGCCCTGGAGGTCACTGTCTAATGCTGCATGAATTATCTGTGACTTCCCAAGGAGCAATTCCTACAAGCAAGAAAGCACAGCCAGAAAATTAGTGCCTCAGTATCAAAGCATTTAGTACATACACAAAGCAAACACATATATGACGAAGTAGTTGTGATTCTTTTGACATGGAAGAAACAAATTGGCTTTGATTGAGCTACAACTCCATGTACCAACCTGGGCTGAGTGGGTTGGAAGGGATATACCTCCTGCTAAATATCAAGGGGAGCTCCAACTTCACTGTGCTGCTCGTGCTTTCAGATCTAGGTACATCTTACAGGCATACCATGGAATTCCAGACGACCCTGCCTTACTACCTTTCACTGCATCTTGGATGGATTACCAGAAAACTAGACTTTTAGGATGATCTGAATGACTATGAAGAGGTAATGTTAAGAGATCTTGTAGAGTGGCATGGAAAAGCTCTTACTGTGGAGACAGCATGGACAGCGTGGGCAATGCGTGTCAAGACTACTAAGACATGAAAAGGAAGTCATAAATAGCTTAAGTATGGCATAAAACCAGACAGATTGCAAAAGGAAGCATTGAAAAGGCTTTTTCAATTAAGGGTAAGACCTTTCTTCTTGAAGTGGTAGAAAAAAAGGATTTAGGAAGGGGAGACAAGGTCAGGTTACCGGATAATGCAGTCTTCCTGGGTGGCAAGATACCTGCCAAATGATATGAGACAGCATGAATGTTAGAGGTTCCAGAGAGGAGCTGGTTACAGGAATTAAGGTCTGAGGTGATGAGCTCAGCACCAACTGTCTAAAAAACAGAATGGACAGCTCAACCAAGACATCTGATCTGGGTACAGCTGCAACCCAAATGGCTCACAAGATACTCAGGTACTCAGTCAGTACTGAATTCTCCTCTGGCATACTGTCCATGCCCCTTCCCAAGCTCTAGAAAATCCTGCAGAGACAAGTGGAGGTCAGAGAGTAAGAATGAGAATGAGCAAGTTGGGGGTCAGAGGGTGTAAGGGTAGAGGCAGAGACTATCACCAGAAGAGATTGAAATGAATGAGATTTGTTTATCCTAGAAAAGAGGCAGATAGGAAGGCACACAGTGAGATAAAATACCAAATGGTCTAGAGAAGAAATATCTGACATTTCTCTCTAACTTGCTGCATAACACAAGAATAAAGGAACATTCAATGAAATGAAGACCTCATGTATTCAAAGCTGATCAAATGAAATTCTCTTTCACATAATGTGCAATTGGACAGTGGAAGATATCACCACAGGAAGCACTGAGGTCAAGAACTGTGCAGAATTCAAAGAAGGATTGGATGGCTATATGGATCACAGGAACATCCAGTCAGAACAATTATGCTAAACTTTGGAAAAAGTAAAAAGTAAGTGTTTCAGAATTTAAGCCAGTACCTGACTACGGGAGAACTAAAATTAGGTTTCTGTAAGGTAAAATTAGGTTTCTGTAGGTTTCTGTTCTGTAGATTGTTCTACATCTTCCTCAGAAGTCCTCCCATCTTCTTTGCAAGGATAGAAGTTCCCTTTAGGCCAGAACATCAGTCTACATAAACTACACAATTTCTATTTTCCCACTTCCACATAAGCTTTAGAGGCACTGAACAGCTTTGTGTAGTAGCTGCAATAATGTCAGCAGATTCAAACCCTCCTTTTTTTCACTAGTGATACATCCATGTGATACTACCACTAGTGATACTACCACCTGTAGTTAATCAGCACAAGGTGTTTTTATCTCAGTTTCCTTGATCATAGTGTGGCTGCAACTGTGGAGCTGCAGCCTTGTAGACATGGAGCGACAGCATTCGCTACCTCCCTCACCTCACCCCAGAGATAAGCTCAGTCTTGTCAGCTCCTTTTCACTGTCTTGCATTCCCTCTTACAGAAGACATAAAACTTGATCAGGACGTAAGGTTAATCCAGTAGTTAGCTCTCTGTTGGGAGGCTTGTGCGTATGAACCTCCAATTTCCTGACAATATACCCCAAATAGAAGTGATATACTGTCTTCTCTGGCCATGGTGCTAAATAAAAGGAGCCCAGGCCTCCTGTCAATATCCATATAGTTAATCTGTATGCTCCAAACCTTGTCTACCAGCTTCAGGACCTCAGGGCTAAGCAGGAGATACAGGCTCCATCCAACTCCTGCTGCAGTGGCAGCAGTTCTGTATTTGCACCACAGCACATGTCAGTAAATTTACTTCGAGTGCCTCTCTAATGCCTGCACAACCACACTATTTTTCTAGGCATAGGTAGTTTCCTAGATAGGCATAGGCACCTGAAATCTATTTAATTGCAGCTTTGGTGCTTACATCCCCTTTTGCAGGTATACCTTTTTCCAGTTTTCCCCTGCTTCTCTAGCCTGGTAAACTACCTGTTGACCTCAAATTCAGCTTGTTGCTGTCCCAACTCTTCCTAAGTAGTAGCCCAACAATCTCTATCTTAACTAGACCTGAAGCTAGGCCTGAAAGAAGACAGGACAACATTTACCTTCCCCCTACCCTTTCCTCCTCTTTGAATGTGGTTTGGGGGAATCCACATTCAGTATGGCTTGCATGCAAAGGTTGTTCATTCTATTAGCAGGCAGATAGGTACTATTTAGGAATCTGCACAAACAGAATCCAAATAAAAACAAACCCTGAAACCCTGGGGAGGAATTATTCCCCTAAACTATTTTCCTACTTTTCTCTGTGTCTTTATTGTCCTCCTGCTTGTTCCACAGGACAGTTTCGTGTACTGTAATTGTGCATCATTCACTTGACTGAGTTATGTGTTCCTGAAGCTGTATTTCACCATAGCCAACTCAGAAGGTAACTGTCCTTTACTTGTGCAGCAGTTTGTGAAGTTTCTGCTCTCTGCTCAGTACCACTTCCTTAATTTTTATGATCTTGTATTACTACAAGTATTTTCTGGTATCTGTACTGATCATTACTGTAATTTTAAAATCTCTTTAAGGTCTCTTTGACCCCTCAGAATGAGCCTCTTAACTTTGCCTCAGCACTGCAATCATTGAAACCATTAAGAGTTTAGTTGCTTTATAATGCACCTTTCTCCAAACATAACCTTCCTGAGACAGTGACCCATGCTCCATGCAGTAGTCTGGGGCCTAATAACCATCTTCCAGAGGACTGTATTGCCTCTTTGGTGGTGCATTATAGTTCACTGTTCCATCGGTCTCGTGTCTTGTTTGCCTTTTTTATTGCAGCTGTGCACTGAAGTGACGTTTCCTATGTGCTTTTTTTCCACAGTAACCCCTTTCTCTCTCTGATCAGCGTGTTGAATGTAACACCCATTCCCTACATTTGCTCTTTGTTCCCAGACTAATTACTTTTCATTTTCTACACCAAGCAGCATTTGCCATCTGCTGGCTCATCAGCTAAATGATCCAAATCCCTTTTGAATCCGCTTGCATTGTTCCTTATCACTTCTCTGTGCTTCCAGTTTTACCATCCAACCAGTGGAGATTTCATGTATACAGTGCTCAGCTGAGGCATAGTAGCAGAGAAATGGGAAACCACAGGATCTTCTCACATCTAGGGCAGAGCATCCTGCCTGGATTTGCCACTTGCTGCATTCATATAGAAAAGAAGGGTTAGCTCTGGCAAAAAATAGGTTCACATATGCTTCGGCCTGCTTGAGATAAAGGATGGCTTTAAGCCCAGGCCCTGTGCTGGAGGACAGTGCAAGGCAGTCTCTTACACCAGAGATCCCAAGACAGGATGCAGCTTTCAGAGACTTCATCTGGTGTGCCCACACCGAGATACAGCACGTACCCCACTGCCCACATTACAGGTCCCATAATGTGTTCTGGAAGAAGAGGCACATTCCACATCTCCTCAAACCATGTCCTATTTGTGCGTGCATGGGTGTCAGCACATGTGTGCACATGGGGAAAGGGGAAAAGGAAAGATGAACAGGGAAAAAAGATGAGATTTCACCCTTATAGAAACCAGCACCGTTATAGCCCTACAGGTAAAAGTATCAATTTCCTCTCAGCCCAACAGAGCAATTTCAGAAAATCTGGCACAAAGACCTAATTGTGGGTCACCCAATTGTGGCCTTATGGTACCTGAAGGGAGAATACAAAAAAAATAGACAGAGACTGTTTGCAAGGGCATGTAGTGACAGAACAAGGGGAAATGGCTTCAAACTGAAAGAGAGTAGGTTTAGATGAGACAGTAGGAATAAATTCTTTACTGTGGGGATAGTGAGGCACTGGAACAGGTTGTCCAGAGAAGCTGTAGATGCCCCATTCCTGGAAGTGCTCAAGACCAGTTAGATGCTGGGCTGAGCAACCTGGTCTAGTGGAAGGTGTTCCTGCCCATGGCAAAGGGGTTGGTACCAGATGATCTTTAAAGTCCCTTCCAACCCAGGCCATTCTATGATGATTTTATGAACTTGTTCTGAAATCCCTCAGGAAATGTCCAGTGTGTGGAAGGCCAGATGTATGTGTAAGAACCAGGGGTCAGCTGGGGACAGGCACTTTTTTCCAGGCTCTGAGAACCAAAATAGTGTGGGCTAAGCACTGATGCTTTTAAAAAAGGGTTTATGGACAGGCTTATGCTGTGCTGAAGCATGTGACACATGGCATTCTCTTGGAAACTATTTTCTGTCTCAGCAATAGGAATCCTGGCTTGATGGTCTATTGCCTTTGCCTTATTTTCTTTGTCATTTAAGGAAAAAATATGTTGGATCACCCAGAGTGAGCAATCTTTGGGATGATTTTTTTTTGGTCTTCCCTTGAAAGCATTGCACATATTTGATGCATTACCTGTTGCCTATCCAAGATGCATTCATGGAAGAGAACTAGACAACCTGGGCATTGCTTTCAAATTTCCTAATAATTTATTTATGTGGAAAATGACCACAGAATGGTTCATTCAGAAAGTTAACATTTTGCAGCTGTTTTAGGGTCCACATGTAAAATGATCTTTTTTTTTTTTTTTTGCAGTTCATTGATTTTCTGAATCCCAAGTTCAGAAAGACTGAGCTTGATTTCAAACATTTACTGATCCCATTTACAGTGTTTTTACATGGTGATTTGAGTTAGGAGTGCAAAACATAGATAAATCTTTAATAAGCTATGAACGTCAGAGGAAATAATTTGTGCCATGCCTTTCTCGGGCAGGCAATCAGCATAACCAGCAAAACTAACTTGTCCTTGGCTGTGATTGGAGTTACTACTTCTTATCCCAAATTTTTCACATTTAAAATCAGCTGGGGTTTTAGATGTTTGGCATTTTTTAAAAACAATTTTTAACTCTAATTGAGCATGGAAAAATTAGCATTTACTCCATACTACACTCACATCCTCTGTTCTGCTACAACAGTGCAGTAGGAAAAAAGAGTTTTGCTAATTCATGACATTCTTTATTAATATGTAAATCAGAGGATTTTGTCACAGTCATGAGTGGAAAGATTCTTTGTAGTCTTCCTTTCAGTCTTAGCTCTCTAATAAAAGAATGAAGCTCCAAGCTTAGCTTCATGTCTGAAGAGTTAGCATTCTGGGAGAACAGTGACAGCCAATATTCAGCATTTTTAAACAGTAAAACTGCTGCAATCTGGTTTAGACCTGTTCCTGTACATCGCAGCTGTATGATTTGTGCAGCACACAGACTCACAGAACTGCCTGGAATTCAGGAGTGTGATTGGACCATGCATCCCTAGTCTTATTAGATTCACTGAAACTTCTGAAAACCTTCTCTATCATAACATTTATACCCCACCTGGCACCTCAGTCTTGGTTTCCCTTCTGACAAATTTGCATACAATGAAAGTAAGACAGGAATCTTACAAAAAAGGAAGGATTCCAATGTTCCCTAAATGACAGTATGATTTTCCCTATCTCGTAATCTGAAGCAATTGAAATTCTCTCCAAAAGCATTGCAGAGGCCTCTGTCTACATGCAACCCAACCAAACAAAATAACCCCAAACCTGTATCAACCAGTCTCCTCCTCTGGCTCACAAACCTCTTCTGGGTATTTTTGTACCTGTAGCCTCAGCACTGGGTTTTTTTCTTTTCTACTACTTCCTACTCCTAGTGTAGTTGTAACACTCATGCCATTTCATCCTTTCTGACATGCTGTCCTCTTTTTCCCATTTTACTCTCCACATTCTACTTGTTTATCCCTTCCTTTAGTGTTGTGGCAATTCTGACTCTCTCTGGGACTCCACACTGGGCTGAGAGCCAGCATAGGCCAGATCCATTCAAGAGGCTGTTTTCTCAGGAGCTGTCAGTTTCCCAGTACCTCAGAACAGCCAAAGGATGAAGTGTTAAGAAGACTGTGATGCATGGCAGAAAAGTGAGAAGAATACGAAAGACTGGCTTTTGCGACTAACATTCATCTTAGCTAATATCAAACATTCCAAAGCACAGACATTTACATATGAGCTAGTCATCCTGGAATCTGTATAGTCAGGCACATTCAAGGCTAGCTGAGCTGTGGGTATCTAAATTAGGAGAAATTAATTAAATCCTTCACTTTTGATTCAAATTGCATCTTCTGTATCAGCAGTCAGTAAATCCACTACATGCACTTCACTGATGTCAATAGTATTTTTCAATACTTACATTCTTAGAGACATCACAAGACATTAACATGAAAAACTATGCCAGAGTACAGCTCTGTCTTCCAGAGTACCTCAGGATCCTTCCTGCCTGTTAACTGCAAGGTGCAACAGAATCTGTAATTTGTTTGGTATTCACTGTTATTCAGGAACCCTGAGAGACAGAACAAATACACTGACTAATTTCCGCCATGGAGAACCTGAGGTCTCCTATGGCTTTACAGAGAAAGAACCCCAGCAATAATGCCTTGCCCTCTGTTCAGAGAAAAGAGAATATGTAAGCCAATGGCATCCATTAAATCTCTGATTACAATACCAACAAAAAAGTATTGTAGGCAGGAAGTAAAATATATGGACTTCCATATAACTGAGATCTCAAATGACTCTGAGGAGAAGGAAAACAGTGGCTCCAAGCAGAAAAAGGGAGACGAACTGGAGGTAACTGACCTCATAAGAGAAAAATCCTCCGCCTTCCTTAGCACAGACTACCTGGAGTTTACAGCAGAAAACTAACATTTCAGAGAGTAAGAACTCTCCTCCTATGCAACTTTTAAACAGGTTGACAAGAGGTCTGCAAAGTCCTGCAGTCAGCAGGGAGTCCCTCTGCTGGGTCACTACCAAGAGAAATCCATTGTCTCTGAATATGGAGAAACAGGGCAGTTAGGTGAGAGACACAGATTTAGGCTTCTTTATATTATTGTGATCCAATATGCCTACCCATGGTTTTGTTGTTGGTTTGAGGCTTCTTCCAGCTGCCTAACAGTGACTCTGTTGCTTTGAATAGACTGTCCTGTGTTGTAGCAAGCGACCACTTTAGGCAGAACCCTGTATGAACGTCTGCGTCCAACAATGCTTCAATTTCTGCTGGGAACAATCAAGAAGCTCTAAGAACCACAGTAAACGAGATCAAGGACTCCATTTCAACTTCTCATTGAAACAGTGGGGCAAAACTTGTAATCAGTGAGTATTAGCCTAGGAAGACTATGAAAATAAAAGGTCAATGGGATAAAGACACACATTATATTTATATATAGATAGTATACTCTTACTTAATGTCTTTGAGTACTGAGCCACAACTTCAGATTCATTAAAAATGGGGCAGGTGGCAATCCACTCATGTATATTTGCTCTTCACACAAGCAATTTTGCATGGAAGGAACTGCTGAAATGGAGATACCAGAGCACTATTGGGATGATGTAGAAATCTTTGCAGATGTGCAATTTTCATCTAAAATAAATTCTACTGCAGTGTCCTAAACTGCTTCAGCACAAAATTAGCCAAAATAAAACTTATTTTTATGTATTCTTCCCAGTTGCAAGGGCAGATGCAGCCCTGACGTATGACTGGGAGAGGATTCTTCACCATTCAGCTGTGCCCACAGGATCTGCACCAGCAAAGAATGTTGCACCCAGCAATGGTAATGAGCAAGAGGAAGAGAGAACTGAGAGATCTTTAGACTCTTCAGTAAATTCACACTTTGTGTAAAATAGGCCTGATGTATTGCTCCATTCTGGACACTAGCGCACCTCTCCAAAATTACTACTGGGAGGTAAAGTAGATTTGTAAAATAAAGCCATGAGAACAGGCCCATGTGCCAGCATTTTACTCTTCTTAGTTGGGCAGTTTGAAGACATAGGACAAATATTAGTTGGTGACACCTTTCCCTTCAACCACTGGTCCTATGATCTGCAGCAGTAACACAACAACCATATTGCTCCATCATTAGCAAAATGCCTGAAGCTAACTATTGGCTCTGATTCTTTCCAACAGCCTTTACAGGTTTGTTTGTTTTTCATAACTGCTTTGCTTCCCACCGTTTTTAACTCAGGTCTTTATTCTTGCCTTGAGAATGCCTTCTATGCAAAGAGCCTCACAGCCACTTCCCCTAATGCCAGGCCCAAATGTAGACTGCTGCTCTCTGCAAGTTTTCGTTTTATGTTATTTTATCCTTTCAGAACTGTTCTTAGTAACATGCTGAGAAAAAAAAATTTAAAGGGGGGGCGGGGGAAAGAGATTGTTTGCAAGTGTAGATTATCCTGCAGAGGTTTGGCAGTTTTTTGTTGTTTGGTGGCTTTTTCTGTGGTGTTTAAAAATCATGCCAGAGAAACACGGATTTCTATCCCTGGCTAGAAATCTTCCTAAGGTTCTTTCATTCTTGAAAGAGCAAGAGCAGCTCTGCTTAGTAGAACTAATTAATCATAATTGTAATAAAACACATATTCCACTTCAAGATATCTGACTGCATTGTGGTTTAGAAGCTAACAAAAATAGGCATCATGATTAAAAAAATAGATGTATGCAGTGATATGTAATATATTAATGCTACAACCGAACACTGCAGATGAGATTTTACAACAGCAGTTTCACTGGTTACCATGAAACAATAGTGCTTGGTCAGGAAACTACTGCAATAATCCTGCAGCTTTTACATGTCAATATTTAGGGCATTACTACAGCAGGCTGTGTTACTACAGCATTGCAGGAGTTGTGAAATGTGACTCTGTCGTTCATAATTACCACGGCGCTGCGAGAGACGTGCGAAACTACAAACGCGCACGTTTCCCTTCCCTCTGGCTCTGCGACAGGCTCCTGCGGGGCGGGAGGACGGCGGGGGTGTCACCGGGGCGCTCCGAAAGGCGGCTCCGCGGGCGGAGGGGCGCGGGCGGGGCGGGCTGTGCCCGCAATGCAGCACCGCCTNGGGCTGGGCCGGCCGCGCCGATCGCTGCTGCAGGGGGTGCGCGTAAGGCGCGTTTGTGCGGAGAACGCACCGCGCTGCCGCCACAGCCCGAGCCAGGCGCGGGCAGCCGTGTTGGGTGTGCGGCGGTACGGCACAGCTCTACTGAAACAGCCTTCCGTGGTTGGGCGGAGACAAACACCTGAATGAATTACAGAGCTGAACCTGTTGGTATGAAAGGGTCCAGAGAGCCCGGCCAACATCAGGAGATTAATTCGGTGTCCCCTATTCTCATCCCTGTGCTGCCCGAATAAAAATCACCTCTGCATTTACTGCTGAGAACTGAACCTGAGTTGAACCCACCCAGCGTGAATTTGACACAGGTGATCTTTCCAAGAGCTCCTGAACCGGGAGAACTACAGAGTGACAAGTAAGGACCTTTCTACCACATGACAACGAAAAAGTCGGCTGCAGCTCTTCTCAGTTGGTTATTTTTCTGTCACGACTGCTGCTTACAGAAGTTGCAGGCCGGTGACTGCCATGGTACAGCGGTGGGCAGCAATTGGTTGTCAGTTTCACCTCCTGGACCCTCTCTGGAAATGGGATGAAGGTGGCAAAGACATCGTCTGCTATACAATCAGCTTGGCTCTGGTAGAGCCAAGCAACTGGAAGTGCTCTGCCCTTTAAACATAACTACCTGCAGACCAGCAAAACAGCAAGCAGTGGCACAGCCCAAGCTAAGTTTTCTTCTTCCTCTGTGGAATAGCAGAAGATTAGAGCTCTGCTGGCCCTTGCATTGGTGTGTCCTTGACAGCCCAACATCGCCCTGGGAAACACGTGGGACTAGAAAGAACACACAGAAACAGCAGCATGGGGAGGGATGTTCATCGGTGGCTTTACGTGCCCTTTCCGACAATACGAGACCCAGAGATGTCATGACAGAAGCCTTCCGAGGCCATAGCAGCCACAGTCACTGCTTGGCCACACCTCCTATATTAGGCTGCAAGTAGCATGACCCCGAGCTGCTCGAGTTTCACCTGAAAATGCCTTTGTGCTGAAGTTACTGAAATTACCTCAAATATATTTTTTGTAAGTTGGAGCAGATTTTGACTCAGAAAGTGAGATTTATAGGTAAAGGCTGTTCAACAATAACACCTCATTGAGATGCCCCAGCTAAAACCTTAGTCCCACTGAACACCTAGTGCCTCTCTCCCCACCCTCAGATTTGACTCCAAACTCAGTGAAGACAGCAAGGATGCCTTTACTGAAATCAGCAGGCTTGAACCAGGCTTCATCCTATAAATATTTACCAATGACTAAGCCATAAACCCAGTTCCCAATCTGGCTACTATTACCTAGGATGTTTCTCTGTCAGGTCAGGAGCTCGCTGGTGAAGATGAGTTACAGCACTAGGGCATTAAAAGATGTAAGATAATTTACTGCTGTTATTTTTTGGCCCTTTTCCTAGACTTCCCTATTTTTATCCTCTTTTAAACATTAATTCATTTTTCTGTTTCTTCCTAAACTAATATTGGCCTATTTTAACTAACTGTGTGTATTCTTTGCTGAAAGTATAGTATGGCTATTTCAGGTTTTTTCACTGGTAACTCTTACCCCAGCTATTTTTCACAGAACAAAATAGCTGTCCCCACATGCCTCTCTAAATAATTGTTGGTTCCTCTTATAATTTGCTTATATGTCAGTTTCTATTTAAAAATAAAATACAATCATTGACTAACCATTTTAAAGCTGTTCTTGCTAACCTAAATTAATCCCTATTCCACTTGTCTTTCTGCCTTTCTGCTCCGCAACTGCCCCCTAGAGAAATAGCTCTGTAAGAAAAAAATAATGCACATATCCAATCATGCAGTTAGGCTGCAAGTTAACAGTTAGTTTACTCCAGACTGGCAAGGACTGGGATTGGTAGAGCCATTTCCTGGCAAAACTGGAAAATGCTGGCCCAGTGAAATGGATATATTCTAGATAACATAAATTTTCTAAACAGTATTTTTCAGAACTTTTTTTTGCAGATAATATAATTGCTAATAAAACTTAGACTGAAAGCACCCAGCCACAATGTCTCCAAAATTTGACTTAAAGATGGTCAAATCTCTAGTTAATGCTTCCCTCTGGCAGGAAACACCCACATTGTAAAGAGAAGTTTCATTAAAATACTGAGTGAAAGCTAAATATTTGGGTGTTTCTTATGAAGCTGCTAAGAGTTCTCCTATAAATATTTCTCAAAGTGAAATGCAGAAACCACACTGGCTAAAATAGCTGGTGCTCAACCAAGAGACAAGACCTGAACTCGAGTTTTCCTTATCCTACATGGATATCTTCAGCAGTATGTAACTAGATATGGGTAAAAGGCTGGACATTCATTAAGTTTTTGATTTTATTATGCAAAGTGCAGTAAAAAAATATTTGAAATTGTAACATTTTTAACAGGACAACTGTAGCAATGCAGATAGAGAAAAGAGGGTTCTACATAAGCCCTTGTCTTACAGTGACAGCTTCATCCCTGGAACAGAATCCATGTGGGTCTGAGTCCATCTGACTGATGTGGTTATAACCAAATTAGAGTTTTGCCTAGTATCAGTGGGGACTCCTAGCAGATCTGTTTATGTGGACACAGTTGTAGGACTGGGGCTATTAGCTATTTATATATCAAACTGCATATAACAGAATTAGAATAAGTCCATAATAAGTTTTATGTAAGTAGCAGGATTAATAAGACTAGTGTTTCTAGGTATCTCTGTCTTATTTCCCCTATATTCCCTTACCGCTATAACAGCTGCTTTCCTATACAAGGATCTCTACATGCCCTATGTCTTCCCCCACAACTGGCCTTGCGTTCTTCTCAGCCTCCCCAGGGATACACTTCAGAGTATCCCCAGTGTACTGAAAGGAGGTTCTAGCCAGGTGGGGGTTCACTCTCCTCTCCCAGGCAACTGCTGACAGGACAAGCTGTGCCAGGGTAGATCCAGGTTGGACATCAGGGGGGATTTCTTCATGGAAGGAGTTGTTAAACATTGGGATGGGCTGCACAGGGAGGTGGTGGAGTCACCATCCCTGGAGGTGTTCAAGAAGTTACTGGATGTGGGCACATAGTGCTATGGTTTAGTTGACAAGGTGATGACTGGCTAAGGGTTGGACTTGACAATCTGGAGATCTTTGCCAACCTGAAGGATTCTGTGATTCTGCAATTAAAAATGCAGATTAACATGGCAGGAGCCAGTGCGTGTTATTCCTGTATCCAGCACGCGAGGGGAACAAGCAGGCCCTTCTTCTGCGAAAGAAATCCCTTCCAGAGTGAGGGTGGCGAGGCCTGCACCTGGCTCAGCTCCAATTCATCCACAAGGACCCAGCCCGGCCAGGGACGGGGCTGGGCCGTGACCCCTCTCCCGGGTCTCCGGCCGGAAGGTGGACGCAGCGGGGGCAAGCACCGCCACAACCGCACTCGGGCCTTCCCCAGCCGCTTCTTGGCGGAAGGGCGGTCCCGGGGCGGCGGGCTGTGCTGGGCACGGCGGGCTGTGCTGGGCGCGGCGGGCTGTGCTGGGGGCGGCG
>VZRO01000700.1:927159-1024718 GCA_013397915.1 Daphoenositta chrysoptera
ATGGCGGGGGGATGTGGAGGGTGGCTCGGGGACGGGGAGAAGGAAGGGCGGGAGGAAGGGAGGGGGAGCCTGTGCAGACACAGGGCCCGCAGCCGCTGCCCTGCCTCACAGCCCCTCCCTGGGCCCGCGGCCTGGGCCTTTCCCGTTCTCTTCCCGGCGCGGGAATGGGGGGATGGGACGGGAAAGGGGAACGGCGCGCGGCGTTATGTAACCGGCGCGCGGGGCCTCGGCTGTCCGCGCGCGGGAGGGCGGAGGGGGACACGGGGACAGACCCCTGTGCGCGCCCCCGCCCGCCCCGCGGGAGCGCGCCAGGTGTGCGCGTGTCCGGGTCACCCGCCACTCCCCGCACCTGTGCGTGTGTCTGTGTGTCCTGTCGGTGCGTCTGTGGCTGGGTCTGTCACATGGGGCCTGCGCTGTAGACACAACACGAGTCCCCCAGGCAGCGCCGGGGCGAGCGAGGCTGTGCCACGGCTTCCTGCTAGCGCTGAGGGGTCACTGCAGGGAAATAGGTTGGGGGGGGAGGACGGGGGAAGCCCGAGCCCCGGCGCGGCCGTGCCCTCTGGAATGCACCCCGCGCTGTAGCCGCGTGTATCTTGTCTGCGGTTTCCCGTAGTGTTTGCCACAAGTTGTATTTGCTGAGCAATAGTGCTGGGTATAGCCCGTGTGCTGAAGGGAAGAGGAAGGACCTGAGCGTGATGATTAAGCCCGTTCTTACCAACACTGAGGGGACAGATGTGTTCGCGTCTGGACCCCTTCCCCATCTGATTTTGATGCTTTTTGCTATACAGTTACCATTGACTTCACCTGTGATCCTGAACTGAAAGCCCCTGATGGGAAATGCGCCGTAATGGCATGTTAACCTTAAGAAGGAAGGGGAACATAGTGTCACCAGCACGTTTGGTTTTTTGGTAGGAAGTCTGTTGTGTGCTGTAATATTCCCTTATTTCTGATGCTTTAATATTAACATCACAGTCTTCAGAATGACAGGGCTGTGAATACTCTGTGTTAGTAATTGTCTTAATGAAAAGATGAGTTGATTTTTGTTATGAATCTTGATCTAAAATCCTGGTCCTACCTCAGATTTGACACCATAATCCAAAGAAGCAAAACCAGGGGATTTTAATTTTATGATCTGAATTCTTTATTCATTTAGCTGCAATTGTTGCTCAAATAGAAATAGTTTGAACAGTTACCTAATAACCATTAGTTGTAAGAAGTTACACCTAAAATTTATTTCTGGAATAGTCCTGTCTTACTAAGGTTTATGACATTTAACACAAATGAAATCCAAGATCAGACAGAAATCCAGATCTCTGAGAAATTCCTTGCCATCTTGCCTCAAGCATGTAGTTATTACCCATTCTCACCATATTGGTCTTTCATTCAGTCCATTTCTTCTGCTGGATAATGTACCAAATCCCTGTTAGTAAATAATCCCAAACTGTCACACTGGAGGTCACTGGTAGGACAGTGTTAGTAGAGGCACAGTGCAGACACCTACCTTGTGACTCACTGTTGTTTAACTACTTGAAAAAAGATTGTTTTAAAAGCAAAGCTCTGATAGGAAAAACACATTAGTATATTTCAAGCCTCAGTTGTGAAGTAGTTGTACATTTTTTCTGTGTACAGTATGTGTTTTCAGCACATTATTTAGAAATGGGCACTTCAAACCTAGCACCATTCCATCTTTCTGAATAGCACATACATTCTTATACAGCCTGTTCTGGTGCAGTGATAGTGTGTTGTAACAGAGTGCCAATTTTCATTAGTAATTTCTGATCCCTTGACCTACATGACTTCTTGAAAGAATTTTCATGGCAAATTTTCCATCTTTCTACCATCCCTTTAATTTACTAGAGAGATTAAAAAAAAAAAAAAAGTAAGAATGAAATCTGGTTTTGAGTAAGTAGAAAAAAATTAATATGATTACACAGATCTTTTTTTTAATAACCCAGGACAAGCAGGAAAAAAATAGCTTGCCTGACCCTGCCACATGCTTTCCCCATTTAATTTGTTAGCTATTGTTTATTTCATAGAGAATGTTTTGGGTTTTTTGAATTCAACATTTCTAGCTTTTAATTAAAGGGGTATATTATTATCATGGAGATATCTGTCAGCTCTTAGGAGGTTTACCTGGTGTATATATATAAAACAAGGGAGCTAAATATCCAATGAATACAATGTAGATTAATTTGGTGATAGTGCCATGTCTTTACCTAAGCATAGCAAAATGAGGAAAAAATTGGAAACAAATAGAAATGAGAGTGGCCATGGAGTTACGAAAAAAGTTGGAAGTAAGAGAGTAAATCTTAAGTGGATGCCAAAAATCACGAGGAATTCTCAGACACGTGTCATACAGTATACTTGTGGAAGTGTCTTTTTCTAAAAGATAGGTATTTGTAGTGCTCTACCCTGAGAGCAGCTTTTTGCTCTGTCATGGAAACCAGACCGCATTTTAATTGGACACAAAAATGTTTCTAGGGAAGAGGGCCTGCCGTGTCTGTGATCCCCTCACTTCTGTATTTCATGTGGACTATCTGGTGCTCATAAGATAGAAGTAGGAAACGGTTCTTTCTGTCTTCAGCAGAAGAGAGGTGAGTGTGCAGAGCAGCTTTAAATTCTGGGCTGTAATGATAACTTCCATTCCTGTGGCTTTTATTTCAAAATCGACTTAAGGACTGCTGCTATTGTAGCTAAGGAATCTGTGACCATGAAATTCCCCTAGGAGATACTTTTAGTTTGGTATACCCATAGCAAGGATTGTATATTCCATATTCCTTGCTTTAAATGCCTAGGCAGACTGGTCTCTGAATTTCAGTGTTAGCCTTCGGGGAAAGCAACTCCTTTCCTATCTCAAAGTTCCAGGTTTCCCAGCTGGTATTCTACCTATTTAGTAGTGCTGAAGCTGGTGACTTGAAATTCAGTTACTTGCAGAAGTAAAGCTTAGCCATGCTGTGGTTAACTCTTCTGTTGGTTTTGCTTTCTGTTCCCGGCTCTCTGTAAATACTTTAACCAAGTCCCAGTGTAATGGAGTTCTTGGTTGTAACCTCCTGATTTGATTTGCCGCAATTAATGCACATCTCTTCAGCTGCTTGATTCATGAAAATAAATAATCCTGGGAAAGAGAAAGATGGTTTCTTGACACTGTGTGGGATGGATGGAGAGGGTGCAGCATCTTTTCCGAGAAGCGTCCATCACAGGAGTGGCCCGGGCGGTGCCACACAGACACGCTCGCAAGCACCCGATGTCACCTGTGCAGGTGGATGCGCGCAGCCACTCACTCACACAACAGCGGGACAGCTCCCGAGCGTCGCTGGAGATAAAGAGGCAGGAGGGGTCCTTCGGATGGAGAGTCCAGGGGTTTATCGGAATCCCCACACGAAGGGGTCCAGGGACGAGGAACAGAGGACAGGGGTTTGTCCAAGCTTTATATACTGGATAGCTTAAGGGGCGGGCAGAACACCAGGGACCAACTCTCTGAGGGCAGGAGGGTGGGGAGAAGGTAGAGTGACATAACACTAACCAATGGGAAGAGGCAAGGGGTGGAGCAGGGGACCCCGAAACCAATGGGATATTGAGGACGGGAGAACTTACTAGAACAGAGACTTCCAAGGGGTAAAAAGGGTGTCGGGCCAACGTACCAACCGAGAAGGATTAACATGAAACAGCAAAGCCTGATGGGGAGACCTTCCTCACCATCACCTAAAGGGTGGCTTCAGACTTCTGATCTGTCCCACCAGCGGACTTCCACCGCTTTAGGGCCCTTTGGCTCATCGGTCACTCCTGCTGCAGGCTCAGCCGCCTCAGCAGTTCCTCTTAGGAGAAGACACTGCTCAAGTACCTTGCAGAGTCATTCTTGCAAATGCGGGTGGATTGGTTTGAATGCCAAAGCAAGAAAGCAGTGCCTAAGCTGCGCAGATTAGGGTCAAGAACTGCTCTAAGGTTTTCCCACATTAACATAGAGACTGGCAGTCTTCTGGCAGGGTGAGGTATGTGGTGTATTTTGGCAGGATCCTGGGGACTGTTGATAGATGTTTTCTCAGGTTCTAGTAGTCAGTGAATATCCAAAGTAAAATAAAGTTCAGTCCACCATGTTCATGACTTCAGCTCTTTGAGCTGTCTCAGGTCAGGTGTGTGTTCAGGGCACGATGAGTCAGCATCTTGGACGAATGGTTGTACTCCACTTAAGTAATTTTGGAAACCTAGAAGCTGTTGCTTTTTAAAGGAAGTAATGGAATTGCTGGTAATTCTTACAAACAGGAAAGCCCCTGACCCCATGGCATATAAGGTAAATGATTAGTGCAATTTTCCAAGTAGTGTGAGTGTATTTTACCATTCAGTGCTATTGAATGCAACTCCCAGCTGAAGTAAAGAACTAAAATAATGATCTATATTGGAAGGATACTGTTCCTGATTTCTGAATCTGCCTGTTGTTTTCAGGAAACATTAGAGCAGAGGCCTCTAATAGTGTCTTCTCAGTCACAATTCCTTGATTTTCATGCTGTAATTGCATTATTTGGTAAGCGGTTCCAAGAATCCTCTTAATAAACCAATAGTGGGGGAGACGTAAGGCTGTAATGCTTTTTTACTGTAATTTCTGGCTGATTTACAGTTTTAAGTGTTGTCCTTTCATAATCATTCCTGTAACTTCTATAGTTGATTCTTAACCCAAGTTTTACAAGTGTTGTGTTTGCTTGGGATAGGCCATTTTTGCTCTGTAGCCATTTTGTATTGATCTGTCTCCACTAAGCAGCAGTGTAACATTGTTGGTTTTATATCAGAGGTGGTTAAAATACCAACTTAGAACCACTTCAGGCCAAGAATACAATTCAGATTTGAGTTTAAATTAAAGGATCTTGAAGAATTAGAGCATTTTTGTTTTTTCCCAAGATCTTAAAACTATATTTTTCCTGGAAAACACAGAAACACTGTGCTCTTTTTATTTTTCTCTGAATCTAGGAAGAAACTTGATAATATGTTGGGTCAGAACAGAACTTTGTTTTGTTAATAATAAACAAACATACCAAGATACTTTCCCTTTGTGTTCTGAACTTCTGTAGTTTGTTACTTTAAAAAAATAGAATGTCTTTTTATTGCATTTATCTATTCAACAGGTATGGACTTTTAGCATCCATGGTATGTAATGTCAGATAATCTTCAAATAAACTAGGGAATAGATGAAAAAATATTTCAGTTTCTTTTGATCTCTCCACTTGCTACTGTCATTTGATTCTTCCTAGTCTTGTTGGTCTGAGTTGATGAAAAAAAGTAATATCTGTGGACTAATGAAAGATGTAGAAAACTTGAGTAGAAACTTGAAACTTAAAGGCTAAGCACAGAAGCCTTATGTTGTGAAGATTTTACTTCAAAAAAGATTTTACAGCTTTGAGCCTTTCAAAGGCAATGTCAGAAAAACATTTGGGAACTTGACTATGCAATGTCACTTAAAATTAAGTAATGTCATTCAAAAGCTGCTATGAACAGAAAACCCACCTATTTCAATACTGAATCTGTAGTTATCAGTGCTTTTGCTGGTAAAGTTGTTGAGTTCTTAGAGTTTTGCTGCCCATATGTGATAAAGAGTCCTCCTTAGTATCTGACATCATCTGCCATTTGCGAAGTGGATGCTTTCTCTCTCATTTTCCCTGAAAAACCTGGCAGGATCAGCACTTGCTCAGTGATAACATTGGGTTGACCATAAAGCACAACTGCCTTAGGCATGTCTCCTAAAAAACCCCAACTTCATCATAGAATCATCATGGAATGGTCAGGGTTGCAAGGAACTTCAAAGGTAATCTAGTTCCAGCTGCTCTGACATGGGCAGGGACACATTCTACTAGGCCAGGTTGCTTACAGCTCCATCCAGTCTGGTCTTGAAGACTTCAAGGGATGGGGCATCCACAGCTTCTTTGGGGAGCTTGTACCAGTGCCTGACCACCCTCACAGAAAAGAATCTCCTAATTTCTGATCTAAACCTACTCTCAGTTTGAAGCCATTCCCTCTTGTTCTGTCCTTACATGCTCTTGTAAATAGTCTCTCTCCCTTTTTCTTGTATTCTCCCTTCACATACTTGAAGGCCACAATTCTTCTCTTCTCCAGGCTGAATAATCCCAATTCTCCCAGCCTTTCCTCATAGGAGGGGTGCTCCTTCCCTCTGTTCACCTTGGTGCCTCTTGTCTGGACTTGCTCCAACAGCCCTGTGTCCTTCCTGTGCTGGGGATTCCAGAGCTGGATGCAGCACCCCTTGTGAGGTCTCACCAGAGCAGAGGGGCAGAATCCCCTCCCTCACCCTGCTGGCCACACTGGTTTTGACACAGCCCAGGGTGTGATTGGCTTTCTGAGTTGTGAGTGCACAGTGCTGGCTCACGTCCAGCTGCTCATCCACCAGCACCCCCAAGTCCTTCGGGGCTGGTCTGTATCTGCTCATCCCACAGCCTGTACTGATTCTGGGGTTTGCCCCCACCCAGGTGCAGCACCTTGTGCTTGGCCTTGTTAAGCTGCCTGTACCCTCGCTCTACATTGGTTCCAGCACTGGCCCAGAGTGGGGATTTGTTTCTATGCCATTCACTGCTGCCAAAGTGGTCAGTCTGGGTAGCGAGCACTCACGTTGGTCAGCAACAAAGATCAGTTTGCTGTGTGTGCACATACATACAGGTATCCATACACATGTGTATAGTCAAACACCTAAATTCAATCAAAACTATTTAGTCTCATCTGTAGCATTTCACCCGTCTCCTGGGCTGAAGTCTGGAGAAGCTGCAGGTAGTGTATGTCAGAGGCTTTCACAAGCACAGTTCCTCTGAATTTGATGTTAATAAATGCAAAGCATCCACAGGTTCCTTGCTTTAATCAGCTCATGAAAATTTTACAGTTGTTTATTTTTGAATATTTATACCTCCACTTATCCACTTTTTCTGCCTTTCAAAGTTTTTCTTTAGCTGTACAGGGGTGTTTCAGTTGTGCCTGGAAAGTCTTAGTCGTAAATCATTTATCAGCAGTAATTCCTATCATCATTTGGGAGTGGGGATCATGGTTTACTTATGCTGCCTACTGACTTCTTGGCCTGTGCCTTAGCATAGGCTGCTTGGGGAAGACAGGAGTTGTGGGATTGGATTGTCATACTGAGTGCACAAACGAAAAACCTTCTAAACAAGTTCTTTTGATTTATTAGGTAGAAAATTAACATCTCAGTCTTCATTTTTGAAGAAAAAGGAGACACAGTTCTCTATTCTCAAGCACTATAGATAGCTAGACAGAGGGGATTGAAGGAAGACTACCCAGCTCATAAGCGCATGTTGTTTATTGTTTCAGATACTCAAGTCCAAGAGAGCATTTCCTTTTGGTGATTTACAATCCATTCACTATGTTGTTATTTAGAGTCCTAATTCCACTGTTGCTTATTCTGATTCCTCTGGTTGGTTTTTATTCTGGATTCTAGGCATTTAGAAGCTGGCATAAAGATTGTGAATATGCCATGTCCTCTTGGGGTTGAAGCCCCAAAAGAATTTAAGGAATGATGAAGCCAGTTGATAAAGTTTGCTGAAACTTGGCAGTGTATTGTGGCACTAAGAGCCCCTGTGTCAAAGAAGTGATACTTGAACTAAAAAGTGAATTTAGGTACATGGTTACATATTAGCAATGAACATTTGTGAAGAAAAGCTACTCATCACTGAAGAACTCTGAAGGGGCTGGGGAGGTCATGACTACCAAAAATGCAAAAATGTTGAAACTGAAGGCCAGTCTTCTGTAAGCAGAAGAAAAACTCAATCAAGTTAAACTGCTACTTATGACAAGTTCTGAATGGATTGTAGCTGCTACTGAGTGTTATTCCTAGCGGAGAATTGACAGTTGGTCTCAAGTTAAATCTGTCTTGCTATTTTTCAAAGAATTAACCATCTCAAATGCCACGTATAAAAGCAGAAAGGATATCCTGAAAACAGATTTTTCAGAGGTGGTGTGGATTGTACAGTGATCCTGGTTTCTAGACCACACCCTTATGCTTCCTCAAGTTGTCACAATTAAAACAAATGTCTGTCCTAGACTCCCAGATTAGTTGGGAAAAAATAGGAAGACTTTTGTCTTGCACAGCTCTCATATAAACAGTTACCTGTTGTGCAACTGCTTTTTGTGTTATTGTGATGTTTAGCCAGGAAAAGAAATTTATAATTTCTTAGTTGTTACTTGTGTGTGAAGTATGTAGTCCATGATTGTGAACTAAACTGATCTGAAATAAGGACCATTTTGAGTTGCAAAAATAGTCAGTTTGGAAACTGGATTAGTTAAGCAAAGAGTTCCAGCATCTCTTTCTGGGGGACTGATTGAACTGAAGGTTCTCAGAGCATCATGTCTTCGCTGTCAAGCTCAAATGAAAGTATGCACAGAACATAGTTTTAAACTAGTAATCTGCACATAAGGAGTTGATTCTGGAGGACGCAGAGGTTTTTCCAGGTTTTATTTGAATTGTATGGTATTTCACCTTTCTAGCAAATGCCATGGATGCTCATATTTTAGACAAACAGTATTTCTAAATTTCTTATACTAACTGCTTTTTCTAATATTTAAATTGCCCAAGATTTTGAAGATTGTTCCTTCCTGATTTACACTCTTAGCTTTACTCACAGGACATGGAGGTGGCATTGGGTGTTTTTGGGGACAGCTATTGTTTCAAGTGTCCTTCAGCTAATTTCATTTCTCTTGATTTGAAATATCATCAAAGAATTAACAGCAAAACAGAACTTGCTGGTTGACCCTGTTACATCAGGTCCTTGTAGTTAGGAGTGCTTAATCCTGTGGAGACAGGTAGCATAAGATGTGGAGCTGCTTGATTGTAACTTTTTTTTAAAGCCCTTACCTTTTGGAAAAGGTGAGGTAGCCTCTTCCTCTGGTTTATTTGGGGTGGGGGGGAAACATAAGCAGCACTTCTTAGTGAAGAGTAGCCAGCTCATTGCAACTCTGTATCTACACTTACACTGCCCTTAGTTATAGCCATGACCCAAAAGTTGGTTTCTAGAAATTGTTAAGGTAATTTTAAGATCACATCCATTCCTCCCATTTTTGCCTGTCCACTTTGGCTTTATCTGATGCTTCTGTAAGTCACTTCATCTGGCTAAACTTGGAGGAAGCTAAACCATAAAATCATGTCAAATTTATTGATTTAGGGAGCTGAATTGCACATAGCACCAGTGTAAACATACAGGTCATGCTTGGAAGTAGTGTAGGGGTTGGAAAGAAGGGATAAAGCCTGTTTGGCCAGCAGAGGCTGAAGAGCAGAGCCGTCCCTTTCAGTAGCAGTCAGCTAACAAGTTGACTCAAACATCTTAGGAATCTTCGTCCTGAGACTTCATTTCCCACCTGAAATAAAGTTCTAATTTAATGTATTAATGTACTAATTAGTAATTTTAATATGGAATAGTAGTGCTAACTCTGCATTGTCTAAAATCACAGGCATTTAAGCATATAGTATCTTTAAAAGGTTCTGACTTTTTTTGTGTCACTTCTTTTTGCCGGATTCTGAACTTCCCAATATGTGGTAGAAAACAGTTTTATACCCTGTAGCAGCAGTTCTTTTCCAGGAGACTCAGCCAAGAATAGGACTCTCTTGTGCTGAGAAATGTGTAAACATGTAAGATAGTTCTTTGCTCAAAGAGCTTGAAGACTAGTGCCAAGCAGAGTGGTGAGTTTGATGTGGGAGCTGGAATGTAGAGGCATGAAACTCAAACAAGCCACAAAATAGCCACTTGATGGAAAAAACTTTTAAGCCCTGCTGAGCTTGGATGGATTAAATCTGCAGTTCAAAGAAAAGGTTCTGATACTCATTAGCACTGACCCAAGACACCCGCATTTCCGCTAGAGTTACACCTTTCATGTAGGCTTGTGGCATGTGAGTATGTTAAATAAATCAAGTTCTTTTGCATCAGAGCACATTGACAGTGTATCTGCTCTGGTCAGAAATGCAGACTAGCTGTTATATGTGTTATATTTCCATACAGCTTTCATTTATCTAAAATTGGATTATCTGGATGGAACATTACTCGTGTGCTGTATTTAGACACAACTTTGGCAAGGTTATTTGTTGAGTCACAGTGCAGCCTCATTTTGTCTTTGGAAATAGTTCATATGCTTTCTTGTAGGGCAGAGCCATAAAGTTTATATTCAGCAGATTCAAGTTGGCTGCTTGAAGAGGTAGCAAAAATACCTCTGCACTGGATACATGCTTGGCAAAGAGACTGCTGAAGCATGTGACAGAAGCAGGGAATTAAATTCCAGTACTGTGCAGGAATTAAAAAGCTCATGAGGACCTATATTCACTTCTTACAGAGTCATTGAGATCTGTGCCCACAACCATTTTTCCCTATAATACCTGTGGTTTTGTTCAAATTTGGACCCTTATCCATGTTATCTCAACTGCCCAGGATAATGGAAAGCCACTGTCTTACAATTACACCATCCTGAATTTAAAATATTTCAAAGAAATAACTTTCTTTAGTGTGTGCTAAAGTTGAGACTAAAACAAATATTAACATCAACATTTATATCTACATTCCTTGCTCTCTAAGTCTTGTATGCACACAGACATGTTCATAGAATTTACAAAATGTACACTTAGCATTTCACTCCATTACTTGATCTGTGGGCTTTGATTAACAGTCCTTAGTAACACGATTAAGTGGTTGTGGATTGGGAAGTATAACACTAGGCCTATGAAGCAGTGTGCAAAGGGATGTTACATATCTTTGTCTGTGTTGACTATTTCTGAGCCACTAGTGATGTACAAAGCATCAATACTCTTTGTTTCTCTTTTAGCTTCAGTTTTGAGAAGGATCATCAAATAGACATTTGAATTTTAGCTAACCCTATTTTGCAGAATGGTAAGATTTTGCCATTTGTATGTGGTCTAGAAGGAGATACGGGGCCAAATTATGCCAATTTTGGCCACAGGAGTTTTTAACTTGACTTTTTTGCTTGAAAAATTATTTCTTTGGCACTGAAAAACTGATTTGTGTTCCTAGGAATACTGGTTTTGTCTTTACAGGGTTTTGTGGAGTTTCAGAGTTTGTTTGGATTCTTTTTTTTTAATTGGAGAAGATTTCTTTATGTTCACAGGGCCAGAATACAAGCATTTCAATTTTATTTTAAAAGCTTTTCTCTGGGCAGAGGGTCACTTTGTAGCTTGTCCTTCAGGCTCTAGAAATAACCTAAAAACTAGTAACTATGGTGGTTTGCTGAGTCTCTGCGAATTTGTGCTCTTGAATTTGTGCAAACAGAGAAAACTCTTGTGAAACAAGTTAGATACTCTGAGAAAGAACTAGAAGAAAGATGAGCTCCTGTCTGAAATGGGCCTGTTCATGATGGTTGTTTGAAGTCCCCTGTCTTGATTTCTATCCACCCACATGCCATCTACTCCCCACCTTCATGGGTTCTTTACAAAGTGTTTCTCTTACTCATCCCTTCATCTTGATTCATATGGGGGGAGCATCATACCATCCTTACATTTCTTATTTCATGAACTAGTGAGCATGTTTAAAATCTTGCTTTACTTTTCTTCTGGTTTAATATATCTTGTGCAAGATAATTCTCATGCTCATTTGTTCCTTAGGTTTCAGCAAGGCAGCTATAAGAGGTTACCTTCATTTTCAAGGAAAAATTCACACTGTAAGCACAAGTCTAGCAGTGAGGTTTCTCTGTAGTCCAGAAACCTTGGTTCATCATTCAGTTCCTGGAACTGTAAAGGGAGAAACTAGTCCCCCAGGTTTTCATATCGGCATTAAGAAAATAATCCATGACCCTGAAGACTTGAACCAGAGGCATCTAGTAATCACTGAAGTACCATGTTCCTAACCTGTGTGTTTAGAGTTTAAGTGGACTGGCTTAAGTGGACTGAGTCAAAAATTGCATCTGCTAAGGAAATGGTAAATCACTATCAGATGTTTTAGGTAGGCACTACGGCCTAGTTTCTCTGGTTTTGCAGGCTCTAGGAAAACAACTTCTGAACAGTTGATATGTCATGTTTTTAGCACCTTGACTGAGTAGTTTTATTTGATTTCTAATTTTAGTCAAACTAGGTATGTAACCATGATTCTGATTTTAATTGGCTTCTCTTTTAGACTAGAGATCTTTCTTCCTCACCTTCCAGTGTCCTGAAAAAAAGGAAATGTGTTTCAAGGTTTCAGAAAAGGTCACTCTTATGAAGGCAGTTCTTCAGTTTATCAAACATTAGATATTTTGGTTTAAGCAGAAGGTTGTTGTATAGGGGTCAGAGTTAACTGCCTATCAAATCCTGTCTTCTCCGTGGTTGGAGTTGTGGTGATTTAGAGTATGCATTTTGTACTGTCTTTGGTTTTTTTCAGAGTAAGAGTTTATATTTGTATGAGGTTTTCTGTCTGATAGTCTTGAAATCATAGAACAGCCCAGATTGGAAGTGACCTTGTGTCGTGGGTTGGAGCTGAAATTAATTGACAGTTTCTTAATCCAATGGCGCTTCTGTGATTTTGCATATTTAAACCTGCTGGAGGCAAAGGAAAAGCCTCTTTGCGCCAAGGGGGAAGGGGGAGGGGGACAGCTCCGGACCCGGCCTGGGGAGCTGGGGCCGCGCCCCCCTCCCCCAAATGCCAGGGCAAGGGGTCCCTGGCACGCATCGAGGCCCCCCCTAAAAGCTGCAAGCAGCCAAAGAGCAATGGGGGCTGCAAAGCCAAGCCAAGCGGCTCCCAAGAATCTGGGAGGGGCCTCCCCTCCCCCACTCCACCGGGTCCCCCGTGGGCCTGGGAAAAACCGATTTTCAACTTTTTCAAACCGAAGAAACTGTTAAACAACTGGCAGCATCGAAGGAGAAGAGCTTTTTCTTCAACAGAAGCTGTTCACCATGGAGTTAAAGTTGGAGGAAGAAGTGAAAAGTAACTGGGGAAGATGGCGACTGGAGGAAGAAAGAGGGCGGTGCTGTGAGAGGCGCGGAGCTTAAACCGACCTTTTTGCAAAAAATGTGGGAAAGAACTGTAATACCATAAACTGTTCTGTTATCCATTTAAGGGACATGGGGGGAACTGAGAATACCCCATGTTTGGATGCTCAGTGCGATGGGCTGTCTCTGACCGGATAGACTATTGCAGTGACAGTTCCAAAACCACACAGAAGCAAAGAGGACCTCTCTCTTTTCCCGGAGTTTGGAAAGACTTTTTAAGAACTCTAATATTGACCAGAAATTCCATCTTTGTTAATCTCTTCGCTCTCTCTCCTGAGAAGCCTGTGAGGAGGTCTGTGTGCCCTAAAGTGATAGGGCTGGGGGAGGGGTGGCAAAAGAAGGAATGTGGTTTTTTTTTTCCTTTTTACTTTCTTAGCGTAGTGTTCCTTTTCTGTTAATCCTACCTAGTAACAATAAACTATCTTTATACTTTTAGAAGTTTTTAAGCCTGTTTTGTCATTTTCTCCTAATTTATATATTTATATCTCACAAAAGCAAATTAATGAACTGAATCACAAATACAGCTGGTGTTTCAGCTTGTTCACTAAATCTAACCCGTTACACCTCGAAAGAGTATTTAGTCCAACTTTTCATGGGTAGGGAAACCTGCTTGAGGTTATCTGGCACCCTCTCCAATTGCAGCTTGAAAGTCTCCAGAGATGAGGACTCTGCCATGTCCCTGCGTTCCAGTCCATGATTGTTCTCACACTGAAAAATATTTTTCTTATGTCAAGATTAAACTTCCTGGTGCAGCTTATATCTGTTGCCTCTTGTGCTCTCCATGTGGCTCCTTATGAAGAGAGAGCCTCTATGCTTTTTTTTAGCCACCCTTTAAGATTTTGTCATCCTTTATTAAGAGGGAAAAAGAGTAATCATTAGTTAAAATTCTGGTGTCTCTTATGAGCTCCTACACTGATATCTGTAGTATCTAAAAAAACTAGATGACGTTTTCATTAATGGTTTTCCTTTTTTCATGAACTTACACTTCTCTGTTTTTTCCAAGAATTTCTTAGCCAGAAGTGATAGATGTGAATTACATTTGATTTCAGGTGATGGAAAAATACAAATTTTCCATATGAAAGAAATCATCAAGTCATTTTCAGTATATACTGTCTTTTGCAGGAAAAAAGTCAATTTTGTGTTTTATGTGGTCATCTAGCTCATCTGCTATCTTTTTCCTCTGTGCTCCTTAAGAGTTCTGTGTTACTTATTAGATACAATCCAGACCACTAAAACTGAACTTCAGAAGGCCTGACGTCTTGGAAATAGGTCTCCAGGTCTGCAGGGACCTAGAGAGAAGATACAGCAATCTGAGAAGAGGTTGCTTTGTTTTGGGTGTTGGTTTAGAGCTCATCTCCTTGACATGTGATTGATCTTCATAACTGCACATACAATGTTGGTTGTGTATCAAGTAAGAGCAACTGTTAAAATAGAACCAGGTGCATCATGATCTTTCTGTGTTTGTAGGGGTCCTGAAACATAAAACAGATGCTTGTCTTTTCAAGGTACCTCCTACCTGCTCTGGCTATAATTCTGTGGTTGTCTAATTTGGCATATTTGCAGTAGTCCATGAAAATGATAGTATTTATGAAAACTTCTGCTGCAGCTTTGTCTTATTTTGCAGTCAAACCTGCCTGCAATCCAAGGTGGTTTAACTGGATATCAGAGTATGCCTGCTTGGTCCTCTAGGACAAAAGGGATTTAAGAGACAAAAGCTAGAACTCATTTTCAGCTAGGTTCATAAGAAACAGAATGTTAATACAATAAATGAGGCAGTGTCCAGAACAGCGCAGCAGAAGGCCTGGATAGGAAAATGACCAGGATGTGTTGCCATCTCCATCCACAACTGTATGTGCTTCCTGGTGAGCTGGAGACTGAATGAAGTTTCTGTGCTCTTGTTACTGGACAGTGCTGTGGCTAGTCCAGAGACTCAAAAGCAGGCAAGGATGGAAAAAAAACCCAGTTGACTTCCTTCTCTGTATTTACTGTTGTTTTGCGTGGTTTTTAGGGAGGATAAAGGAATATGAATAAAATATTTAATTAAATAGAAGACTTAAGACAGTCACATTTTTTTAGTTTCAGAGTCTTGTCCTCATCCTTTAAGAGCTGATAGACCTAAAAGACTGTTTTGTCTTATTTAGAGAACTATTTTGGATGGAAAGTGAGAGATGTGATAACAGGCAGTGACCTCATGATCTTACTACATCATTAATCAATATTCTAAAATCAGTGTTACAACAGCTATAGTAAATATGAATCACTTGGGTGCAGTGAATAGTTGGCCACAGTCCAAGCATTTCTTTTTCTATCCAAGAGTTCTCTTCTAGCCAACTAATAGCTCATCTGGGGACATGGCTGTGTGCAGCTCATGGTCCAGGGATAAGTGTCTTGCGTAAAGGAAAACTGCAGTTCGGCTGGTTGGGTTTGTTTAATTTTTTATTTATTTATTAAGCAATGCAAACAAGCAAAAAGCCCCAAAGAATCAAATCACAAACCTAACTATAGATCATACTAGGTCACTTAAACAGCTGGCTTTTCTCTGACTGTAAGATTACCTTTGGTTTTTTGCTTCGATGTGATGTATTGCATTACAGCAACAAGTTCTTGGAAGTTTTATAATCAGCTGTAAATCCATTGGTGAAATTAATCCCGTCTCTAATACGGGGTGTCTGCATCACACCGTGTCTGTGGTATCATACAGGAAATAAAAGATTGTTCGTGACCTGGACAATATTTTGCATGGATGTTGGCAGTTGTATTTAAGAACCTTTTATTATTCCTCTTTTTGATAGGAGATGTATGAAGAACAGAAAGAATGTAATAAATTATAACAGACAGCGAACATTGTAAGGAGTTTTTTATGTTCAGGGTGAATAAAGCAAAATACGTATGTGTGGTTTTTGATTTGTAGCAGGAACCACAGTATGCATTACTACAAAACTGAGGAACCCAAGTTTTTATGTAACTTTGTATTTCTAGATTGGCTGTGAAACTCTAACACTTCAGTGAAGTTGGTTGAAAAAATGTAATCTTTGTGATAATCTGTAAATGGCCTGTAGTGCCATCACTGAAATGCCACTGATGATAGCGCTAAACATTTAATTGATCAAGCCTTGTTCTTCCTATGTAGAAGCTTCAGCATGAGGCGGGGTGGATGGCGGAAACGAGCTGCCGAGGGCGATGGATGGGGAATATGGGTATGTTCAAAACCTAGTAGCTTTTTTTTTAAAGAGCACTGTGGTTATAAAGGGCTTACAGTTTTGTTATACATGCTAAAGGGATACTGTAAATTAAACCCTTTTGCTTTACTTGAAAACACATAATAAAGTCTGAAAGAAAATTTTAATTACCAGGTTTTGAAGTCTGTGTTCACAATAATCACTAAATTTCATTATTAATAAGTGCAGACCCTTGATTCGCTTTAAATCACCATTTAAAAAATAAACTAAGTAATTTGAAAACTATTTATGGTTGTCTCCACCACATTCTGTAGTTGGACAAAGAATAACTGAGGCATCTAATTTACATCAATGTTTGGAATACTACTGTCTCATTTATTTTTAAGAACTGAAACTACATGGAACCATATTGTTTTGTCAGGCAATGAGCCACCAATTTAGCACCCGAATTTGCATAATCCCCTTCTTTCTTTTTTCTTCTGTAAGATTTTTTTATACATACAGAACCTTTTCCTATAAGAAAAAGATAAGGAAATATAATATAAATCGTGCCATGTTGGTAACAAGATGCATTTATCTTGTAGATAAGAGTTTATGGTGGACCATTTGCTGTTTTTCGTTTGAAAAAGGAATGTCTTTGTGTGTCAACCAAACTCAGTTTGAAGGAATGTTGCTTACCTTTCCAGTCTTACAACTGACCAGTTTCTGTATGTAAACATTAGGAAATAAGACTGGAATAATGGGTTGTGTTTTGTTTTAATGTAAAAACTAGGGTGGCTACATGTCAGCAAAAGTTAAGAAGTTGGAGGATCAGTTCCGGTCAGATTCAGCCATACAACAACAGAGGGATGGAAATTCATCAAGTATCTTTAGTGGAGTCGCCATCTACGTCAATGGCTTGACAGGTGAACCTTTATTTTTTTTTAAAGATGTGTTTTGTGTTGTTCTCATGTTTACCATCCTGAGTAGAGGTAACTGTAAAACACATGAATTTGCAACTAGGTAAATACATGACAATTACTGTATATGTTTTGTATATTCCATTGTTTTTCATTATTAAGGTTTTCAATAAAAAATCAGATTTACATTCTGAATATAAATACTGCTTTACTATATAATTTACATGAGATAACTTGTAGAAATAGGAGTAGATCTTTCCGTGTTTCTGTGATCTTATTATTTGAAATGAAACCTTTAACTTCCTCCATCCTCCCACATTTAGTAATTTTTTAATTTCTCAAATTAGTGATGGTTAGATTGTATGCCTTAAATTTATGTTTGGGAGACTGTGTCGAGGTTTTCTTGCTCAGAGTGGCATAATATGTGAGACAGAACCTACTATAGTGGAAGGAGGAACAAGAGAAGAGTTAAGACATTTATGCATTGTAGGGACCATCTGTGATGGACTGATAGTGCATGTTGGCTGGAGTAAGGTTTTTAATCTACCATGCTTATGTTCATACTTCTCTTTAGTTCTGTAAAGCAGCTTAATAACCTTTTGGAAACTACCCAGAAGCCTTTTTTGGGGATCTCTGCCAGGAATGTTGTGAATATTATGTAACTGATGCATAGAGCTTCTATGAGATAGATTAGTGCTGGTTTAAGCACAGGGCTCAAACAGATTGAAAAAGGTTAAGGTGGATATGTTAAACTATTAATACATCTGGATTGGTTGTTTAATGCAGGCAGTTTCTTTAGTGAAAATCCAGCATTTGTATATTCTTCAAGCTACTAGTCCCTAAACAGAGCTCTAGAAGATGGTTGTCAAAAGGCAGGAGTAGGAAAGATAACATTTGGAGAAAGTGTGTGCTATTTTTAGTTAAGAGTTAGAGGTATAATGAAGTGTTAAACATATTTTGAGAGTTGACTGGAAGGAATTGTAACTGTATCCTTTAAAAAAATTTCTTCCTTCTTGTATTGTTCAACTCTTTTTTGGTAAAGCATCTTGTGCTAGATTCACTATTCAAACATTGTGTTAGTGCTGACCCAAATCTTTTGGTGCCTGTGTGACACCACTGTAAACATTTTCCAAAGCTAACTCTTTTTTTTTTCCCCCACCTCCACTTCCAAAATAAGTACTCTTTTTAACACAATTGAGGAGACAGAAAAGTTGTTAGTTTTGATGGTATTCTTTGTTCCCTGTAACAACTCAAGAATAACCTGGTAAGGAAGGAGTGAGTTAACTGCTTCAGTAAATCAGAAATTATATAGCAGGAGTTCTGTGCTGTTGCTAAACCCTTTTGATATTAATTATTTTCTGTTGCTTATGGGTATAAACTATTCTCCCGAACTCTGGCGAAAAGATAAGCTAATTTTGTATTATGTTGATGTAAAGTGCTTTTTCTACTTAAGTACTTTTTCCTGCTCTCCACCATACATACTGTGGGAAGATCCTCTATGGCAAGTAGAATGTTCACATTTCGAATCAGTGTTTTCAAAAACACAGTTTTCTGCATTTCTTGCACAATGTTTTTCTGATTAGTTCTTTGAAGAACTTGTAAGTTTTTTCAGGTATAAAGCAATGGTTTGCACTCTTTCTGATCATGGCATCATATTTATCAATTAAAGTTATTTTTCTTACTATATTTGCTGACACTAAACAGGACTATTTCTGGTTTTAATTTTATAGATCCCTCAGCTGATGAATTAAGACGGCTGATGATGTTACATGGAGGCCAATACCATGTGTACTATTCCAGATCAAAAACAACTCACATAATTGCCACCAATCTTCCAAATGCCAAAATAAAAGAATTGAAAGGAGAAAAAGTAGTTCGGCCAGAGTGGATTGTGGAAAGGTAAGTTTAGGTCTACTGCATTTGGAGATTTCTCCTGTTGGGGAAAAAAAAGAAAAATGTCCCCAAGAAAAATCTGGGGAGAAAAAGAAATTACAGAAGATTGCATTTTGAGATTATGGTTTAGCTTAAAATAAGTAAGTCATAGAACAGCTGAGTAGAAATACCACTGTTACATTGAAGATTTGCTTCTCTAGGGATTGCTCTTTATGAAACTTCACCAAGAACATTCAAAAGGTCTTAAGCATATTAGGAAACTGAACATTATTCTGTTAGTTGCATTTAATATCTAACAGTAGACCAGACATCATCTCAGTATGTTAAATAACTATGTGATTGTTTTTAAACCTCCTGCCTTGTGCCTTGTGTATTGCGTAAGTTTCATGTCATCTGTATATAAAGAAGGATGTCAACTGAAAACTGTTCTCTTAAAATCGGAACTAATCCATCTAAACATTTGTTGTGTTGTGACTTTGTAAGACAATAATAAAAACAAAAGGGAAAAAAAAGTCCACATTTTATTTACAAAGAATTTATGTTATGTGGTTTCTCCACGCACTGGAATACACAGAATCCACTGAAACTGTCCTTAGGTCCTTGACAAAGACAATAGCCAAGCTCAGAGCAGTTAATGTGGCTTGCACCTATCTTCTTCCATCTGAGGAACCCACAGGAAATAGAACAGGCAGGAATATGTTCTAGAAATTATCCTGTCAGTGTCATGCTATTCTTAAGTAGCCTCTTTCCTAGATGACCAGCAGAAACAGGCAAGGAATTGTTCTGCAATGTATGTGTGAAATCTTATTTGCAGTTTGCTGATTTTCAGTTTCATATCATGTATCTTTATGGCCAGTTTTTTAAACTTTAGTTAGAAATGATAAATTTCTCCGTTCGAAAAAGACTTTAGATACATTTTTTTTCCAACAGTTTTAGGGCCTCACCCCTCTGTTTAAGCACTTGGAAAACTGATGGTAGGTGTGGTTTTACTTGGAAGATGTGACTGGAAGATTTTTACTGGTGCCATTAGAGCTTGTTGTGATTTTGACCAAGATGGAAAAATCAGTTTGTATACATTCAGTAGAGACCTGATAGAACCTAATGTATGAAATCTCCTAAAGTTTTTCTTCTGATGCCTTGTGTTCAGGTTCTCCATCCTAGTTCTGGAAGGTTGTACTGTAGAATAACTCAAAAGAACCAAGTATAGACAGATAAATGAGTTTGGGCACAAGGAAGTGGGGAGTTCACTGTCTCAGCACAACAGGGTTCATA
Source organism: Daphoenositta chrysoptera (assembly GCA_013397915.1). Taxonomy (NCBI): domain Eukaryota; kingdom Metazoa; phylum Chordata; class Aves; order Passeriformes; genus Daphoenositta; species Daphoenositta chrysoptera. The sequence goes on from VZRO01000700.1 coordinate 947,358, forward strand.
TCAGAATCTAGAATAGAAGCTCGTTTCTCTGCCACCTCTCTTTTCTCTCCCTTCTTCTCAACAATATTAAAGAATACTCAGTGATTAAATAATCCATCTCTGTATATGAAATACCAAATTATGTTCTCAGTAGATCAGTTGGTGAAAATCAGTGTAGTAGATGATCCTTTAATATGTCTAATTTCATAGAATTGGAAGGGAGCTTAAAGATCATCTAGTTCAAACTCCTTACCATGGACTAAGTCACCTTCCACTAGACCAGGTTGCCTCATCTGTCCGGGGATGGAGCATCCACAGCTTCTCTGAGCAACCTGTTCCAGTGCCTCACCATCCTCACAGTAAAGACTTTCTTTCTAATACCTAATCGAAACCTACCCTCTTCCAGCTTCAAGCTATCCCCCCTTGTCCTGTCACTACACACGCTTGTAAAAAGCCCCTCTCCAGTTCTCTTGTAGGCAATATGATGGGTTTGTAATTTTTTCAGTTTGGTTAAGAATCTACCCTAAAATGTTGCTGTTGCAAACTGCTGGTAAAACAAGTGTTGTTAGATCTTTGGTCTTGTCATCCAAGGTTGCAAAAGGAAGAAGTTGGTTGTCTGTGGAGCTTTGATTTGTTTCTTATGTGCATATATTATGATTTAGTCCTTAATTACATGATCACATGCCATCTCTTTTCACTATGGCACCTGCCACATTCTGCACAGAAAAGATTGAGTTCAGGTTGCAGACTGCTTATACAGTGACTGGGCTTTTGCTTCTTGTCTCCATAACCCTGTTCCTTACTTCCTGCATGTGATTCGAATTCTTTACTGGTAATGAAATGAATAATTAATTCCTGTCTTTCATTGGTGCTTACTACTATAACATCTGTCTGCTTTCCAAAGATTAATGAACATAACAAGGCACCATTGCAATGGCTATTCTTTATTTTTTTTGAGAGGCACCAAAAAGACATTAAACAGCAAAAACGTTCATAATTTGGAATATGCCATGGAAACTGTATAAGATTCTGCAGAGCTACTTGCACAAGGATCGTAAGGCATATGTAGAACTTCATTGCTACGTTAAAAGCTTTGCATATTCTGAACTATGGTCTGAAGTCAGACTCTTATAAACCTGTTGTTAGATGCAACTAGCTCTAGAATTTTGGTTTAATTAGCATCCTAAAGAGATTCTGTGTAACAGTAGTTGCAAAATCCAATTTCCAGTGTAGCAGTGTGGTTGCTGTAGTGACAAAATCATTCTTTCTGCATGCCCCTTATTGTATGTTTTTGCCATCTCTCCATTTTTGCAATAAATGAAGAGGATTACAGGCAGGCCTCCTTCCTAAATCAATATTCCTTTATTTGAAAAATACACCACACCGTTATGTAGCTTGGAAAGTACGTTTTCAGTGAAAGCCAAATTTAGGTGATCTAAGAGCTTGACTGCCAAATTTGAATATTGTTTTAGCATTCTTTGACATTTATAATAAAACCACTTTTCAGAGACTAACTAACATGAGATATCAGTAGAATTTGTGGATTCCTTACTTTGATTTTCAAATTAGGTATTTTTCCTAAAGAACTGTGTTAATCTAATACAAATGTGAAGAAAACAGTTTAAAATAATTAAAAAAAAAATATTAGTCTAGTATGACACCTAGTTTTCTCATGAGGATTCTGAAGGCAGAAGAGAGGAGTAGATATCATTTGCTATGACTGCAGTAGTGCTTTGGACACAGTCCCCTGCTGCATTACTGAAGGCAGGTTGGGGAGATATGAATTGCATACTGGGCTGCTGGCTGAGGGAAGTACTGGCCCCCCTGCCTTGGTCACCATAGTGGTCAGCAGCTCAGAGTCAAACTAGCAAATGGCTACAAGGGGCACTTCTGAAATGTTCATACAGGGGCAGGTGCAGTTTAATGTCTTTATTAACTACATGGACATTGGTGATGTAGTGGAGAGTAGCTTCAGCAAGTTTGTGGATGACTTAAAAGGGAACAGTTGATACACTGGAGAGCAGGGCTTCCCTTTGGAGAGCATCAACAAACTGTAGGAATGGGATGGCAGAAACTTGATGAAATTCAACAAAGCAAAATGCAGAGTCCTGAACACAAGCCAGAATTAATTCCATGCAACCAGACAGGCTAGGGACTCACTGGGTAGGAGTTTGCTTGTAATCCACCAGGACCCTCAAGTCTTACCCTAAAAGTTAACTGTGAAGCAGCAGTTGTGGCCTTGTGGAAATAAAGGCTAACAGCATACTGGATTGCATTAGCAAGACCACAGTCCAGATCAAAGCAAGTTATTCTTCCAATTTGTTCAACACTTCTGAAGTTAAATCTGGAGTTGTGTGTCAGATTTTGGGCTTTTCAGTAAAAGAAATACTGACAATTGCAGTGAATTCAGAGGAGTGCCACCAATATGAGCATGTGATATATAACTAGAGACTGAGGAAGCTGGTTCTGTTCTGCTTGGAGAGAAGACTTAAGAGGGGGAGTAATCATTGTCTTTCATTACCTGTATGGAGGTTACGGAGGCCGTGGAGCCAGATTTTTCTTAAAGATGTACAGCAAGACAACAAGAGGCAATAGTCACAAGTTGCAGTGACGAAAAGTTTGACTATAAGAAAAAGATTTTTCACAGTAAAAGAGAGTAAGCAGCCTAGAGGGGGTTGTGAAAATTCTGTCTTTGGAGATACTCAAAACTTGAGTGGACTTAGTCCTCAGCAACCTGCTCTGCCTTTAAAGATAACGCTTTGATTGGTGTTTGGACTAGCGACCTCTAGAGGTCCTTTCCAACATAATTTTTTTTAGTGATTATGAATTCTGTGGCACAGGAAAGGTGGAATGGGGAAAGATGTTGAATGATGCATCTAAACTAGGATTCCTATTGCTGCATCTTAATACAGTTTGGAAAAAAACAACTGTTTGTTGATCTAGTAATGCAACTACTCCAGTAGCTAAAACCTTGAAGTGGTGACCAAGTTCTTAAATAAATGTGGGTTTGTTTAATCATCTTGAAATTGCAGCAGTTACTCTGAAATATTACCAAGTTGGTTCTGTACCTAGGTTCACACAGTCATATGAGAAACAGTCAGGTCAGGCATTGTAAAAGCTTAGTTGCTGCGTCACCACTTTGTGTACAAGAAAGCTTTGGAACTCTCCCAGGTGTATTTTTAACTCTGGCAATGTTTATTGCAAACTATGTTCCTTTATGAATGATATATATTCATGTATCAAACAGTATTAATTGATATATTTTGGGGCCAGTTTACTATCCCATTCCCATTGAAACCTTACTAGGTATATGTATATGCTTAACTAGTTTTAATTTATCTAATTGGGAAATGTGATCTCCTGCTATATTCTCTCTAATTGCAGCCAGAAAGCTCCTAAGGGTTTTCATTCTACTGTCCCGCTCCCTTGACAGTAGTACAGATTCGAGCAAGAGAAAGCATCTGGGTGTTGAAGAACAGAAGAACACTGAGCTAAATTATCTTTAAAATCTAACTCCAGTTCTATCTTCAACACTAAATACTAATACTAATTTGCTTAAATATGGGACAGCTTCCTCTGCTGGAAGAAGCCCCAGCATCTCTAACCCCAGTGTTGGATATGAAGAATTGTATACAGAGAAGAGGTGAAGTGTAGGCTTGGAAGGCTGTTATCTCTACTGCCAGCAACAGGTGCTGGGGTGGAGAGATGAAATCATCCTGTGGTGGTTTTTTGAGACGATTTCACTTCCAAGTCTGTGGCTTCCCTAAGGAATTAAGCAGTTACTCAAGTATAATTGCAGTTTCAGTGTAAGAAGAAAAAGAAGAGGTAGATACATTGTAACACAGTAGGACATAACTGGAATGATTGCTGTAGATATTTATGGAAGGTCTGTTTGGAAATTATTCTTCTGTTTAGCTTGCCTCAGTGAATTTTTTACAAGAAAGGGTAATTGTCCTTGTGGAATGGAAAAAGCAGTTAATTTTTAATAGTGAACCACATCCTAGCTGACCTCTTTCAAATTCTACCCTAATTTGTTCCATGTTAAAGAGCTCAGTCAGCATTGTTCAGGTAGAATAATGTGGATCAGTCACCAAGGGTTTTTTGACTGTTTTGTGTAAATTAAATATTTGGGGTTTGTGCGTGTCAGTTGGAAAGAGAAATGGATGTAGACAACTGACCAACACAACTTTGCAAATACCTTTTGTTGTACCAGTCACCACATCACAAATTACTTTTCAGTTCAATCCAGTTAGAGGTGAGAAAGGGATTGTGGAAGGAACTACAAGTACCCATATGGTTTGGGGGTTTTTTTTAGCATAGAAGGTTGGGATTTATTTTTAATTTCTTAAGCAGTAACCTATTCTTTCTTTTTTTTTTTTCCAGCATTAAAGCTGGACGTCTCCTTTCGTACATTCCGTATCAGCTTTACACCAAGCAGTCAAGTGTCCAGAAAGGTCTCAACTTTAACAGCATATGCAAACCTGAAGATGCCGTGCCAGGTCCAAGCAATATCACTAAAGATCTCAACAGGGTGTAAGTGTTTCTGATTTTGTAATGCAGATGCTCATCATTCACCCATAATTTGTAAATATATAGCATTTTTAAAGTTAATTTCAGCAAGCTCTGAGGTGCTGAAATTTAAACGTAAGGTATAGCTGTGTAAATAGTTGAGGACAGAACTCAGTTACCTTGACTGCAGGCCTTGTCTCTCTCTAGTCTGTGGACCACAGTTTGCTTGATAATATGACCTAGGAGTCCTAGGATGTAATATGTCTGTATGGAAGCAACAGGCATGCATTAAAGGATTCTGACTGGTGACACTGAAAAGTAGGTATTTATTTCAAAAATAAAAAGCTAGTGACTACTTTTGCTAGAGGTGCCTAGGAATGAATATAAATGCATACTAGTTGTTAATCTCTTTCTTTAGCCTCTTTAAAAAAAAAAAAAGTCACAGCATACATTATGTATGCTAACACCAAGGTTTAAGTCACGCTTGAGAGAGAAGATGGATTAAAAAATGAAATTACAATATAAAAAAAGAATCCTAAGAGACCTAAGACCTTGAGAAGAGACTTGAAGAGAAAGCACCAGTGAAACTTTTTAACTGGCAGAGGAGTTGGAATTTGGGAAGAAACATTCCACTTGAACTCTTCTACAGACTTTTTTTTTTAATAAGAAGATTCCTGCATCTTTTTCAGAAGTACATATTTGTTCTTTATAAGCAAGAATAATAACATATAGAATTTTTTTAGGTTGGAAAAGATATCTGGATGTCATCTGGTTCAACACTATTGCTTAAACAGGGCCAAGATACTGTGCAAGATACTGTACTTTCTGATTTGTGCTGGTAATCTGAGTTCTTCCACAGTCTGCTGATTTTTGTAAAATCCAGACATGCATACTACTGAGGAGACTTCACCACATAAGTGGGATTTGTCTACATTTAGGAAAAATAAAACCACTCCCACAAAATTAATATCTTAAGCAGTATATCATACCCATATTTTAAACAGAGTGGTACAATCACCATCACCTCTTACTATTGTATCGTTAAAATTTTTTAAATGAGAAGAATATTCAGACTTGCCAAAATCTCAGTGTAGTCTGAAAAACATGACTTTAAAAGCCTGCCTATGCACTGAGTATGTACTACTGAATATACCATTTCAACCACACAATTCTTCAAAAATATTGTGTTTACTTGTAATTTATGTTTGTGATAATCTTAACCAAATTGTTGTCATTGGCTTTCTGGTTTCAGTGGCATACTGAATAGCTAATTAATTCCCACTTTTTTTGTGTGTACTTAAATTGCTAGCTTAGGGAGTTGGGAGTGATGGTTGGGTGTTTTTCAGCAGATCAAGAGTATGTAGAACTCTTGAAGACTTTGGTTTTAATTTCCAGAGTTAATTTTTTGAATAAAAGCTTTGTTTTTGCACCAAGTGCACTTGTGGCAGAATATTTGCTTTATATGCTTAAAAGCTGAAAAGTAGTTTGTTTGTGGTTTTTATCAAAGCTAAGTATACATTTGATTTTTAGAGCTTGAACAGATTTTTTCATTGAGAAAAAATAAATTAACACATTAATCTAAAATAATTTTCTAAAAAAAAAGTTCTCTGTGTATACATTCTCTTTTCTTTTTGTTTGTAACTAGTTAAGGAAGACAGCATCTCTTGATAAAAGGACAACTCCTTCTGATGGTTTGCACATTCCTGCAACATTCATGTTGTCTATGGTGGTACAGTTCTGTTAACAAATAATTATTGTAATTCAGTTGGAGACCACCTGCCAGATTAAAGGCCTTGGAAATAGCTTTTCTAATGGGACCATGGTCACTCCCGTGTAAACTCCTAGTTAATAATACATGAAATCTGTAGAATCTTTGGTATGGCTTTGTATTTTGTGCCATTGAGAGGATGTGGCTCAGAATTTGAGGTAATTGTCTTGGGAATGTAATTGAAGTATATATTGAAAACAATTAGGAAGAAAAAGCTTGAAATTACCTGTAAATGTGTCTTTATTTATGAAAGATATGGTATTAAATTATTTTATCTGTTTCAGAAATCATATTAAAAAGTATGAAATGGAAAATGAAATCACACCCAATGGAATAAGCAGCTGGAATGAAGAAGAGGGAGAAGAAAATGACGATATTGGATTTACAGAGCTGGAGGAGATTTTTCCCATACGGAAACAAAATGGGATTCAGTCTCATAAAGACAGCACTGCCCTTTTTAATGGACACACCCACACTTCTACCAGTGCCTTAAAGACACAGGATTGCTTGGTGCCCTCCGGCAACGGTGTTGCAAGCAGGTTCTCTCCGGGCCCTGTGCAGGAGGAGGGGAAGACTGATAAAGGCATGGTTGACTTTAGAGACTGCACAGTGCAGCAGTTACAGCAAAGCAACAAAAATACAGACTTTTCATGTAGTCCACACAGGACTATGAGTAACTTATCTTCATCTTCGTTTTTGCACACTAATGCTAAAATAAATGGTGCTCACCACTCAACTGTTCAGGGGCCTTCAAGCACAAAAAGCACTTCTGTACCTGCTCCTAGCAAGGCAGCTTCCTTACCTGTGTCCAAACCTTCAGATTGTAGTTTTATTTCTGACTTTTATTCACGTTCAAGACTGCATCATATATCAACGTGGAAGTGTGAATTGACAGAGTTTGTCAACAGCCTGCAGAGAAAAAACAGCGGTGTCTTTCCAGGAAGGGAAAAATTAAAAAAATGGAAAGCAGGCAGGTCTGCACTTAAAACTGACACAGGTAGATACTTGTTTAAGAAGGTTTATGTTAAGAAGATGCCTTATATCTTTGTACATTAAATGTCCAAATGAGACTACATAGTTTAGTATTGAGTATTCATATTATAGTCAGGCTATCTGGAAAAACTTGATGACTTTGGTGCAGTGAACACTCATGGATCCAATTGCTTTTGGCTTTGTTTGGGGTTTTTTTACTTAAAATGTTACTTTATGTGATACTCTGGTCTATATTCAATCCCTCCTTGTAGAAATAGTATTCCTGACTTTACCAAGATATATGGATTGATAAGGGAGAAGAATACTATGTATATCTAAATACACAAGTCTGTAGTTGCTGTGTGAAAATCTGCAGGGAAAAAAGAGAAGAAAAAATCATACTGTTCAGCATGAGTATTTAAAAGATGAGTAACATTTGGATGTGAGTTAAAATCTAAATTTTTTTTGTTAGTAAGAGTTTTACATAGCTCTGGGTCTGTTAAAGTGGGTAGCAGTGTCATATGAGACTTCTTAACCTGGCTTGAAGAGAAATATTTTATGTCGTTGCATCAATGGCCAAAGTGAAAAAAATGTATAATTCATGAGAGTCAAAGTGTTACAGATAAAATATTTTGCATCTTTAGAATCTCTGGTTTACAGTCTTATTAAATTAAAAGGTTAGCTCTGTACCATTAAAGAGATTCTGACTCCTGTGCTGTAAAATTATTCACTTGTAATCATATAATATGCTTGATGAGAAATGGTCACATCAAGAAAATTGTTAGATAATAAGTTAACTGATTCTATGTTTGTGCTAGGACACACCAGTTATCAAACATGTTAGCTTATGAACTACCTGATGTGTATTTTTTAAAATCAAAATGTGGTATAAGCTAATATATTTTTATTTTCTCTTTGATTTGGCCTAGAGTATTCCAATAGTTAATGCCTGTAATTCAGTTGACAAGTAGCGGCTCCTTTACTTGATCACTTGATTTGTAAATACGCCCATTATAAGACAGTCCTTATTTTTCAAAGAATGAGTTCAAATTGTAAATTGTTGTCATCCCACGACAATTATTAAAACAAAGAGGATATTCTTCTGATTACTCAGTAATTAACTCAGATGTTAAGTGGAACAGTTCACTTGATGTATTGAAGTATTTTTTCACTGCTACACTTTATGCATTGTTCAAATTAATTTCTTTTTTTGATTGCCACCTTTGGTAGGTCAGCAACATAGACATGCAGACTTGAACTTCTAGAGAGTGTTTGTAGCGTTTTAGGCATGTACATTTTTCAGTGAGGAGTTACCTTGCTCGTCTTTGCTGAATGTTTGCATGCGTGTAAGTACAGCAATGACAAAATCCAGTTGCATGGGACTTTTAAAACTAATTGTGGTGTGTTTCATGAAGAATAATGGTAGTTCTTAGTGCAGCTAAACTTACATTTTTATCTTTTGAAACAGTCTTCTGATGGATGAGCAAAAAGGAATAAAATTCTGTTCCTGATTCAGTGTTAACATAGCAAAATTAAGATCCAGTGCCAACAGCATGCATTAATCTCCTTGGATTCGGAAAACTTGTTAGGTAGAAGGTGTTAATAATGAGAAAACAAAAACTACAAACTCTGAAGTTAATTCATTGTTCAGGCTGTTTGTCTGCTGCTTAGGTGTACTTTTCTCAGAGTAAATACCTTCTTGGTGAGAGGAAACGAAAATATTTATGGTTTAGAAGTTGTAAAAACGTGATAATAGACCTTGATGAGTACTGTGAGTGGTACCAAAGTGTATAAATTAGGGTTCAAGTTTTCTATTGGTGTATCTTCATACTAGGTAATGTGTCTGTTGCGAGCTCAGCCAAGCCACAGAGCTGTATAATGCACGTGGATATGGATTGCTTCTTTGTGTCTGTGGCTATCCGAAATAGACCAGATCTCAAAGGTCAGTATTTAAGTCTATGTGTTACAGTTTATTCAGTTAAGCCTTTTAAAAACCAAACTTACACAATTATAAAATTAATTTGGCATATTAATCTTTTTTCTTGCATCTTCAATAGTTAGACCGTGCAACTTTCATATTCCTGTTTACTTTCTCACAATCCAAAAGCAAGTGGAAGAGAGAACTGGAATTCTCCTTGCTATCTCCTTTCAGTATCTAAAGTAAGAAGAGAGAAGTAAAATCTGAAGTAACTATTCTCTGTGCCATTGTACATAATCTGAGATTTTACTCTACCGTATTAGAAATCAGAAATCGAATTATAGTTGTACTATAAGTGGGGTTTGGGCACTGTCTGTTAAAAAAAAAAGGAAAATAAAAGAAAATGGGATATCCTAATAATCTTCCTGTTTAAGAAGCATTGTTTAACTAGAAAAGTGGAAAGGTCAAGGCTGAGAATTAATTGTCTCTGCCTGATGCATATTTTTCAAGAGAAATTTGCTTCTCCTTTCCTCTCTAAGCTCTTACACATGAAATATTGTAAGACCTGGAGGATTCAGGAACAATTCAGCTGGCATTTAGAAGTCTGAGTTGTGTGATCATCCTTAAGACACAGGAGAGTTAGCAGAACACCTTAGCAAACTTGGCTGGGTTTGTTTTTTACAAGTGTACTATTCAGAAATGGAGATCCTAGTTCTGTGCAAACACTGGACTTCAGGGGTGTGCAAGTTTGAAGACTTGGTGCAGTGGTGACCCTCTCACACTCGCAGCTCTCACAGACCTGGGAAAGAGTAAGCTGTGTATGTGGTTCCATTGCTCTCTTCTGTCCAAAGGCAGGAGCAGCTGTACCAAAGATACTCTTGCTATGTTTGGTTCTTAAAAGCTTGATTTCCTGCCAAGTTTCAAATCCCATTATTGGAACATAAAGAATGTAGGACTTTCCTGCAAATACTTTTTCTGTTCCACAGAAGTCTGCCAGAACTTCGAGTGCATAAATTAGCTTTCTTTGGAAACACCATGGAGGTGTTGATATTACAGAAAAGTCAAAAGTTTAGTAAAAATTTTGGTTTGTACAGTTAAACTAAGTGTTTTGGCATGTGTATATTTTTCTGATTTACTTAAGCTAATAAACATGTTGAAGTATTTAAAATCAGTCCAGTGTTTGCCATATCTTAAACTAATGAATCATTAGGTCGTTGGTGAAATTTCAAAGCTTCCATTTATATTTGTTACTAAAGACAAACTAGTATTGCATCTGTTTTCGCTCTTGAAAAACTTTCCTTCTTTACATATGACTGCAATTAGGACAGATTCGTTGTCACAATTCCAAGTCACTTTTGTAGCTGTTCCTTCTTTAGTGCCTTGAGAGCATCTAAGCTTGAAAGAAACTATAAAAAGTAAATTAAAAGTCCTTATCATCTTATCCTAATTGTGCTGTTATTAAAATGTAAGCTGTTACAGGTATTGACCTGTAAGTATATGCATTTTTTTCTCCACAGGAAAGCCAGTAGCTGTTACTAGTAACAGAGGTACAGGAAAAGCACTGCTGCGCCCTGGTGCAAACCCCCAGCTTGAACAGCAATATTACCAGAAAAAGCTATTGAATGGCAAAGCAGGTACAGATAAGTCTGTCTGTATGTATGTGTTTAACTGTTGTTACAGAAGACTTTTTCGTTAAAATTATTGATAAAGTGTACCATGGATAATTTTTTTTCTTTCATGTGGGGAATTTCAGAAAAGAAATACTTTGGACAACATGGTGCTCTGTGGCCTTAGTAATAGCAGGCCACCATGGCTTCTTGTTAGTTAGCTTTGCTCAGTATGGGTAAATTAGTTTAGAGTAATTTTAGGTTTTACTCACTTTCTTGAGGTTGAGATAGAATGTTTACTTATTACTTATGAAGGAGAAATAAATACAGGTGGTTGTCCATGATCACTTTTTTCTCAGAAAGTCTAGTATAGAGAAGGTAAAAAAAAAATTTTAGAAGTCTACTACAGGGGCTTTTTGCTATAAAAATAGTAACAATAGCACATGGCCAGTGAGAAACTGGTTGTTTGAAGTTGGCTTTGGAGTTGCATATGTATAATATCTGTGTTCAACGAGTTAATTTGGGTGGTCCTTAGAGCATTTTAGGTTTCTGGAAAGTCTGTTCAATTTTCATGAGTTCTCTTTGTTCAATACTTTGTTTTCTCAAAACCAGGGCATCTGTTGTAGTTTGAGAATTCCATACTTGCCTGCAGTAATTTAGAAATTTGTTACTTTCTGTGTCTTTAAGTAGTAGTGTACTAATACAAACCAAAGTTTTATTAGTAATTTTTATTATACTGCCTGAACTGTATTTAGTATGAGAAAGTATATTGCTAAACACTGGTAACTTAAGTGGTCAGCAACAGTCTATTTAATTAGCTAGAAGCGTAGTTCTTAACACAGGGTTGGTAAAAAGTGCATATGCAAGGGTTAGTTGCTATTTAATTTCAGTTAAGATTTGGAAGTTGAGTTTCTCCTTTGCCCTTTTGTATATGCAGTTTTTGTATATGCAGTTTTTGTATATGCAGTTTTTACCAAACTTGTGGTAGTAAGTACTGTTGTTATAAAGTTTACACCTCTGTTTTATTTTGGTGATACAAGAGGGGGCAAAAGACTGTTTTTTTAAGACATTCAGAAGCAAGGTATTACTGGAAGTGATGCCATTTCATTTGTCTGTTTTGCTGTAGTTTAAGAACACTTCAAAACTGAGGTAGAATATATGTTTGTGGAACCCACTGGCCTTTAAGCTTTTAAGGACTTCTCAGTATGCTCCAGACGAAGATAGCTGTGGTATTCATGGAGTTGGATTTTCTGTAGTTGAGCTTGTGCGTGAAGTATTTACTTGTAGTTGAGTTTATACAGTGATGTCCTAACTTTTATTAGGGCCTTGAACTGGATAAGGATGTGGCTTTATACAACAGAGTGGAGAGTTAGATGATTGAATTACAGAAGTTTAGCTGATACCTAGCATGTTCTTTTGCTTCACAAATTCAATAGTGTCTCTTCTACTGTATTTATTGCTTAAGTGTACAGCAGATTTCAACCCCATTGTATAACAAGCTCAGTTTCTTACTGTGGTGGCTTTTTCTGGATATCACAGATTCATTTCTTTAACTTCAGCATCCAGTCTCAACTGGCTTGCGTGTAGGCAGGCAGCTAGCTCTTTCTTTCTTTATACTTAGGCTGACTGTGCAGCCTATTGTTTTGGTGAAAGGATTTTTTCCAAACACTCTTTTTATAGTCTGTTTCATTAGCTGCAGTTCCTAATATTTTGGAGTCTCTGTTTATTTTTATCTCCATGTACAGTCGTTTTGCCAATTAAAAAAAACCCCAAACCTGTTGTTTCTGCTTGCATTTTCTTATAAGTACATGGTTTGTCTTCCTTTTGGGGTAAAGAAATTACAGTTAGTGATGGTCTTAGATGTAAAGGTAGGATTGCTGATTAGGCTTCTCAGACATCACAGTATCTTAGAAAGTGACACACTTCCCAGCATATGTTAATTGTGCCATGCCAGAGGGAAATACAGTCCAGTAGGCACAAGCATTACGTGCAAAAATGTTTTTTCTTAAATATCAAAAATATGAAATGGTAAATTAGGCTGTTATAACAGACACAACGGGGACATGTTACATAAATGAAATAGAAAGGTAGTTGGGAGGAACTTAGAACATGAGCGTATTTTTACATCCATGCTTTAACATGGAACCCACTTCAGTTTTTGGTGCTTCATACTTTCCAGGCTGTTCTCTGATTTTGCCTTCTCCAGGTCTTGCTTATTTGAAAAAAGGTTCCAAATTACAAACCAACCAAAAGCATGGAAACAGAACACCTCACCCCCTCAAAAAAAAACCCCCAACAAAAACACAACCAAAAAAAAAAACCCACAAAAAAGACTGCCAAAAGAAAAAAAAACCAAAAAATCCCAAACCCTTATGAATCTCTTTTGACCAAATACTGAATTCTGCTGCTTCAGCTACTTCTTTTTTTTTTTTTGATTTTTAATTACTTCTTTAAATTTACTGGTTCCTGACTTTGATCTGCATTGCTAGACAAATATCTAGTGTCGATAGAATCTTCAGTCTTTTATGAAGTACTTTCTTTTTCTTGTATTAATTCATCTAAAAATGCGTAACTTTTAAATTTAAATACTTGATATCATTCTCACCCTAAATCACCAAATTGGAGATAGGCTTTCTAGATAGAAGTTACTTCTCTACATACATACCATCTTTAACATTCATGTTCTAAAGATAAAAGATTAACGTATGTTAATCAGGATTCATAGTTTGGGGTCTCTTCCATGGCCAGGATGCCCAAGATGTGAGTGTTTTCCAGACTTCCTTTCCCTCAACCCTAGAATCTCCCTTTTCATTCTAAAGAGCAGCAGATTTTAACCATCATATTAGTCACAGATTTATTCTCAGCGATTTCTTTTTCACAGACTTGGGTCCTGGCCTCTGATTTCTCCATCCGTTGCTCCACATTCACCATGTGCCTGTCTAGTTTCCCAGCTTTTGATGAGAGGTTCTCTACCTTGCCTTCCATTGAGGACAATGTGTTCTGCATTGCCCTGAATTTCACATGAAGTGACTCCATCAGCTCATGGGGGGATCTGCTCTGCTGCGATGTGGAAAAAGTCGACGAATCCAGTGAAGATAGACAAGATGACAACATCATCTCAGGCCAGGGCACAGGAAGGCATGGACTAAAGAAGTTGTTCTTGACGTTCTTATCTTTATTTGGGGCATAATTTTGCTCTAATTTTCAATTGCAGACATCTTAGGTAACTTACTGAGCTCAGCATAAATTAAAATATTTAAGAAATTTAAAAGTGCACAAGTTTAGCAGAAATTTTGAAAAAAAGCAGTTTTCCACACGAGTCAGGCTCTACCCCTGGTATCTCCACTCACTCATTATACCACTTTCTCTGGTTTGGTAGCTACTCATGTGCACATAGCACCACATTTCCTTTCAGATTGTCGGTGTGTAAGTTGTTAGTGCTGTGGAATATAGTTAGGCATTGTGGTACTCTGCAGAAAACTCCCCATCTATTATATTACAAAGGTCTATGGTATTAAATAGACTATAGTAATGAAAAAGAACAGTGTAGTGGATTTCACTTTAAATAAATAGAAGCATTTTATCTATATGATGCCTCGTTGTTTTGATTCTGATGGGAGTTTGGGTGGGCATAGTAGTTTTTGCATCTTGTGATTTTTTTCCAAGCTGATCTATATTCAGAGTATAGCAAATATTTCAAGGTTTGCATACTGTGAAAAGCCAGATAGAAAGAACTAGAAAATCTTTTGCTTGTTTTCATTATTCCGTGTTACGGAATTCTGTCTAGTACCTAGTACCCAGTGGGCCTAGAGGATCCTTTAAAAATTTATGTAAGAATATGTAGTGAAGTTTTATAGAGTTAGGGAAAGTCTGTCTTATTTTCAGTCTGGGTATTGCAGTATTTATAATTGTATTGTTTTGATCCAAGATAAGTTTGGGGTAATATTTGAAAGAAATTGACATAGCCTAATAAGAGAATTATTAGTAAGTAAAAGCAGAAATTTTTTCAGTTAATATCCCCCATAAGATGTTGAAGGAAATACAAGTTCCTAGCTGGTGTTTTTTATTTAAACTACTTCGCATTCTGGTTTTCACTTCTTAAAAAATCACTTTATGGTATCTCGACTACTAAAAATATAGTTTTAAGTATGATATGAAGTGGATTTATATTCTACATGAAATTTCAGTGTTCTGGTATTAGGAGTGCTTTTTGTAAAAAGGGACATGGCTAAGTGTCTTCTTTTTTAGTCAAGCAGTTGGTAAATAATTTTGAGTGTCTTGCATTTGTTGGCAGGATATGGTTGTAACAGTTAGCCACAAGTGTTTAATTGGTTTTATGGTCAATAAAGCTAAGATCATTCTTACTTTACAGTATGGTGTACGTAGTCACCAACGAGGTGCTGTCTAGTAATTTCAAGGGAAATAGAAACACCATTTTTCTATTAATATTGTTCTCTGTACTATGTACAGACCTGAGAGACATTACTGGGAAAGGGGTCTGGTTTTTTTTTTTTCTGGACCATGATGTGAATCAGTATAGTATTAAGAACCTCTTTGTCAACAGATAACAGTATAGAAATTGTATAAAATAAAATCTGTAATTTTTATTTCATTTGCATTCATTCTGTTGAATGAATTAGGGAAAATAACATAAAGACAAATTTTATTTTTCAAGCAGAAATTAGAGTACCTGATCAGTTGGACTCAGTCTGGGAGCAGCCAGGTTCCGCACATGTGAATGGAGCTGACTTCGATCTCACTGTTCTGTCCATGGCTGAAATAGCTTCTTGTAGTTATGAAGCCAGGTAGGTAAAAGTTACCCAGCAGTTTGCTTGAAAATCTCATACAGATAGGCATAACATGTCAAAAAATAGTGGTTTATTAGTGGTTAAATTTATCTAGAGAGAAGTTTCTGTTCAAAAGTTGCAATTATATAGGTTGTTAGAATTTGGCAGAAGGTCTTCCCTGTGGATGCTGCTGCTTGGTAGATGCTGCTCAATAGCTCTTAACCCAGCCTATGTATAACTTGAAATAAAGCCCATTAAGAAAAACCTTACACCTTTCACTGTGATACCGTTGATTTTATGTTATCATCATGTCTTTGTATCAAAGTTGCAGTATTTTATAGAAATAATGACACATTCTGAAGGTTTTACTTCAAACAGAAAATGTGAATACTGAACTTAAAAAAATGGTTTTTGCAGAGACTTTGGTGACCATCTCCAATGACCTAACTTAAAAAGGTTTAGAATACAAGACAACTTTTATAAATATAAGCACAATGTTAGAAATGCAGGGAGTTTTCCCTGATGGAAATAATACTCCAGAAATTATTTCTTCACTGTAGCCTTTCTAGGATAGGCAGACTTCTATTTGTATCTCAAAAAGAGTTTATTTATTAAGAGAAGTCTAATTATGTAAGCTTGCACCTTGGAAAATAAGGTCTCGTTACCTTAGTCACTGTAATATATGTGTGGTTTTAATTTGAAACAGAAGATAGCAAGTGTTCTTTCTGGAATTTTTGTCTTTAGCATTTTCCTAACAGCAGGTTTCTCATGTTCCATGGCTTACAATTACACAGCTACTTCAAATACTCTATTTGCAGTTATTTTTTTAACCTATTAAATTTCTTCCTGTTGACTGAATTCCTATTCCCATTTTTCTGGGAAAAGACAAATAATTAATTTGAAAATACTCACTATTAATTTGTGGAAAGGTTTGCACTGTGCTTACTTGGGGTTTATTTTATTTAATTTTAGACAAGTTGGCATAAAGAATGGAATGTTTTTTGGGCAAGCAAAAAAGCTGTGTCCAAATCTTCAAGCAGTTTCATATGATTTTGATGCATACAAAGAAGTTGCACGGACAGTATATGAAATACTAGCAAGGTAATGTGCTGTTTGTTTGCATGATCTTCATGGTAAGGTTATCAAGCATATTTTCTTTGCCATTACTGAATGCTATATTTTAGATTTTTATCTCCCACTCTTCAGCTTCAATGAAGCTATTCCTATTTGAGGTCTTCCTTTCTAGTATTTTTGTTTCTTGGAGCACCATGCTTCTGAGCATTCTTTTATCTTGAAGCCAAATCCTGTAAACAATCAACATCTGACTTCCAAATGAGTCATTGTTAAATTTTTTACTGATTTACGTAGTGAGAAGCAGATCCCTGCTTCGAAGGGAGATCCTTCCAAGAGATGTTTTTTGAGTAATTTAAGAACAGGTTATTAGAGTAACATATATTAGAAGCTACTTGCTGGTTTAAAATGGACTTGAAATAAAACTGGAAATTTGTTATTGTCAATGAAAAATAAATATTCAACTCCTTCCCCAGCTGTCCCTTTAAAATCAAGATGAATGTTGAAATTAGTCTTACATTAGTAATATTACTGTAATTTGCTCTTTCGGCATTTTTAATATCGAAGTGATGTGTGATACAAAATAGGCAGGGAAATGGCACCACAAAAGGAAGACTTTATTTGCTACATATTTGTTTTAACAGATGGTGAGCTGTTGCTGGTGTTTCACCTGCTTTACTTTGTGTTGATAGCTATACTCACAACATCGAAGCAGTCAGTTGTGATGAAGCACTGGTAGATATCACTGAAATCCTTACAGAGACCAGACTGACTCCTGATGAATTTGCAAATGCTATCCGCACTGAAATCAAAGACCAAACTAAATGCACAGCCTCTGTTGGGATGGGTAAGTAACTTCATTTCTATTTGCAAGCAGTGACTGCTTTAGTTAATGTATCAAACCTATGTAAGTTTGCTAAAACTCCTAAGTGTTTGTGGAATATGTTGCCATTTACATTAAACAGTGTGACCAAAAATGCAAGAAAATTTTCGTAAGTGGAAAGTTTTAAGCAAAAATGTATAAAATTTCCACATCACAGATCACAGGATATTCTGATTTGGAAGGGACCTACAAGGATCATCAAGTCCAATTCTTAAGTGAATGGCCATCCAGCTATCAATTCTCCTTTGTTACCTGAACACGATGCTAAAATTCCACTCTTGCATTCATTTTTATGAAATGCTACTGTATTTTTCCAGTAAATAGAAAAACGAGCACGGATTGTGCTCCTTAATGGAAAGAGCAGTAAGAGTTTACAGGGTGACATGATTTCGCATAGTTATTAGAAGGTATTGAAAGCAAAGATTTGTGTGATTTGTAGTAGGTATTGTATATGAAATCACACATCTGAAAAGACTTTCTTGATTTGTTTTTACTTAGCTCCTTCCTTTCTCCTTTAATTTTTTTCCTAATTAATACTTGAGTATCTGTACATACCTATACTGAGTGTATATAAGTGTGTGAAATCCACTTGTGAGACAAGCTGAAATTCATGACTGTAAGCAGAATTCTTCCCTTATTTACTTTGCCATTGAAGTTACCATTACAATTTGTTACAGCAAATACTGCTGGCTGATAATTTGAAAGTAGATACTGCAGATAGATATGAATATATTTCATTAACTTCTTGGTAAAAGTTAAAGAATTTGACTGTGCTTTCTGCATTTTTCCATGTGTGTTAAGCTGTGTCATTCTACTTGAGAATCAACACAAGTCACCACAGACATGCTTTAATTTGTTGTTTTCACAGGTTCCAATATTCTGCTGGCCAGAATGGCAACTCGTAAAGCAAAACCAGATGGACAGTATCACTTAAAACCTGAAGAAGTGGATGATTTTATCAGAGGGCAACTTGTTACCAGTCTTCCAGGTACTCCTATCTTTTAGAGGGCGTTTTGCCTCCTGATATTAAACCAGTTTTAGCTTCAAATTTGCTTTCTAGATCAAACAAGATTAGTTGCTATTCCATGTTTATGATCCAAAATGTGATAGACAGTAAAGACATATGGTATACACCGCTATGAAAATAGGCTTTATTATATTCTTTATTGTTCCAGGGAAACACTTAAAACATAGTAACAGAAAGCATTTCTTTGCCTGTAACTCTATATTGCTATTTAGTACATAACATGACACAGGCATGGTGGAAGAAATGCTGAGTAAGCACTCATTTATGCTTTTAGTGGTCAGCTGACCTCAGCCTGCACGTATCCACATATATTTAGTGTTAAATGTAAAAAATAGTATCTTTATCTCTTCAGATTAAAAAAAGAGGAAAGGGCAGTAAAAAACAGGCAGCCTTAGACACTGAAATGGAAGATTGATAGAAATAGCATTCACAGATAGGTGCAGATTTGCCAAAATTCTCTTTATGCTACACCTTCTGTGGCCAAACACTGTGTACAGCACAGTGCTATTTCTCTTTGGCATAACTTACAGGAGATATTTTTCCTTCAGAATATTACTCATATAGTACTGTGCTTTGACTTTAATGTTTTAAAGTTTTCAGAATTCACTTGCATGTTCATAGTAAAAACATTTTAGTGTTTGTGTTAATAATGCCACCCCAGCAGAGAAACAGATTACCAAAAATTGAATCTGCTACTTAAGATTTCTGATTTTTGCTGACCTTGGTAGTGTGAACTCAAAGGATTAATATTTTCTGGAAGTAACAGGCCACCTCTCCAAAACCCAGAAATATACTTCAGTTTATCACACTTATATATGTGCCGTTGCCATGGATACCTACAATTTCAAGTTCTTGGTAATTCAAAGCACAAGTGATACAGGTATGCTGTCACTTCTACCTGAAATATTATTTCTCTACCTAGGAAGCAGTGTAATGGTGGTCAAAATATTTGTTGGTTTTCTTTTAGATGAAATCACTTGTACATGAGGGGAAAACATATTACATGTTGGACACTCTTTTTGGACTGAGTTGTTGTGGGGAGTCATAGTGATATAATCTGTAACGGGCAGTACCTTGTCAAGACAATTTCCAAGCAGGAGTCATTCTTATTTTACCTAAAAATAAACAAACATGCTGCAGTGTGACATCTTAAACGAAATACATTAAACAGATTGAAGATACACCAGTGAGGACAGCAAAAGCTGTCCATTCAAGCTATGTTTTATGGAGCAGAATTTATTTTATATAAATTTATTTGTTAATTTGATATGACTTAATATAGGTTTAAAAATAAAAATTTTATGTATTCAGAACCTACCTGGCTTTGAATTGTATAAGGTTAACAGAACTAATTGCTTTGTTGTTAGGAGTTGGCAGGACAATGGAATCTAAGCTGGCTTCTTTGGGAATTAAAACCTGTGGAGATCTGCAGTGTGCTTCAATGTCAAAACTACAAAAAGAATTTGGCCCAAAAACAGGACAAATGCTCTACAGATTTTGTCGTGGTTTGGATGACCGACCTGTTCGTACAGAAAAAGAAAGAAAATCTGTTTCAGCAGAAATCAACTATGGAATAAGGTTTACACAGGTAAATTAAACTTGCTTCTTTTTTGCAGTGACTTCTTTCCGCTGTAGAAGAATCTTCTCATATTCTGATTATTTTCACTTACACTTTGATCTGTTAGAGCACCATCTTAGCCACGAAATAGAAATATGGAAAATGAAGAAGTAGGAGACCAAACGATAAAATGGGAGGAGAGACTGCAAAAGTATTGGACTGAAAAGAAGCTTGCACAAAATTAGCTGGCTATTCTGCATTCGTTATACAAGTCTGGTACAGAAAAAGAGAACTGCAGTAGGTTTGTCAGCACCTAGCATTCTCTTTCATTTAAATGCTGATTATTGGAAGATGCCAGTGCCTGAAACTACCACCAGCTGCTCCCGTACAAAATTTTTATTAGACTTTTACAAATACTGTTTGGGGGGGGAGTGTTATTAACAAAACTGTATTTAAAAAGTAACTCAGCACTTTGTTGAGATCTTGAGTGTTTCTAGAAATGACAGGAAAAAAATTAGTTTGAAGAGACCTGACGATGTTGCATAGTCCAGACCTTTGTTCAAAGCAGGGAAAGCTAATAAATCAGACTCAGTTGCTCAGGACTTTATCCAGTCTGA
This sequence comes from Daphoenositta chrysoptera, assembly GCA_013397915.1. Taxonomy (NCBI): domain Eukaryota; kingdom Metazoa; phylum Chordata; class Aves; order Passeriformes; genus Daphoenositta; species Daphoenositta chrysoptera. Next base: position 968,054 of record VZRO01000700.1, read on the forward strand.
CATTGGAAATCTCCAAGAACGAAGACTGCAAACTTCCCTGAGCAACCTGTTCCACTGCTTGACTTCCCTCATGGTGAAAAGATCTTTAATCCTATGCTCTCCATCTTATAGGTTTGTGCTTAAAGTTAGACTTGCAATTCTGTGTTGGGGTTTCTATATACATTTTTTAAAGACTTCTTTCAGCATTAGGATAGGAATCTACCATCTCACCTAACTTAAGCAGCCTACAAATGTAAACTAAACACTTGAAGTTAAATGAAACAATTGCTTATGAGTCAGCTTGCTCTTTTCAGTTTACACAATCTGGATTGTATTAACCCTGAATGATTTACCTTCAGTATTTGAAAACTAGTAATTACCTAAACATGCTGTTTTTCCCCTTCAGCCTAAGGAAGCAGAAGCTTTCCTTCTGAGCCTCTCAGAAGAAATCCAGCGTAGACTTGAAGCTGCTGGTATGAAGGGTAAACGACTGACCCTTAAAATTATGGTCAGAAAGGCTGGAGCACCAGTGGAGCCTGCAAAATATGGAGGTCATGGAATCTGTGATAATATTGCCAGGTAACCACTAGGCATGAACACACTTCTGCAGGATCTAAAATTTATAGGAAGACAGGACAGAAATTTCAAAGTGCTTGGTACTTCTTTGTCTACGTATCAAACTTGCACCAAAATAAGAAGTAGAATATTATTATTAAAAATTCTCTGTGTTTGGATTGTACATTTGTGGTGTTCTGGTTATCAGACATACGAGCTTATATATTGTTGGTGTACCTTTCTCTAGCTTGCTTAGTATTGGAGATGAGGGTTTTCTTACAGTGTTACTTGCTTAGTATTGGAGATCCTGCACTATCACACACATGCAGCAGCATTTATTTCTTTCAGTAACCAGCCAAGTTGAATAGATTGTGACAGTTGGAGTCAGTTCTTGGAGAAAATTGTGCTTTGTACTTGTCAAGAAAGATGTCTGATAGTACAGTAGTCCTTCAAGTCTGGAGCACATGGAAGCTATGGCAATATTTGCAGAATGACTTACTGTAGAAGACTGAGAGACCACTTGAAGTTCTGAAGATGGAGCTGGCATCAGACACCTTGGGCTGCAGTCATTCTTCTTAGTACAGACAAGTTTGGTAGTGTTGAATCTTGTGTTTCCTGTTGTTTTACCAGTAAATCTGTAGAGAAATTTTTTGGTCCTAGAAGAGACAATGAGTTCTGAAGTGGGGCTTAGCAAGTTGAATCTCAAAATCGCAAGGTCAAAGACTGGTGCTCCATGTTTCAGCTGTTCAAGAAGGCAATCTGTTCAGGTCTCTTGACCTTCACAGTTACATTTCTTCATGTAGGTGTAAGATCCTCATCAGAAGTGCCTTTGTTTTCTTGTGTATCCTTATCAATGTAATGAAGTTTCATTCTGCCTGGGCTCCACATAGCACATCTCCCCGAGATGCTCCCTGTAGTGGCTGCCCATCCCTGAAGAAATGGGATAACCCAGTTATTCTGCCTAGGTAGTCAGCTAATAGGTTGTTGTCAAAGGAGTAGGACCCTCAGCTTCCACAAGCAGTGCTGTTACTCCTGTTCATTGTTCTTTGTTCCTTACTGATGAACTGGATGATGTTGACTAAATATTTTTTAATCTGAATTTTATTCATATACTTGGCATGATGAAAACAGGGATATAATCTAGGCATATCCATATGCTGTTTTATACAAGATTTCGCGTAAGATTGTCATGGAACCTTCTAAATACACGTATATTCTTCAGGCATACACTTCTCTATCAAAGCAGTTGTTCCTTCAATACGGGATGATCCTGGCTTTTGAGAGATGATAGGTCTTTTCTGCTTTTCCTTCCATCTCAGGTGGTTGTAACAGACTAATCCCTCCTGAACTGAAGGGTCATTTGGTCGGAGTTGCTGATAACAGAAGAGGTGGTGGAGTTCAGAGATCACAGAATATGCTGAGTTGGAAGGGACCCCCAAGGATCATCAAGTCCAAGTGCTGGCCCTGCATAGCACCATCCACATGCCCAGCAGTTCTTTCAGTGGGTTAGAGTTCATCAGTAGGGCTTGCATGCATACAGTCTGTCATGCTTGTGATCTTGTTACATAGAATTCAGCTGTAATAAAAACTGAAACAACAAAATTAATGTTTCAGTGTAAGAAGCTCATCACCTTTTAGAATTGCTATATATATCAAATCCATCAGTCTATACTTTCGTTTCCTGGCTGTTCTAAATTCTTCAAGCTGAAGATTTACTCTTAGCAGCCTAAGAACATGTCTGTAGTATTGAGTGTGCATTGAGATAGAGCTTTATTCCTCCTTCATTTTAACTAGTGTCAGAGTGCTTTCTCGTGAACAAATCAGTGCTTTGTACCCTTTTCTGTGGTCAGGCATGCTAATGTACACAAGCCCTGAAATTTCCCTAATTCATGAAGTCTTCAGTAAGGTGAGGGGGCACCCAAGAATACAAAATTGTTCACACATCGCTAAAGCGGTTCAGATGCTGGATTTTGTTTGGTGGTGTCTCTGATTCTGCTTCTGGCTTTTTAGTGACCTTGTCAACCCCAGTCAGTTGAGATTATGCGGTAGGTGCTGTATTTCTGTCTTTGTTGGAGCATTTCTTTTCAGCCCAGTGAAAGGCTTTTAGCAGGGTAAGGGTAAACTCCAAAAGCTGCATTCAAGCAAATGGATTAGAATCTGAGTGGTGTTCCCCCAAGTGACCAGTTTCTCTCTTGAGGTCTTATCTATAGCTATAGCTTATGACCCATTTCTTTCTCCCTTACCTCACAGGTGAATGGCTTGCTATGCTTTCTCACCCTACAGGTCAAGATTCCCTAGGGGGATAATCATAGTGCTACAACGGATTCAGACTTGCAAGCATGCTTAAAATCACATTTGGCTTTTGAGATTACACGGTATTTTTACTGCATCTCTGAAACCCAGTCCTGATAGTTCAGCATAAATCTTTTTAAAGTATTTTTCTGAAATGTTGTGTACCTTTAGACTTGTGGTGATACTGGTCTCCTTTTTCTTAAAAATACTAACATGTAAAGCTTAGGGAGATCTTCATATTGTTCACAGTAGGAGGGTTTTCTGTTTTCATGTTGGCAGAACTAGATTTTGCCAGAGATCATTTGGCTGTTCATGGTGGTTTCTGACAGATTCAAAAGCAGAGTAACACCATGAAATTGTTTACTAAGTTGTCAGGATGGCACCCTGTCAAAACACCAAACTTCATTTTGTTTATGGAGCCTGCTCCATCAGAGCTAAAATTGCATCAGTTATTTCAGTGAGAAGACTTTACATCACTCACATACATTTGATGAGCCACTTGAAATTCTGTCCTTACCTATGTCAAAGGCTAGGCAATAAGAGAATCCAAATCTACCAAGCACTGCTGCTGCCCTGCCATACTCTCAAGTGGTAATTTGTAAAACTCACAGCCAAATTGTTTTGTGAGACTTGTTGCAAAATATTTCCCACAGCTTAAGATAATTTGAAATATTGTTTAAAGTTACTTGCCATTAATTTTAATTCCTTGTTGTTTGTAATCCACATGCACATGCCTATCTCTGCTTCCCCTCTGAGTTCCTTTTGAAACTCTTGCTCTAGACATTTGACAATTGACAACTGAAGTAGTACTGAGCAAACTCTCTGCAAGCCAAGCTTGAGTGAAAGATAGAAATGCACGAGTGTGTTTTTGTGCAAACTGTAAACTTCTTGTGAAACTTTTTGTCTGGCTTCAATAGATTGCATGTATATAAATATATACTAAATTTGACCTTTTAATGTGTGGACCGCACACTGAGAACGTTCATTAGTAAGTATTCTGCTTTTCTTACTTTTTCTGTAGATCATGCTTAGTTTTAACTACCTTTAAAAAGAAACCACAGAATAAATAAACTGTGTTCTGTTTCTGTATGCCAAGAAAATATGATCTGTCTTTCTTTCAGGTCCTCTCTGGAACAAATACAGAATTTTTGTCTTTAGGATTTGTGAAACAGTTTCCTTTTTAACCATACTTGTTTATTCTTTCTAGGACTGTGACTCTAGACCATGCAACAGACAGTGCAAAAGTAATTGGGAAAGAAACTCTGAACATGTTTCACACAATGAAACTGAACATATCCGATATGCGAGGGGTGAGTTAATGGGAAAACTGAAATTCATTCTCTTTATCAACCTGCTTTATTGTCTTTCATGGATTTTCTTTCATGGATTTTCAGTTCCCCATGGTAGATGATAAACTTAAGCAAAAGTATAGATAATACAAAGCTTATGTAAATTAGTGTATGCAAGCATAATGTTTTGTAACCTTTGAAAAACATGGTTACAAAGCCATAAATGTAAAAAAATAAATTTTTTTTTGGGATATAAATTAATCTACAACTTAAAACAGCCTGAGGTAATGAAGTAAGACTGTATCTTCTACAGTTCTATCAGCACGTGTAAATTTTATTTTGTCTTAGAATTTTCTGTAAACTTTTGCCATACATTAATTATGTAACTAAAACAAATAGTGTTTGTAATGCCAATTAAAGATAGAGATTAAAGGAGCTTTTGTTCTAGACTGGAAGTCTTAGAGCAAGAAAAGTTACTAGCCCATGGTTTGGCCTTTGTTTGAAGGTGATGTTCTGGCTCTTTTGATTCATGGTTTATTTTAGAACTCTTGCTCATCTCTGTGGTTTTGTCATAGCAATGTGACCCCACGATGCCGCTGTTTTGACATCAGTCATGTGTTGAAATGGAACACAGAGAATTTCTAAAACAAACTTGCATTAGTTTGGATATAGAAGTATAGATAGTATAGAAGTATAGAAAACATATAGAAGTAGGTTTTTGATTCACAATGTTCCCTTGCAAAGTCGGCTCCCTGGCTTGGAGTTGAGGAAATATTTACCATCCAGTCCCTTTTTCTAGTTTCTTGTCTGTTTCTTTTGCTGTCTTTGATTTGTGATGTCATTCTATTTAATTTGATTTCTTTTGAGAGGATTTGATTCTTAAAGGTAGTATCCCCTAGTTTTTGATGTTTTACAAAACAATGTACTACTGCTGACCACGTGGCTCTGTTGAGTTCTGGAGGGGCCATTCAGTTCTAGATTATGTAATCAAGTCCAGGTCCATCCAGGGTCCCTCAGTGGTTCTCCTTTCAAGTGATTTCAGACATTCCCAGTGTATAACTATATGCGGGAGCTAGTCCCCTTAACCCTTATTTATACATGAGGTGCATCATGCTTGAAAGTCTTCTTTTTCTGTCACTATCTAGTAAAGATCCTGAACTGATACCCTTAGTTGTTTGCCCACACTTGGGCAGAAAAATGCACTCAGTTGTCCCACAGACTTCACATAACATTCAAACTCTTGTCCTAAAAGGCAAAAAAAAATCCCAAGGCGAAGTCATACAGCACAACAAACACAGTAGTTAACTCCAAAGGTTTCATTTCAGTTCTAGAACTCAAACTTAGAAATACTTGAAAGCAAAAAGATAAAAGCGCAAAGAAGGACTTTTACAGTGATGATGTCATATCCCATTATTGCAACTAAGAAAGTGTTAATAATCTTACTATGTTAAAAATCTTACTATGTAATTATAGAAGAAAACCTGGTAAAAAACACACTAGCTCCTTCATGCTGAGTCCCATACACAACTTTTTCCAAGTGCCAGGTTTGTTCTTTTTTTACTTATGGAGGATTGGCAATAAACTCATGCAGCGCACCAGTGCGTTCTTATTTAGACACCCATTTTGAACCCCTACTGATTCAGTATTTAAAAGTTAAATGAAAAACTAGGATGTCTTGAAAAATGAGGAACACCTCATCTAAAAAAGACTACTTCTACCGAAGTAGAAGTTCTGAGACTGAGACTGCAAAAACACTGTCTACAAGTCAAACAATAGTATTTTTCTCATTTGTAGACTGAAGTGATGGATTCAGTATAGATTGTCTTTGGGGAAAAACATTGCTTTTTTCAGCCAGATTTAATACTAACCACATTCTTGTCAGTGTTTCTGTATTTGTTAGTGTCTAAGAGATTGCATAAAGAACACATTCCTTTACGATCCTATTGACAACACTTTCTTATATCAGAGAAGTTAAGATAGTAGTATCTTTGTAATTTCTTAGTTGTTGCATTGTGGTGGATAATCCTGGGATTTGTTTGGGATGTTTTTAGTGGCTGTTTATGTGTATTTCAATATATTTTTATTTGTCCTCTCCCCCACCCACAACAGGCAGCCAATTCCAAAGAAGGCAATGCTATTATTGATATAATTACAGATTTTTAAAATTTATTTTATTTATTTAAAACTTCATTAAATGAATGCATTTATGTTTTGGATTTAGGTTGGGATTCAGGTACAGCAGCTAGTTCCCATCAGTAAAACAACTTCAGCTCACTCAACAGTACAATCTGGACATTTACCTGGTGGATCACATTCAGTTATTGATCTTTTTCATGTTCAGAAAGCAAAAAAGCACTCAGAAGAAGAACATAAGGAAGGTGAGTAAGCTTTGTACTTGGCACGTGTGATAATGATCAGTTCTGAAGAATGCTAACATGGATCACCTTTGGAATACTTATTCAATATTATACCAGTATAAATTATGCAACATAAACTTTCTGAAAGTGGAGTTTGCTGCTGCAAATGAAAACACTGCTAATAAAACTTTGTATAGGATTAGTCCAATCTTTTTTTTTAATCTGAGTTTTAGTTAATAGTAATAGAGGATACTTTGAAATAGAAAGTGTTATGATTGTGCTATATATTGTGTAAACTCTTCAGCAAACAATGCTAGAAATTACCTTTTGCTGTGTCTTTAATCTTGAGAGTATTTTTAACTGTTAGATTATCATTCTGTATTTTGTTTCCATATATATAGTATTTGTGGCTGCTATGGACCTTGAAATATCTTCTAATTCAAGAACTTGCACTTTTCTTCCATCTCGTGGTACCAATCTCACACCTGGTCTCAATTCTAATGCCAACAACACTGAGTCTGCTGTCAAGTGGAATGGCATGCATTCTCCTATCAGTGTAAAATCCAGGCTCAATTTGAGTATTGAGGTTCCATCTCCTTCCCAGGTAAACCTGAGAATATGAAACACCTGCAGTGTATTGTAGTAACTTGGGATTGTCTGTCTTATTTGGATAGACCCAAAAGGAACTCTTCTTAAATAAAAAGAGTTCTAGTAAAGTACAGTGCACATTAAGTAACTGTTATTGATGCAAAAATATTTTGCCTTAATAAAATAAATAATGGTGAAGTTAGGATGCACACTTAACATTTGTACAGGATACCACTATTTAGATGAGAGGAGGGCAATCTTTATTTAAGTAAGATATTTCTGTGGGATTTGGGGACTTTTTTTTAGGTGTGTTTTAACAAAGGTACAGCCTTCGTTATTTCCACCCCACATGCTGTTCAAGTAGACATCTGTTAGAAGGGTCTGCTATGAAACAGCTGCACAGAATTCTGCAGCTATTTTAGGTATAAGCAGATTTACTTGCTCTTCTGTAAAAGTCTGTAATTTAAGTGTCTGTAATTTAAATCTGTTAAAGCATTTATGTTGTTTTTTTAACAGCTTTCTCAAATATTTATCCATTTTTAAGAAGCAAATTATGCGTTTGGCATGAAACTTGTTCCTATAATGCAATACCCAGGCCAGCTCAGGTTCTAAAAGTAATTTGACTGAACAATGTGAAGCTCTGTATGCTCAGATGCTGCTATAGGAGGAGTATGTATACACAAGTGAAAAATGCACTAGCTGTGCAGTAGAGTTCCTAAAACTTTGGTGGCGTTATGGCACAATATCTTTATTTCTGCTTTTAACCATATTATAATCTGGAATGTAATAAAAAATTCAGTGCAGGGAAGGAGTGGTGAGAGTTAGTGCCACACTGCTATTTGTATACTGTGCTAGGAAAGTAACAGCAAGATATTTTACCCCCAGGATTCCCAGGAAATTATTATAGTTATATATGCAGCAAATTTGGAATGAGTGAATACAAACAGAACATGGAAGAGTAACTGAAGTGATTAACAATACAGACAGCTTTAATCAAAACCTCTCAGTTACCAAGCCAAGTAGATTTTCATAGGTATTTGTGGTTCCTCTCTGTAAATCCAGAATCTGGTCATAAACTCCAAATTTTCTTCCTAAAGGTAAAAGATAAACTATTTTAACACTGCTATGAAGTCTTAATTCAGCAGAACTTAGAGGCAAATGTTGGCATTTCTGTACATAGTTATTCAGATTTTACTTGTGAGAAAAATGATGCTGTACATGTGCTTGTCAATTGTATTCATTCAGTCACTTATGAAGCTGTCACTGTACACAGCAGCTTCTGGACACTGAGGGGTTATCTCAGTTGTTTCAAGTGAATAATTGATAGGAAGTAAAAGCTTATTTCATCATCCAACTCTGACCAGTCTTGACAGTGTGCAAACTACATAATACCACTAAATTAAATCAGTAACATGCACCTTAAAACTGTATAAAGAAAGAAATTAATTGCTTACAGCTTTGTGCCAGACATCAATTTAGTATTCTTATCAACGTGTTGCCTGTATAATTTGAACTCAGAATTTGGGTTTCCTTATCATTAGGTAGCTGTAGAGGAAACCCTATCTATGATTTTTGGTAAGAAGACTGATCGTTGTGAAAAGATAAAACAGAACATTCATATTTACTGAGCTGCTCAGTCTTAAATGACATTCTACTGCTGCAGAGTGTAACTCTCAGGTTCCTAAGGGTGTTTGCATACACAGGTTAATATGTAACGGGTTTTGTAAAATTCAGGAACTGTGTAACTAATTTTTTGACTGAAATAACTCTGTTACCTATTCCTTAGAAAAATCTGAAAGCCTTTATATACTTGTAGCTAGATAAGTCTGTGCTAGAAGCTCTGCCACCTGATCTCCGAGAACAAGTAGAGCAAATATGCACCATTCAGCAAGGAGAGAGTAATGGAGAGAACAAAAAAGAGCCAATAAATGGATGTAACACTGCGCTTCTGTCACAACCAGTTGGAACAGTGCTTTTACAAATACCAGAGCTCCAAGAACCAAATACCAATATGGGAATCAATGTAATAGCCTTGCCAGCTTTCTCACAGGTAGGATGTTTGCATGGGATAAATAAACAACTACTTTTCATCTAGGAAGTTAAAAGCTCTTTCTTGAGACTAGAACCTGTGATTTCCCAAAATCATTCATGGTCCTTTAATGTCTTTTAAAAGTCTGCTTTTAAATGTTACATTTACTGTCAAAAACATAGTATCATATTATATTTATTGAAGATTATAGTCATCAGTATGCCTGTGTTTCTGCTGTTGTTTAATGTAAAACGCCCTCATATATGGTTTACTTCTCAATCCTGTCTGTAAATAGCTTTTTTTTCTGTATTGCAGCTGAGTTACACTGAACCATAAGTCTGAAGCAGTCCTAAAATCTGCTTAGCTAAGTCACATTCTGTTTAAGTGTGTGTTCTGATGGGGTAAAACCAACATCTGCTAGCTTCTTCTGTAGATGTGGTTGTTTGTGTCACGTTCCTGAGAGTAGGGCAGTCATGGCTAAAGGTTGTGCATATCTCCATAGTTTTTAAATGGACTCATGCATAGCATGTCCAGGATGAGGAAAGAGCAAAGATGGTTGTTAAAATAGGGACCTGAAGGGGCAGCAGGTAACAGTAATGATGCTTCTAATGTTATTCCACTCTTCAGTCCAAGATGGTGCTGAACAAATGTAGTGTAAAAATTAAAAGAAAAAAAAATTTAAAAATCAAAGATTGGGTTACCCAGAGATGCACTATCTTTCATTGCATCATTTAAAATGGAGCAGTTTTTATTTTTCTGTTTCATTGCACCTTTGCTGTTCTCAAATGAATTGATACTGCTTAATCACATTTATAGAGATTTGTTGCTGTTTCTAAGGCATAATGTTGCTTAGCTGACAAAAAATCCAGAGAAAATCATGTAGAAACTCCACTAAATAGTTAATGCATAATTGTTATTTTAAAAAATATGTAGTCTATTATGTTACTAAAACTTCCTCACCTTGATTCAAGTTCATTGGTTCAGAAATAGTTGTGTCAATTTTTATTCCTGAACTGTGAAGTTTGGTTTCCCCTATGGATTAGTGTACAAATAATATTTGAGTTCTCTCTGCCCCAGCTGTTTTAAATTTTGTAGTTATATCTGTCCATAAGATATGTGTTAAATTAGGCTGTGCTCTGAAGTACACAGTTGGTTTATCACTCAGTACTGTTTTTCAGGTGAATGGTAACTGCATATGGCTCTCTATAAAAATTCCTTTTAGTTTGTTTGTGCTTTATCTGTCTAATAATTAGGTGGTCAAGAATTGATTGTTATTTTTTAAAACAGCTTTACTTTTTGAAGTTTTCTTAAAAGGACCTAGTTAACACTAGTTTTTTGCACTGTTTATTTCTGTCTCTATTTTCAAATGTATTTTCTGACCCAGTTACTTGATCCAAAAATGCAACTTAGTAGAGCAGCTTTTTTGTTTGAAGATGTAGTTCAAGAAGAATTGAGTGCTCCCTATTTATTTGTCAGGGATATCCATACTGTCTATTTGAGAGTGCCTTATGCTCATACTCCAGATTTTCTCCTGAAAGCCATTCAGCTTTCTTTATTGGCAAAAAGAGGACTAATATTTACAATTTTCATTTTCTGAGTTAGGTCCAAGTTTAATACCTAGAATAGTATGGTTGAAAAGCTTCCTGTAGGCTTGGGCTGAAAACAAAAAAGCTAAACCCAGTTCATTAATACAGGAGGATTTTTTTTTCTGTGTTAATATCAAACATGAACTTAATTAAAAAAACCCATCTTACTCTAAATATAGTTTGACACATTTTTTCTCTTAAAGTCTTTGCGGGAGTGTATATCACAAACATTTAAATCTACTTTGTGGCCCATGAAGCAGTGAAATGAGTAGTAATAGGTTTGGGGTATAGAAATACTGCCAACCACTCCAACATGAGTACTTTAGCTACAGCAGATGTAAATTATGCCCTACCATCTTTTTATAGCTTCATAAGGTTTGTTTTTCAACTCTTCAATCCTTTTGTCTGAGCTGAGGTTTTACGATCGGGTGCAAAGCTAATTGGCTGATAGTGATTTATTCATTAGAAAACATGTGGAAAATTTCCTTTGTTACGTAAAGTTCTCCTATAAAAGGAATCCAGATAGGTTGCATTCCTTTCCATCAGTTGCTGAAGTGATCTTAAAATTTAGAATAGCTGCTGTATATATCTGAAGGCTGAATCCTGTAGAAGTGTAGGATGCAAAAAGTAAAGATTACAGATGCCTAGAAATGAGTGACATTTGTAACAGTGGTGTTAGTTAGTGGTGGCAAGTTTTCATCTCATCGTTACATTGTCTTGACATGGTACAGATTCCTTCTAAGGAAATTTATATTAGCACATCAGAAATGCTGATAGCTGTGTGCTGAGATCGTCCATGACTTTATAAAAACCAAGGTCATCCATAGTGTGAAAGCTTTCACATACCTGTATCATGATGTTAGGACATTGTACAATCAGCTACCTGAAACTCGAGTTATATTGGAGAATTCATATTAATTTGACTGATGGCTCCTCTAACTGAGTTTTTCCATGTTATTCTCTGAGACAGCAGTGATGGGGGAATAACAAAAATGCATCCAGTTCGTGTACTGCATTATTTCTGCATTAATTAAATGGTGTGCACAAAAAACAGTGTCACTTCAGAGCATTCCAAATCCTTGATTCTCAAATGCTTTACCAGAGAACACTAACCTTTTTAAAAAGTTTTATTAAGTAAAATTTATATTTAAAAAGATAACTTACACCTGTGATGTAATTGGCTGCATTCCACTATAGTGCTTTGTTCTGCACAATGTATGTGGTAATTGAGGTCAGAGCTGTTCCCATTTCCTACTTCAATTAGTGCATATTCTGTGTGGTGAAAAATTTATGTTGACTCACAGAGTTCTGAGAAGGGAAAAAACTTGTGCTAAATTGATGAATTTTAACCTATAAGAGTACGTTCATGTTTATGATCTATATTATTTAGACATCATGTGTGTGAATTGCACACTGTATCTCCCTGTCATAGCATACATGTTTTGGTTTAAAAAAAATGAAATCTGTATTGAAAATAAGAGATAAATTTCAAAACATTTTCAGATTGACATGTAATAAATACAGTATCTCAGATAATGATAGAAATGGCATTGTGGCCTCAGAATTGTAATTGTAGTTTTGACTAATTTTTTGTTGTTTGTGCACATCTGTGAATTTTACCAGTGAAATGAAGGGCACTCTCCCACTGGCAGATTTAATCTACTAAATGATAGGTCTGCTTTTTTCAATTAGATTTTGAAGATTATGAGCTGAAAACACTGTCCAGTAATAATGGGAAACTCCAAATACAAGATGAGTCTGTCACTGATTTGCTACTTCAGAAACGCAATGAGAAAAAGTAACTGATAATACAAGAAATTTTATTTTGTCCATATGAGTGTCTGGCAATTGGCATCAAATTATTTCCTGTCTAGAATTCAAGTCCCTGGGACAGTTGCAAGGGACTGTGCTTTTATCAGTCAAGCAAGTGGTGGGCAACTGTGGGAGAAAGAGATTAAACGCTTTTGTACTAGTTCAAAATACTACATAGCCGGACTTGGCTTTTCCTGTGAGACCATTTCCAAGAATATTGAGTTATATAGCAGCTTGCAGGAAATAGAAGTATCAAAAGAAAAGGAGGAACAAAAGTCTGATGGCCACAATGTTTGTATTTTGAAATTTGAAGGAAGTGCTCTCTAAGTTAGGCTTAATCCTGCTCTTAATGCAGCCGTACCGGGTATCAATAGGTGAGTAACGATGGTTAGTGCATTATATGCCCATAATAGTAATTTTATTAAATAATTAAGAGTAATATGAAATGTAAATTTTGTTGGTTTTACAGACTAAAATACACAAAGAAAACATACCATGTGTTTTACAGTGTTTCAGTTATATCTCATTTATTTTTGCTTGGCATAAAATGTAAATACCTTTCTCGTATGAGTGACCTAGAAGGAAGCAAATGGTGCTGCTCACTGTTAAAATAATGAAATTAATCTTTTGTTACTGTTCAGGTGGACCCCGAGGTTTTTGCTGCACTACCTGCTGAGTTGCAAGCAGAGCTGAAAGATGCATATGATCAAAGGCAAAAGCAATCAGAGCAGCAGCCTGCTAACACTTTAGGTGAGAATGTATAGTTGTGCAGTAGTCTTCTGGTATAGCAGTTGTTTACTATCCAAACAGCTATGCAAACCTAAGTAACAAACTGGAAAATACAACCAAAGCTTCTCTGAAGATGCTGTGTTCAATGGAATTTCTCCGTTTATTTTTGACAGACTGTCAGTTACAACCAGCTGTGGTTTCTGTTTGCAGACAGGTGCCCAGCTTTACTCAGATGGGTAATTTAAATCAAATAATTCAATTCATGGGGACTGTGGCACTAAACTTACCCACGTCCATATGTTTGCAGACAGGAATCTAAACTTGATGTGTCTTGTGATTTAAAGTATTGCACATTCTCAAGTTAGTTAAACTGTGTTCAGGGAGCATTCTCATGGTTCCCTGAAACCATAGCACTGGCATGGCTTTTGGGCAGCTAGAGAGAAATATGCTGCATCTCACTGTAAGTCTGATAGTCAGATGGCTTTACTCTGAGCTGATCATCCAGGTCTCCTTTTTGTAATCAGTAGAAAGAAATAAGACTAATTCCCTGTGAACATGCTTTGTCATAAAAATAGGTTGTAAATATTAGTGGGTTGATTGCCAGTTAAACACTGCATTGTAATTATAATCACACCCTGATTTCATAGCCAGTGGACTAATGCAGATATGTTAGAATGACGGAATGAAAGCGATTTCCTTCATAAACTGTGAAAAAAGCGTGGTGGGGCCTTTCCACTGCTGGCTTTGCTGATGACACAGGTGGGACAGTGCTCTGACTGAGGCGAGGCAATTTGTCCAGTAGTTTCTGATTTCACCAGCTGCTTACATTCAAGTACTCAAATGCTCACCTAAAAAAGCTTATGAATAGCTGAGTATCCTCTGAGTACACTTGAAGTCTAATAGTGCTTTTCAGATACTTAAAACCTTGCCGGGGTCTGGAATGGTGTGTGGGTTAAAGTTGCTTTATCTAGGGTGTGTTTTCTCAAGTGATCCTTAAATTTTTGTGGAAGATACAGAACCCCCTTTCAGTGGAAAAGTATTAAATTTTAAATGTATCAACCACTGACTATTGCTGTGTTTTTCAGTGTCAAAAAATCCTTTCCTACACCTGAAGCATACAACTATGAAAAATAAGAAAAAAATACGGAAAAAAAATCCAGTCAGTCCTGTAAAAAAGATTCAGAGTCCTTTGAAAAACAAACTTGTTGGTAGTACTGCAAAAAACATGCCAGCTACATCTGGAAGCCCACAGAAGCTAATAGATGGCTTCTTGAAACAAGAAGGAACAGCTGCACAGGTACTTTTTACACAAACAGCTTTTCGGTAAAGCTGTGTCTTCTTCTGTAGGCTGAGTTCATGTTCACAAATGCATGGTTTTCTTTACTGGATTCTTTACTGACACTTAATATCTGTATGTATATGGTGTTCCCCTATCTGTCAGACTGAGCATTATCTACTTCCATGTTTGGCACAGGCAGAAGCAGTTCCATCAACTTCGGATCCTTCAGCCTCGCCAGCTCTGCAGCCGGAGCAGCAGCCGGGCCCCTTCAGGCCGCAAGCCCCAAACCTCGCTGGAGCTGTGGAGTTCAACGACGTGAAGACGCTGTTGAAAGAATGGATCACAACTATCTCAGGTGCCAGGTGTCACTCTGGGGCTGACCTTGCAGTGCATCACAAGGAAAACTGCTTTGAGTGGTCTTTTTGTAGTTTCTTCCTTCCTCCTTCACTTTTCCTTTTGCTGCTTATTTTTCACAGTACTCTTGAAGTCTTACTGCCTTGGCAGTCTTGGAAGAACTTGATTCTTTCTACCAGTTGTTACTCTGTGGTTTTGAAAGCTCCCGTGTCTTGCTTAACATCATGAAAATTTACATGCTCTCTCTTCAACCCATGTGTCAGGCCCTTGTCCTTTGCCTTGATGTTACCTGTGTCTGAGATTTTTTGTATTTTTCCGACATACTGCAACCAGTAAGATGAAAGCTCTTGAAAGGCAATTAATTTTCTTCTCTGAAGGTGTCATTTTAGAGGCAAAGGAGTGCAGGGTTTGGGTTTTTGTCAAAATAAATGCTGGAAAGAACCCTAGAAAAATAAAGTGTGCAACTGTGACACTCTAGCTAAATTGTGATGTAAATTATGTCAAACAAATAGCAACTCCTTAAAACCTCAGGAAATTCGACCTTCCTCCCTGGACATTATTGTTCTCCTAAGAGTTTCAAAACAGCCATTCCATTCTAAATTGCAGTCTCTTCCCTTTGGTTACTGCTAGCTTTGCTGTCAGTTGTTCTTACTGAAATAAAAGAAGAGGTCTACAAGAGAGGTATTTCAGACCTTGCAGTCCTGCTATGTGCTTCTGATGGCAGGAAGATGTGTGGAAATATAGAAATTGTCAGGTTGGCCCCTGATGTGCTGACACTGCAGAATTTCTTTCTATTGTATTCCCATTATTCTGTGATTATATTCTAAGTATACTTAGGGAAAATACCTCATTTTTTTTTAATGTTTTTTTTTATTACAGATCCTATGGAAGAAGACATTCTACAGGTTGTGAAATATTGTACTGATCTAATAGAAGAAAAAGACTTGGAAAAGTTAGATCTGGTTGTTAAGTACATGAAAAGGTAACTTAATTGCTAGTATTCGTGAAGTTTAGCCTATTTTTGTTAGAATTTATGCACTAGATGCTTCACTGTGAAGCCACAAGCCCCTTAGACATTCCATTGAGGAGTGTTTTTAAGCTTAAAAACTGGGGCTGGGGTACGAAGTTGGAGTGTTAAAATAGATAATTTGTGAAAAATAAAGAGTAACATTTAGTAGTATTTCATAGAATCACAGAATGGTTTGGGTTGAAGGGGACCCTAAAGATCATCCAGGCCCAACTCCCCTGCCATGGGCATGGACACCTTTCACTAGAGCAGGTTGCTCAGAGCTCCATCCAGCCTGGCCTGGAACACTTCCAGGGATGGGGCACCCACAGCTTCTCTGGGCAGCAGTCTTCTAGACAGAGATTGTAGTTTTCATCAGCATTGTCCCTTTTCTTTATCCTGTTTTTTTTCATTTTTTCATAGTATCTTAGACCTGATTTCATTCTCTTGCTGTATCCAGATTCTGTCTCACCTCCAGCCTTTAAATCCGTTCCTGTTATTTAGTTATTGTGCTCCTGTTACTCTTCCCATGAGTTCATGAGTTTTTAATCCATTTATGACTTGCTTATTAACTAATGCTTAACCATGGGGCTCAGCTCTCTGTGTTTTAATCCTGCAAAATACATTTCACAAAATGAATCAGCATCCAAAAGACTATACAGCAGTGTAGAAAGTTCACTGGGCTTTTGTATTATGGGATATCTTTAGGCCTCAGAAAATGCAAAGAACGGTTTCATGAGATCTGTATAGGAAATTCTTTATAAAACTCTTGAGAATTGTCAGAATGTCCCATTCCTGGTCCCTGTGTGTTGGATCTGCAGTGATGGCAGTGCCTCTCCAAACGGTGCACTCTTACCCCTGTGATGCTGATGCTGCACCCTCCAAAGCTCTGAGTGCAGGAACCCTCTGCTCTCCTGCAATACAGTGAGCTGGAAGGGGCACTGAGAGTACAGAGCTGCTTTGCTTTCCTTGGGCAGTTCCTTCATTCACTTCCAGTAGCTCCTGACCGTAAGAGAAACTCACATCATAGGGGGAACTCGTAGTTCTCTGTGGGTCTCCATGATTAGGTTTTGTTTCTAGCAATAAATAATAAAAAATAAAAATACATCTATAAAAAATAATATAGTACCACAAACCCTATTATTTAAACATGTCAATTGCACTTGGCATTTGTTGGAAAAAGAGAAATAGCATCTCTCTCTCGGAATGAGGAAGCAAAGATCAGGATTCAGAAGCTTGCCAGTTCTGGTCTTTGGTATGAAGTTGGTGGAAGGTCACCCCCCGCTTCATTCACGGACTCACACCACTGCCAGATGCAAGCACTCACAAGCTGCTGTGGCACTGCTCACACCAGGAATCCGTGGCATTAAGAAAGGCTTGGTGTGTTTAAATAGAGAGGGAGGGCTTTACCAGGACTGAATCAAAATTCCATTCTTGGGGAGCTGTGGTGATCTTGTTTTCCAGTGTGAAGACCAAAAGTGATTGTAAAAAGGACTGGTTCTGTAATGGTAATTTTCAGCTGCTTCTTCCTTTTCTCCTTCAGGTTAATGCAGTCATCTGTGGAATCAGTTTGGAATATGGCATTTGACTTCATTCTTGACAATGTTCAGGTAGTTTTACAACAAACTTACGGAAGCACATTAAAAGTTATCTGAACTTGTAGTAAAGAGCTTGATGAGAGCCTGGAGCTCTCTGCTAGCTGTGCCATAAGTGCTTGTGAGGTATTTGCAAAGTGCATGATAGTAATGCCCTGAGTTTTTATAATTTCAAGTTTCTTTTTAAACAACAAAGTGTTTTGTACATTTCTTTTCAGAAAGTGCCAAATTTGTCAGTATTGCATGTAAATAATTGTGTTAAAATTCTTTTATTGTAGTATAGAATCTATTTACAAAATGTTTGTTTATAAAGTTTTATGGATTTTTACAGTGAAGTGTTTACAGTTGTTTAATAAAGAACTGTATGTATATTTTTGTACTGATTCTATTTTGTGATGCTTCAGTTTGAATATTGTGAACCCCTTTACTAAAGCTGCAGCTTTGATTCATTTCACAAAGTTTTATGCAGTGGCACTGCCTCAGCACATGGAGGAGGCTGCTGTACATGTACCTGGCCACTTTCTGTTTCTTCTCCACTAACTTTATTACAGATTTTAAGCTGAAGGAAGAATATTAGTTCATTTTCTGTTTCATCCTTCAAAGATTCAAGCCAGGGTGGCCCGAAGCACACAGAGTGTCAGCTGAAGCCTGTGTGCTGTCTGGCCTTGGGTGTCCTGTCACCCCTGGAGCTGTGCTTCTGGAGCAAGTCTCCCTGAAGTAGCACTGTAAAGGAGGGGGAGCAGCCAGCACGGGGAGCATTGTTCAAGCCTGCATCCGTCCTCTGCATTGCTCCTACTCAAGATAGAGCCACGTGTAGAACACCCCAGCTCTCCCCAGCCTGTGGCATGCATTTCCCTAATGCAGCACAACAAAATAGGTTGTAGGGAGAAGCAGAAGCAAAATAACCTGTCCCATCCCTGTGTCCCTGCTGGGGGCTGTGCTTGCATCCCTGCAGTTCGTGTTTTGGGCAAGTCTGCTTTTTCCAGGCGAGCACCCGCCTCGCACAGTTGTGCTTGGCCCAGTACAATGAAGCGAGGCTGTTCAGGTTCCTGGAGACAATGAAGACCACTCGACAAAAACCGAGTTGGTAAGAAAAACCTCTTCTGAAAAAGTGAGGGGGGGGAGGTGAGAAGTATCCCACGTAATGCTGGGCATAGAATTGAGAGCAGGAATGCAAACGAGCTAACCCTGGAGCAGAATTTGCACCACTAGCTCAGCTGGAAGCACCTTGCCTAGCTCGGGGCAGGAGCTGCTGCAGCTGACAGTACAGCTGTGTGGTCACAGCCCTGGCTGCAGCACAGCTTACAGCAGTGGCAGCAAGGTTTTAGCTTAAAGTTGTGCCCTTGGCTTCCTCCTGCCAGACGCTGGGAGAGGCACCAACCTGGCAGCCCTCTACAGCCAGGTGACAGATGAGGGAAGGGCAGGAGGTGTCACTTCCCTTGACTTCAGTGAAGCTTTTAATGAACTCTCCTGTACCATCCTCAGGGACAAGCTGATGAAGTACAGGCTGGACAGAGAGAGAAGGTTCATTGAAAGCTCTCTGGGCAGGCAGGCCCGGGGTGTGGTGGTCAGTGGTACAAAGTGCTGTTAGGGACCAGGCCCAAGTGTACCCAGAGCCAGCACCAGGTCCAGGCCTGTTCATCACCTTTGTAAGGGACCTGGACGATGGGGCTGCGCAGCCTCAGCACTTTGCTGAGGACACGGGGTGGGCTGAGAGGGTGGGGGTGCTGCCTCCAGACACCCAGCAGGTGCTGGGAACCGCGGGAAGTGCAGCACACAGAGGTGCCAGGTTCTGCTCCCGGGGAGGGGCCAGCTCTGCAGTAAGGAGTCAAGGCAGGAGGTTGTTCCTTTGGCTCAGCATTGGTGGGAGGCTCCTGCAGTGCAGAGCCCGGTGCTGGGCTCCTCCGTACGAGAGACACAGGGCCACTCTCAACACAGGCCCTGGGGGGGCTACGGGAGTGGAGCCTCTCCCACAACACATGGAGGAAAACACAGCTGGGACCTTGAGAAGGCTGGGGGAATCTGATCCATGTGTACAAACACCCGAGGGTGCTCGTTCACTTGCAGCCAGTCACAAATACATGGCGAGGGAGAGATGGATGGTACCTGAATCAAGAGCTCTTAAGTTTCCATTCGTTTCTAGTTTGGGTCTTTTGGAGCTCCTTCAGTTCCTGCTTTTGAAGCTGCCTTTTTCTCTGCCCCTTGGTTTAGAAAAACCAGCACAGCAGCTGCTCCCACCGAGGCAGGTACTGCTGAAACTCAAGCAGGTGTTTTAGCAGTCAGGTTTCAGGTACAGCCCTGGCTTTGGAACTGGTGCTCAGACTGATTTAGAATTGCCATCTTTAAAAGGACTCATCCTTAATTAACTGTCAGGCTATTTGTAAGTTCCACAACAAGAGCCTGCCAAAGTAGCGTATCTATTTCCCAGAGTTTTTACCTTCGCGTCTGAGGAAACAATGAAGAATACATCAAGACCACACTGTTTAACATCTGTGTTCTTAAGAACTTTTTATTAGTGTAGTTTTCATGATTGCATAGTTTGCAAAAGAAAATTTCAACAATTAAATGCAGTCTCCTCTCTCTGATCATTCTGTTCACCCAGTGATGGGAATTTGCACCACACACCAACCATAGTGAAGAGGTCCTTTCCAATGGCAAGTTTAAAGTCTAACAAAAAAAAAAATCCAGAAAATTAAATTCCATTTGCAAAGGAGGTGAGTTATTAAATGTTCCTTTGTAATGGAGTCCACATAGTCTTAATCATAACATTCAGATTTTTCCAACAAAAAAAAGTAATCCAAGTGACAGAAGAAATCTGATCAAACTGTGTGTTGCATGTTAAACTCTTGTTAAGTATCTTAAATGCTAAAAATCTCAGCTGCATTAATGCTCCTCGATTTTGTTCCAGCTTGTGCTTTTGAAGAGTGTTTTGCTCCCGTCAACATGAGCTGAGTTATCCAGAGACAGCATCGAGCTGTCAGCCCAGGCAGGGAGGCAGAGGGGCAGGGGGCAGGAAAACGCTGGGATTACAGCCTGGCTCCTGGTCACCACAAGCATCCACGCCGGAGCTGCTCCAGTCCCACGGTGTCAGGCGACTCCAGAGCTGGGACGCCGCGCCCTGGCCGGCAGCTGTTCGCAGGTGCTCGCACCCCTGAGCAGCAGCGGGGGAGAGATGCCAGCTCTGACCTCCTCCGGGACTTGCGCCTGCCACACACCCGGCCTGCCCTCCCGCGCTTCGGGAACGCTGACGGCTCCGCCTTGAGCACGCAGCAAGTGCGTGCGGAGGAGGAAACGCCTTTGCTGGAACAGCCTCCACCCTTTTGCCAACCAGAGGCAAGAGGGCCCCTGCTTGGCCTTTCCACATCTGCCACAGCCCATGAAGTGAAACTTTGATTACTGAAGCAAACTGTAAAACAAATGGGCTGCTCTGTCCATCTCCTTTATTTGTGGCTCTGCATTATAATGATTACAGGTTGACTTCCATGAACTGTACAAGCAGTAAAAGGTGGGCAGCTATGCTTTACAACATTGTTTCACACAAAGCAAGTACAGAGATATCCAACTGCCTAATCTTCTATTTAAAAAAAATTCTATAGGCACAAAGCAGAAGAATGTTGGAAAAGAAAGTCAAGGAAAGAGGTATGCATAAATAAAGAAGTATTTCTTACATCAAAAATGTCCCGAGAATCACAAAGTCTGCAGAAGCTTGGTTAATCAAATACTGCAGTACTGCTCTCATCAGTATAAAAGTGAAAGAGCTTTAGTTCTGTAATAAAAATTCAATTTATTTTATTTTATTTTGGAGAGAAGGAGGGAGAAAGGGTAGAAGGAAGGTGTAAGAGAGGGAAGGGCAAACTTTAAAACAGCAGCCAGTATTAGGAAGGGTAGTAGGAGAGGTGAACAGGCACATTGGAACCATGGGAACATGTAAATTGACCACTGTCAAACCAGTGTAAATTTCTTGGTTTCTCATGGAAAACATTTTATCCACATATTTTCCTCCCAAACATATATCCAACACTGTCTTCAATATAGGACTTTGTTGGTAACATTTTTAGAACAGGAAGAGTGCATTTATTCCTGCCTCCCCATTGCTGTAAAAGTTATCTAGATGATTTCAAACACTTTCTTCAGTTCTACTATAAGCTGCCAGTCAGACTTCTGCATCTCATCCCTGAACCAGTCCTTCAGAGCATCGATGGACTGACGGCTGATCTGTAACATACGAGACAAACCCATCAGAAACACACAGGTGTTACAGGCAGCTTTCAGCACATTGGAAACAGTTAATCTGAAGAAAGTGACTCTGCACACCAGGTAAACTCATTCCAGGCCCACATTGCTACTGATCAGCTGTGTGACCCTTCCCGTTTCCCTTCCTTTCTCCTCACGCCATGTCCCTTACCTGGTCTCGAGGGGCTGCAGCTGGACAGACCATCCCACGCCTACGCAGTAAGGCCAGACCTGGAGAGGGCTCCAGCTTCCACCAGGCTCCACAGCACCAGCACCCCCACCCTGTTCCTGTCCCAGGCCCTACTCACCCTTCCTTAGCGGGCGCACGCCCCCGGCACGTGTGTGGAGGGGGTGTCCCTATGACAGGTGACTCAAGCAGCTGGGAGGGTGGAGAGCTGTGCCTTTACTTCCAACAGCAAAAGATGGAGCAAGGGATCATCTCCTCATCCAAGCCCAGTGCTCCATAATCAGAGCAACGGGAGGATTGCTATCGATTGTGCAATTTCAAGCACCGGCTGTGCTGCCCTGGGGGCCTGCTGAGCACCAGCTCTGTGCACGAACAGTTGGCAAATTACGAGTGGCACTCTGCTCTCTCGGGCACTCTGAGCTGCAAGGCCTTTCCAGCCACAGCCCCTCATTCCTCTGGGCCCCTGCAGGGGCACCACTACAGACCTCAAACCACGGCTCCAGAGCCCTCAGCTGCACAAGGCCACACACACCCACCCTCCCTCCAAGTGAATGTCACTCTGTGACAGAAGGCTCCTCCCCCCATGCTTTTCAGGCTTCATGCAACTTTTCCACTTCAAGCAAGCTGCCACCCTGTCCTAAGCCCTCTCCAAAAATGCAGATTGCTCTTACCTTGCTGACGAGGATATCTGTTGCTTCAAAATGTCGTCCATACATTTTAGGTGATTCCCCGGGAATAGGTTCTATTTTAACACACACTTCTTGGCCTTTCTTTGCAACATCCACTGGTTTGTGGTTTATTTCAATACTTGTAACTATTCCAATTTCAACAAACTGTAACACAATGAAGCAGCTGTAACACATCCACCAAACCTCTGTGCACACACCCTTCTCTGAACTCCTGTTTGTAGGCACTTGCTGCAGACTACTTGCTGCAGAAGTGCAGCACTGGCAGAGCTGCTGCCTCAGCACGGGCAAGCAAAACATAGAGCACAGCAAGTGCTCCATCCTGCAAAGGGCAGGGACACCAACCTCCCACAGCTCATCTGGGCTATCAACTGGTTATCCCTTAAAATGTCAGGAGTTGGCTGCCCCCTTTTCTAGCCACCAGGCATGACAATTTTGCCCGTTACTCAGTACCACAGCACAGAACTGGCAGTGGGGAAGGAAAGAGTGTGACTGGCAGGTGCCCTCCAGCCACACTTCCTGTGCCCCGCTCCAGGGCTCAACTCTTCTGACAGAGAGCAGTGAGATATTTGAGCACCAGAAGAAAGACTTGGTCTACAAGTCTGAACCTCATCTACCAGAAATCTGCACTGAGGGAAGGCATGCAAGCACTCCATGGTGCATCACCCCAGGAACTACCAGCTGGATCAAACATGCAGTGGGAAGAGGCCCTTACTTACATTTTTGCTAGGTACACACATGGGAGTCCCCTGCTTCACCTGGCCGGCCTCCACCACAACACCCATCACTATTGGGTCACGAGAGTTGAAAATGAACTGAGGGAGTATTTTCAACTTGCATGGAAACACTGCTATATGCCTGGAAGGTGACAAGAAAAGGCACTTTGAAAGATACGCTGGAACTGTGTATGTAACATTAACAGTTCTGCCTTCTCCCACACTTCTTGGGCATTCATTCTAGGAGTGTTACTTGGAGAAAAATCAAGCAGGAAAAAACCTCTTTTCATCTTGCTAATTCGAGTCAATACCTGATCTTCAAGAACTACAGGGAACAATAATCATGCATGCCTGGCATGGACTTGAATTTGACAGGCTTGAGCGCTCATCTTAGACCAAGACCAAAGGAGTAGTAATTTTACAGTGTAATTAGAGCCTCACAAGAACACAGGAATAGAAATATTGCTGCCTCAACTCCAAAATGTCAAGGTTTTTGTTTGCCAAGTGAACAAATACATTTAAATGCTGAGCTAAACAAATGCAAATTGGGATCAATATGAAATGAGATACATTTTCATTTATTTTGACTGTCCTTATTCTGCTGAAGACCACCCAATGACACATGATTCCAAAAATTAATTTTGGGTCCCTATAAATCCTTAAATGATTACATATTCATGTTACTGCAGTCAGAATTAAGCCCTCTACACTGGAATTGCATGAATATGAAACACTAGAATCTAAATCCCTTTAGTTTGGTTTTTTTTAACTCTGCAAGACTAACCCATCTGTCACAAACTAGGAAGAGAAGCCAAGTATAGAAAGCAAACCTTAATAAAAACACTCCATATTACACAACAGTTCTAGCTGCATCTTGTATCTGCTGCACAGCTTTCACAGCTCTCACCCTATTAGGCCCAATCCAGATCTAAAAAATTACACTGGAGCACTGAATTCTTGAAAACTATCAATTTATTGTCCTACCATCCTCCTCCTCTCCTCCCTTTCCATCAGAACTACCCACTAAGTAATAATAAGGAAACAAGTAGTTAAATACAGCCTAATTTATACTAAAATAAGAGAGACACTTATTTGGGAAGCATCCAGAATATGATTGCTCATACTTACTTGAATTCCTCTTGCTTCTGTTTTTTGTAGTCTTGTCTGTATTTCGTGAAGGCATCGAATAAGTGATAAATTATTTCAGCACTAAAAATACGAACTCCTAAGCTGTCGGCCATCTCCTGAGCGTCACGCTCAATCCTCACGTCGAATGCCAGAATGACGGCGTACCTGGAGGGAGCGGAGAGCGCAGCGCGTCACAGGCGCCAGAGCCGGGGCTGCGGCAGGGCCCTCCCGCAGCACCCCCGCACGTTCAGCAACAGAGCCAAGCACAGGGACTTACTGTGGGTCGTGCTCCAACATAACTGATGCCTTCATAACGTCTTTTTTATGGACAGGACCTATATTAATTCCTGAATACTGTTGAGGAAAGCCACAAAAATCCAGTCACTAATCTTTCTCAGTCAAAAGGAAATAGTTACTGACTAAAACACAGAATCAATGGCATCAGATAAAGCACAGTAGTACTTACTGGCACTTCTGATGTTTTAAGAAATTCAAGTAATGCCTCTAAAGAGCCTAAAGTAGAAGCCTGGACATAAACACCTTTCTCTTCTAATTTGATTGCATTCAGTGTTTGCTTCAGTTCATGTATCAGTTCATCCTTTAGGAAAAAAAAAAAAAAAAAAACAGGAGAGAAAAAGCAAGTTTTAGTTCTCTTGCTATTTATGCCTCAGGGTACAAAATCTTCCTGTTCATGAGCTGCTGAAAATATGCAACAGCCACGGTGATAGGTCCCAGCTGACAGACCTGCAGTGTAAGTCACACACGGCCTATGAGACTCGTGACTGTTTCTGGCATTAGAAAAGCCTGAGCTGAACTAGACCTGAGGATTTTGTAGGAAGGTGATCACATAAAACTGGGCTTATGCCCTCCTTCAGAGCTGGTAACATTTCTCTGCAGACTACACATCACTTTCCCCAGCACTGCAAGTTTCTGCTGGCAAGGCTGCACAAACACATGGCCCACATTGTGTGGCAATGCCTTTGGCTGCCTGAGGATCAATGACAAAAGCTGACACCTAAAACCATGAGCTGGAAAAGATCCTGAACACTCTTTAGGCCTGGGTACAAAATAGGATGCATGAGCAGCAAAGCCATTTTGTTGCTTTTAGAGAAGTCAAAACCCCACATTTTTCCAAAGCCCATGCCTTTTAACCCCAAACACTTAGCCTCTTCCTCTGGCAGATGAATGGGTTTTGGCATTGACTTTTAGCCATCATGTATCTACTACCAGTAGTACACTTTAAGTAAATACTCGTATGTACCCAGCAACAAGGTCTGTGTTTAGACATCCCAAAAGTTTGACCTGCCTTCAGAGACACAAATAAGTAGACAGAAGACTAAAGGAAGACTATGATTAGAAATAAATTAGCAACATGTGAGCTTCCTTTCTGAACTAACTTCTTGCTTTGGAAAATATGAAGCAGTTTTGGGTTTAGGATAGCTATATACTTTCCTCTGCCATTTTTAATGTGTAAGTCACAAAAGAAATTAATTACAAAGTCTTAAATTAGCTTTGCAATTAGGAGAGTTTGCAGAACTCCACTAGTAGATATGTACCTGATATAAGTTGATTAGAATATATCCATAAATTATTACAAACACCAAATCAGTAATTAACAGAGTCAAACTATGCCACAATACTTGTGTTCAAACCTTATTCTAGGAGCAGAGACACCTCAGCAAAATGTCAGGGAAAAAATTATTGGTCAAGATACTAAAAACATCACACCACCAAAGCTTCACATGAGCACGAGGCTAAAACATGTTACAGGAACAGTTTTTAAAACAACTAAAAAACCCAGTTATTTGCAAATTGAGCTCTCAACATTAGAGTTGCATCACCAGAGAGCTCAAGTTACCCTCAGTGTGTTGTATTTCAACATCAGCCACCTCACCTTGAGGACTGGGACTTCATCCTCTTTATGAGCTACAAGCAATGGCAAACCAGCCAAGGTTTTTTCCAAATCTTTCCCAAGAATCTTCACGCCTTGAGCAGCAACAACCTCTTTGTGCTTTTCATACTGGTTCTGAAAAAGAGAATATACACATTAGCAAAGACTTCTGTGCCGGTGCACAGCAACACAATGCAGTGCTGAGCAGCTGAAGAACACAGTGGGGAGCAGTGAAGTGCAGCAGCTCCCAACTTTCATCAGTGATTGTCTATGCTTTGCATTTTCATGTCTCAGTCCTCGTGCTCCTCTCCCTTCAGATACCCCCTGCACCCCTGCTGAGGTGGGCAGAACACAGGGAAATCTTCTAAAATAAGAGAAGGGGGCCAAAAAGGAACATATACTAGAAAAGAGCAGGCAGCAATAGGCAGCTACTCACTAATAAAACCCCACAAATTTAGCCCCAGAGGCAAGTGATGGGAAGATGCCAAGAGCTGAACAAGAACACTGAAGCTTAGCTGACACACAGCCCAAGGCTCTCTGCAGGAAGGGCTGTCTCGCTTTCCCACCAGACACCATCCAGGCCTTCTCATGAGCATAATTCCATGTTCAATTTCCCAGGTTCTCCCCTCATCCAGGGGAACCTCAAAGATCTTACAACTCAGGGCATAGCTCTAAGACATAACAAAAACAGTTCTTTCTGAAGATCTTTAAATTGATGGTGGAAGGATTTTCTGGGTTTTTTTAAAATTTCTTTTATTTAGATGTCCCATCCTTTTCTTAAAACTGCAAGGCAGCTTCCCTCCTCAGTAAGCACTTTGTTCCTGCAAACCTCTATCCTTTAGCCCTCCACCCCAAAATTTGGGTCTTATTTCAAGGATGATAATTCCACATGAACAACCTGAATCAAAATGCATCCTCACTGCCTGCCTCAAAAAAGCAGAATAGCTACCCTAGGTCCACTTCCCCAGCTCAAGGTTCCCAAACCTTAAAACCTGTCCTATTACATTCACTTAGGTTATCTGTAAGGTTTTCTTTGCCTTAAAAAAATCTGTGCAGACATTTATTCCTTTCCTTTTAAACAGGAAACATCAAAGCAGCTCTTTTCGTCATCTTTGAATTGCATGCATTAATCTTAATATATGTATTAATTTATTTACAGCCTTTTGTTTCTGTGTCTCCTCCTCATTTCATGGAAAGCCATGCAGGAAGGATCCCAAATTCAGGGTCTTTCCTCAGGCTAGTAAGACTAGGGCAGCAAAACCTCCAACAACCCTTGAAAACATCAAGAGGCTGCAGATTTTGCAGAACTCATGGTCATTGCCACTCACCAACTAGCCCTAGAAACTCATGTGTTCACTTTTCTCAAATCTAAGTTTATATGATTTTTGTTACTAAAAAAACACTTTTAGTAATATTATAACTTTAACTCAGAAGTCACTGTAGTAGTACACTCCAGTTTCCATTTAATATGGGTATCCCCCTCTCACATGTAGACACATACTTGAATCCCTTATGAAAGCATACACATCCTAATCCTCACTGCAAGGTAATTGTTAACCATTGTCTTTGCCACTGCTGTGGCAACACACACTCCAATAGGAACATACAAGTACATTTTCACAAAAGACACCAGA
This sequence comes from Daphoenositta chrysoptera, assembly GCA_013397915.1. NCBI lineage: Eukaryota > Metazoa > Chordata > Aves > Passeriformes > Daphoenositta > Daphoenositta chrysoptera. Next base: position 995,979 of record VZRO01000700.1, read on the forward strand.
TGCACCCTGCACTCCCCTTGAAGCCCCCTTTAGATACTGTTAATACAACCACGTTCTACTGCATTCTCTTTTTATAAAGCTTGATTTACTTTTTTCCTGGTTCTAAATGTCAGTACAGTAACCAGCTGCCATACCTTAACTCGTAGTTCCTTCATAGGAGGAGGCAGCAGAAGACCTCTAATCTGAGTTACGATAGGACCTTCTACGCCAGGAACAATAATAGTGTCTCCTTCTCTCAGACGTCCATTAATCAGAATAACATCTATGGTAGTGCCCATGCCTGGCAGTGCTTTAACCTGAAGGAAAGGGGGAAAAATTTACTTCCTATTTAAGCACTTCAAACATGCATTTTTTACCAGAAAGGTGCAGGGAAGGGAGAAATTTCTACACGAATTTCAAGGAAGATTTGCTGTATTACCTCCATGACTTGAGCTCTCAGCTCCTGACACTCCGCCAGTCTCTTGGTCAGCATGGTTTGGGTGAGCTCAACAAGAAGAGCTATCAGACTTCCCATGCCATCCCCTGTGTGAGCAGAGGTAGGTACAAGAGAAACAAAAGTGCGGGGATCCTTATTCTCATAAAACAAGGCAGCGTTCAAGCCCTGCAATCAGGATTGATAGTTACACAGGGAAAAGCACATATACACATCATTATTAACAGGAACATTCAACCCCAGTCAAATACCAATTTTTTTAATCCCGATTTAAAAAACCAACACTGTTACTGACAGCATGCTAGGAACACGAAGCCTCAATCCACACTTGGAAACAGTGTGGGATAACTCTACAAAGCTAATTACCCCATCTAGCTTCTAGACAGCATTGTATGTCACCAACAGAGGAAGTTCCCAGAACTGCTGTGATTCATACCCTGCCAGCATCCAAGAGAAAAATAGACAGATGGGATTCTCTCGGGCTATTCCCAAAGAGAAAAAGCACTGTGACAGAAAACCTCATCTGCTATTCATGACTCCATTGATCATGCACAGCAATTAGCTATTTTTCTCCAAACCAGAACTAAGGATGGTGCAGTTAAAATTATGTAAAAGGTAAAAATAACAAAGCTTGGTTTATGAGAGGTTAACACCAATGTGTCAGAAGAGATGCAACAGTTTTCTTGATATTTCTAAGTTGTTTTGAGGAAAGGGGAAAAAAACCAAAAACCACCCACAAACCCAAAACAAATCACACCACTGACTCCCCTTTACTATCACTTTTGTTAAGCAAAGAACTGTGACTATTCCAACCTACCTGTTTTGCAAATTCCACTATGATAGCTTTTGCACGTTCTTCGAATTCATCTTTCGTATTTTTTTTCTGCTTCTTTAAGGTGACAGCTACATCTGTATCCGGACTTTTTTTCCAGTCATATAACCTATCAATCTTGAAAATACAGTAGTATGTCATCTTATGCAGCTTACTAAGGGTGTCTTTATGCTTATGCCACATTGACAGTGAGAAATATTTTATCAGCCAACTTAGCCAGCCATCTATCTGCTCCAGTAATCAAATTAAATTGGTTTTATTTGCTTTAGCTGCTATATTTAGCTCTGTTTATGTCAGGCAGTATTACACAATACCAATATTACTTCAGATTTTAAAAATTCAAGCTATAGTAATCTAGGTTTGTATGGAAAAAGTTTATATGCATAAATTACATCAAGGTTAAAATAAAGCATTCAGAAGAGACCTGTTTATAGATTCACATACACACAAAAAACCCCAAAACCACAGAGGTGTTAGTGGTTTTTCCTGAAAAGAGACTACATTAGTTTTACAAAGAACTTTTAAAATTTACTGATAAATATGGAGCCTTTCCCACATTGCTACAGAGAAGGGACCAGAGTGAGGCTGTTCAAAAGAAACAACTGTATTTCAGAAACACTTCGCCAAGATAGCTGCCAAAGCAGGACAGACTTAGCCCAAAAAACTATTTGCTGTACAAATCAAAATTATATCTTAAGAAAATGGATTATAACCTGGTCAAATAATACAACTATAACTGAAAATGCAAGAGTTCTTAGCTATTTAATTTCAGGCTCACTGTAAGCCTTTGATGGCAATGAAAGACCGTTGGGTCTTTGGGTCTGACCAAGACAGAACTCTACATTACTCTGCCATAAGGCCTGGACACCTCTCCATCCAAGAGGTTGTTTGGATTCTTTCAAAAAGTAGCTGGTTTTGGCAATGAGATAATGGCCTCCTCAGTTCCAACCACCTTCAATGTTAATGCTCTTTTCATTTTTTGAAGTATATTGCAATTTTTACACTGCAAACAAATAGCCTTCTGACAGCTCTCTGTCAGCATGTCAGATGGCTTCCAAAGTCACTGGACATGAGTAATTTCCATATATATTATATAATTCATTGAGTCTTTGCAAACAGGCAGCATAATTTCTCATGCACAGGATTTCTAAAAACAGGGCTGAAAATAACTGGCTAATTTTCCATCTAATATTGCAAAGCCCAAAACACTTCCCACCAGTGATCAACATTACAGCTCCATGGGCTTAAAGTCAGCTTATCTTCAAGTCAAACTAACCAGCAGCAATGGCTAAAATAAAGTATGACTTGTAAACATGAAGCTTGTGTTGGAATTTTATCAGAAAATACACACAACTCTATATAAGTAGGCACAATGGGAAAAAACCCCACAATTGAAGTACAACTTCCAGAAGTGTGAATCATATACGTAAGTTACAGCAGGCAACAAAATTTACCAGTAAGGACTCCAAGAAGAACTGATTGTTCCACAAAGCTCCTGCAGAGCCATTGTGGTATCAAGGACACAAAAAAATGCAACACACAGGACCCAAGAACCACCCCTTCAGACTTTACACAACACAATTCCAGTTCAAGGAAGAAAACAGACAATTGTCAAAAGCCACTGTTAGAGTGGAGAAGTACACTATTAGAATAAAAATCTATCCTACCTTGTTGAGAGCTACTATAAAGGGACATTTCTTTGATTTCAACAGATTTATTGATTCAATTGTCTGTGGCTCCAAACCATGCATGATGTCAACTACAAGTATAGCAATATCACAAAGTGAGCTTCCTCTATTTCTTAGATTGCTGTGACATTAAAAGACAGAAAAAAAAAAATCAGTCATTTAGCAACAGAACCTTTAAAAAAAACACCAAGTACAATATCAAACGTACACTGACAAACAAAAAGCTAGAGCTCATTAATTAGTTATTTCCCCTCAAAAATGTAAACCATTCAAATGACACTTTGTAAATTTTCATTTAACCAAATATATTGAAGAATGTGCAAGCAAAACTAAGAAACTATTATTCTCCCAAAAGTTTTCATATTATTATACAGTTTTACAAAGTAAGATATGTTCTGATCATTTTCTGAGCGACAACTGAGACACTTAAAGTGAAATGCAGGAGTGTAAAATCTGAACAAGACTTTTTTTATATACTACATAAACACTAAGACTATCACAGTTTTATACAATACAATGTAAACAGACTATCACATCTTTGTTGCCAAACAAAACCTGGCTAGAAGATGGAGAGCTGTAAGAGCTACGATGCCAAGGTACTGAGCTGAACATTACAAAGGGCCCCACAACACAGCATTTCAATGCTTACAAAGGTTTGTACTGAAAAATGTCACATCTAAGTCTTAATCCTTCTGTTTCAAGATTTCGCCCAAGATCTCACACCTCAGTGAGTTCAGTTTTGCATGTCATGTTTTAACCTTAAAAGCTGATTTAGTGGCTTGCCTGCATGCCACTGGTGTTCCTAGATAGCATTTAATCTCTGCTAAGACTCAGATGACTTGTGCAATCAGTAACTTCCAGTCTTACAAACTCAGTTACCTTAACTGGGACACTGAATGAGAGACTAGGACAAAAGTTTTAATTTTTCATAGCAGAGTACTTAGGTCACCTGAAATCCTCACCTTTTTTCCTCCAGCTAGCTTCCTGCTTCCATCTTTCCTCTTACACTAACTATTTATTTACATGCTTTTTCAGATATTCATGGCTCAATTGGCACGAAGACAGAAAATTAATCAGCTATAAAAGGCCAGCAATTAACCAGATATAAAAAGCACCTGCAAATGAAGCAAATCCACTTAATTCCTCTACTTCAAGTTGGTTTTGTTGGACTTCTTTTCAAGTGAGAACTAACACAATGAATTAGGCAAAGACCTCTCGCTTTGCTAAAAATATCTCCAGATGCCTTAGCCATCAGTTCTGAGAAGTACAACATTGTGAGAAAACATTACCTGAAAGACTCATGTCCTGGAGTGTCGATTATCAGCATGCCTGGAATTTTTATGTTCTCCCTGTCAAACTAACATTTCAAAATATTAGCCATCTTATAGAGATTACACAAGAAGAAAAAAAAACCAAAATAAGAGCTGGCAACGTTACTGACAGTCTGCACTTCAAAAATCCAGACACATATTGTAAGGCCAGCACCCTCTATAAACCAAAAGTCACCAGTCATTTCAACATTAAAGAAATGATGCACCACACTCCTCCAGGTATCAACTGGCCATAAGCTAAGTTAAAATTTGTAAGACAAGACAGCCTACAGAGGAAAATACCATTTCAGGGTATTGAGATGTACCATCCTTATCTTGACGATTTTCTCCTCTCCCCTAACTTTATATATTTAGTAAGCTGAGTAAAATCTTGGAAAAAGCCATTTCTACACCAAGGCTTTTCAGCCAGCTGCTTCTGCAAGCAAAATAGGATATAGTATCTGAAACAAACAATACAGAATAGGTACTATTTCTGTAAAACAATAAAATTAATCACCCAGGAATTAGCCAAATTTCAGCACATACAGCAAACGGTAAGTTTTTAACAGAAAATATACTCAAGAGGTTTCAAGAGTCTTAAGGTTTCAAAAGTCTCAATTTACAATCAAATACTGACAAGTAAGCAGTCTATGTACACATATGCACTGTCCAGAACAGAGTAAACAGGATTTACATATTTTTCTGAAGAAACAGCAATGCATTAACTGAAATTAACAAATGTATGAAAAATGACACAACCTCCCCTTTGGTGGGGGAATGATAGGAATTAAAAACCAATCAACCCCAAAATTAGAGAGGGGGTAAAGTACATCTGTCCATGTCCGGACATCTCACAAGGCTTTTATTAATCTACATTTCATATTTTTCAAGATGCACTTGTTGAAGTTTGTAACTTACATTTTTCACCATCTTGGTTTGTTCATTAATAGCTTCAAGAGGAACATTAGTTGCACCAATCTGCTGAGTGATACCACCAGCTTCACTATCCTGTACGTGAGTGTGGCGGAGCTAAAGACAAAAAAAGATCAGAAATACTTACATGTAAGAGACTAAAGTTATGTCTGAGCACACTCTAGTTCTTTCTTCAACCAAAAAAATACATGCATAAACAAGAGGCACAGGCAGTGCTTTCACACTCCACACCTTACCTTATCTAAAATTTTGGTCTTGCCTGTGTCTACATGCCCCAGGACACAGATAACTGGTGCTCTGAGCTTTTCAGTGTTCATATTTTTGCTGTTTTCAGCTCGTCGCTTCTATGTAAAAGACACATAAAAATTGGTAAATATAAACCAAAAACCACAGCTCACCTCTTGACTTGATTACATACATACAAACACAGAGTTAACTGTGCGAGTTACACTTTCAAGGCAATTTAAGGTGTGTCATCCCTCTTTTGGTAAATTAAAACTCTTCAACTAACAGTTAAATTTTTGTTTGGTTGGTTCTGGTTAGAGTCCAGTAGGCTAAGTTGTTATACCCACTAACAGTAGCTTTGCTGATGGTGCATTCTGAACAAGCACCTTGGGTGAGGAAACCAAGTACATTAGCAGCCATGAAAGGACTGAACAGTTTAGACACATCTTTTAAAACTTGAAAATATCTATCTGTAAAGGATAAAAGCCTCTTTCTCCAGGAAGGACATAGAGGTGGAGGGGAACACCACTAAAATTGACATCTTTGTGGTCAAGTTACCTAAAAACAAATACCTTATCTTCAGACAAAACCAAGTTTTTTTTTCTTAATTAACACAATTTATGAACTTACTTAAATATTAGCCCTGACACAGCCACCATTTTGACAAATTTGAAAACATTAACTGAAAATTAATCTGTTTGTTAATACAACACAAGAATCCAAATGTATCTTAATACCTCAATTCTCCGTTTAGCTTTGTCATAAGCACGCTCCTCCTTAGTGCGGTCATCATCAGAGTCATACTCAGAATCAGAGCTAATTTCCTTGCTGGGCTTTTTTTCCATAGATTGTTTTCCAATAGCTTGGGAGTCTGCCTCTCTCTCATCTGAAGTCTTTTCATCCTCATCTTCACTGCCTTCACTATCTTCAGATTCTTCACTCTCTTCTTCCTCTTCCTCCTCATCATCGTCCTCCTCCTCTTCCTCATCCACTTCATTTTGTTCTTTGACTTCAATATGGACAGGTTTGCTCTCTACTAAAAAAAAAAAAACGAAAGACTAAAGTAAAAATTTTCTATTAAGTTCACACTTGTGGGGGAGACAGCATCAAAAAGCAAAAGAGACTACTAGAGAAGAAGGAAGACTGAGAGTAGGTTCTACAATAAGTGCTTGTCAACACCATTTTTCAACTTCTAATGTTAAAAAAAAAAAGAAATTGTTTCATGTTCAGAGTTACTGGCTTGTGTCTTGAATCCAGAAGCAAAGCAGTTTTGGGGGGGGGTGAAAAACGGTACACTCAGCACACTTATCTTTAACATTAGTTGCAAACATTCAGACATTCTTTAAAGTCGTGTGCACTTCATAAAGGAATAATGCACCAACACATTTTTAATAAAGCCAAAATACTCCAGATCATTACTATATGGATTCTGTACACTACTGATCAGGAATGCACATTTAAGCAGATTCAACAATCAGAACAAATGGTTTCTTTTATGCCTATAAATAAGTCTCATCTTCAGGTTTTCTTAGACCGTTCTGAGAAGAATAATATTTTTCATAGGAATTCTTCAATAAGCAAATAAAAAATTATCAAAAAGCAATTTTCTTTCTTTGAAAGCTTCCCATTTATAATCACCTCTAAAACTGTAAGAGGCAAGCTGATGATCACTTTAAAACCATGGATTCTCCTCCTTACAGCACTGCTGGCAGGCTCACTGCTCTTAGAGATTAGTTAAATTTCCTTGTTGCACTCATAGTCCATCAGTTTGGCAATACACTAAATCTAATTCCTAGGAAGGTTCTTTTTCTGGATCCCATTGGCAGAGCCTTCAAATCCAAGCAGTAAGAAGTGCTATGTCCTCTCCAGGACAGTGGTACCAGACTAAAACAAATGCTCAAGAAGGTGAGCAGCCCTTAGAACTCAAAAGCACCAGAGGAACACACCTGTGCTGGAATGAAATCCATTCTGCTGTATGTATCTGTATATCAAGCATTACACTTGAAAGCACAGGTGTCAAAGTATAGGCTTGAGCAAGTAAAAAGTACTTGATGAATAAATAGTCTTTGAGCCTAAGAAACAATGAAGACACTATGGAAGCACTAAGTCCAGTAACAAACTCCTGCTCAGGACAGCTCACAGAAATACACATTTCTCCACCACTGGAAGAAAACATCTGAGAAGTTATCCCTGCACTCTTGCACAGTTTTAACTTCCCCATAAACATTGTTGTTGAGTGCAGACAGAATATGGCCTTTGGCACACATGCATAGGAATATGGATGTTCCAGCAATTCTTTCCTTTCTTCCAAAACTGCCTCTCAAAGAAGCATATCATAGAATCACAGAATGGTTTGGGCTGAAAGGACACCCAAAGACCAACTAGTTACAGCCCCCCTGCCAAGGGCAGGGACACCTTCCACTAGACCAGGTTGCTCAAAGCCCCATCCAACCTGGCCTGAAACTCTTCCAGGGATGGGGCATCCACAGCTTCTCTGGGCAACCTGTTCCTGTGCCTCACAACCCTCACAGTAAAGAATCTCTTCCTAATATCTAAACTAAACCTACTCTCAGTTTGAATCAATGTACCCTTGTCCTCTCACTACATGCTCTTGTAAATAGTTTCTCTCCATCTTTCCTGTAGACTCCCCTTCAGGTACTGGAAGGCCACAATTAGGTCACCCCAAAGCCTTCTCTATTCCAGGCTGAACAATCCCAGTTCTCTCAGCCTTTCCTTGCAGAAGAGAACTTACTACAACACATGCACACTTAACCTTCACACCATTTTAGTCCCCCACTTCTTTGAAAATTTTTCTCAGGAGTACTCTCCTAGATGTTGCCAGATTCATGTAATAAAAATACTACAGCTTTGGAACGATTACTAGAGAAATACAATATCAGGTAAAAGGTTTCCCCAAACTCCCAGTGGTAGTTTAAACACATAGTAGAGAAGAGGATTTTTACTCCCATAAAAAAGGACAAAAACTCACAACCCGTTTAGTTTAGGTGGTAACTGCACATAAGAGTATTTCCAAAGGGTTGTCTTAAGCAGTATTTGCATGGCTTCTGAAAGCTCTGCTTTTGAGAAGAGGTTCTTCCATTTATTTATCATCAAACTTACCTCAAAATTTATCTAACAGAGCAGAGAACAAATCTAAGTAAAATATTGTTTTCTACAGAAACAGAAAACTCAGCCCAAAGTCTCTGAACCAGAAAAATCATACATTTGATATTTACATGCCCACCTTTCTCTCCATCTTCATCACTAACCATAGCTTCCCAGTCATCCAGTCCTGCATCTTCTGTTTCATCTTCTTCCTCCTTTTCTTCTGAAACTAAGAAACCCAACATTGAAGTTAAAAAAACAGTCAGTCCAGCAATATACAACATTTTTAGATGCCCCTTTTTTTGACATACTGACAACTGCAATTTACAAGTTCGCTGTTACCGTAATTCTACTCAATTATCTCCACATTCCATAAAAAGAAGATCCTGCATACTTAAGAAATCATCTCCAATTCTCTCCACAAAAATCATGTAGTGCTAGCATCTTTGCCTAGACAAACTTTTGTGAAAGAGACAGAAAACCTACCCATCTATTTCCTGTCTGCATATCATGCCTGCGAGTATATATATATATATTCAAGTATACTTGAATACGAGTCACAGTAGAATTTTAACTAGTGAGAAAATACAAGTTTTATATAAAGAGGACACCAGGTGCCTTAAAATACTTATAGCGTGGATTCCAGAATCATTAAACATATTCATTGAGCAGGAATTCAGTAAGATTTATGAAGAGACTGCAGCTCTTAGTAAAAGACAAACGGAAAAATGCAAACTTGCAACCCTCTGCAAAAGAAGCATTATACACTATATATTTGCTGCAGCACACACGTGATAAATTTCAGCTCTCTGAAATGAAGACTAAGTTCCACACTGCTAGAATATTAGCTAGGAACTAAACTAACATTTTGCCAGTGAGCCCTTCTCTTATGGCAGTGGAATGCCAACCACGAGATAAGTCAAGCTAGAATCACAGGATACATTCCGCTTTGTTTTCAAAAGGTGCACATTTTGTCAGTATTTGCCTGACTTAATAATAAGGGTAAAAATTGCAACGGTCTCCTTGCTGAGGAAGAAGTCCAGTACAATGTGATTTTGACAAAGCAAGTAGTGTGTGTAGGCAAAAACCTGAGGGCAACAATCACTTGCTGATAACTCAGTTTCACAAGCTAGCACATGTCCTCTGCATTCAGTACTTGTGAAAGCAAAACCTCTGGAATAAAGAATACAATCACTCTGAATATTGCACTGTCAATACTGGAAGCAGAGTATTTCCTCCCTACCTCCACCTAACTGTTGACAAAACAGACTCATAAAAGCAAATGAAAAGTCAGGGGAGCTAATAAGGCACTGAATGTGCTTATTGGAGATAATTGACTAAGCCAATTGAACACTGGAGTTCACCCAGAATAAGGGACCTTTATACAATCATTTTGAGGCTTCATGCCTTTTACTCCATAAAATTTCAGCAGTTCCTCCTGAAAGGAAAAAAAAAAAAAAAGGCAACTACCCCAAGAAAGGATGGCCATTTAGCCCCATCCAACAAGGTATGATAACTATCATGCAGCACTGACACACAGGATTAAGTGTTTGAAGCTTATTAGCATTACTACCAACCTGGCTCTACTGGAAGAGGAGTCTCTTCTTTCACTGGTGTTTCCAGTTCTACGGCATCTTCAGCTGGGGAAGTTACCTCCACACTTTCTGAAATTGCAAGCCAGTAAGTTGGTTGCTACATACTTTCAAAGTGCAAACTGACTTACTCAGACATACAGCTTCACTCCAGGTTATTTGGAAAACATTTGGCTTTCTAAGCAGTTTTATAGATTTATAAGATAGGTCAGTTATTGACATTAAAAACTCCTCACTTTCTTTAAAAGACAAGAGAAAATGAAGTAATAAAAATGAACTACTCATATTTCCCCCACTGTTCCATTAAAAATATAAACTAAAACAAAAAGAAAAGAAAAAAATATGACCGATACAATTCAGAGAAGCACCATTTTCAATTCTTTAAACACACTCTGTAAATGATAAGCAGGCACATAGCTAATGTCAAATTAAAAAAAAAAAAAAAAAAAAAAAAAAAAAAAGAAAAAATAGCTAAGTAAGAAATATACCTAAATTTTTTTTTAACTAAGGATTAGTCTTGAGAAAAGCCACAGTAATCCTCCCAGAGGAAAGTCATGAACAGCAAAAGTAAAAAACCAACAAGTTCAACCTACATCTAACCAGTGCAATAACTTCTAAGGTTTCAAAAATATAAGCTCTTTGAACTACTCTGAACAACCTGCACCCAGGAGCTGAAATCTGTTTTTATATACAAGAAAGCAAATGAACAAACTGTCTCCAATTTAAAAGTACTAAAGCTAGGATCAATCCCTTTTCATCCTGGGACAAACTCAAGACTTAATCATAAGTCATCATTACTTAAACTACTTTGTATTTGACCTATATATGCACACAAAGCATTCAATGTCACATTTGTAAAAGGCCTTTACACCCTGTACATCTCCAACATTTTAAAAAATCTAAAGACACTTTCCAGGTTAGGAAAAAATAACAGCCAAGTAGACTGTAAAACAAAGGATTAAGAGAGCAGCCTTCAAAACAACTTTACGGTCCTAATGGATCAGCGCTTGGATGTGAGGGCAGGGATATCGAAAAAATCCCAGAGGCACCCTGAAGTGCAATTATTTTAGGATTAGCTGATTTATTTCAGAAATACTTCCAGAAATGTGACTAATCTATTAGGTATCCCTATATGCAAACTACACCTTCTTTATTTTCTGGCTGCTGCTGCTTCTTTCTCTTTTTGTCTTCATATATTGGCCTCTTCTTTGGCACAGAGTCTTTGGATGGGACTTCAACACCTGCAAAACAAACAAAAAAAAATTGTTTAAAAGAAAATCCAGGTAATTAATAAACGTAAACTTTGGTTTAAATAAGAACAAGTTTTCCAAAATTAGAAGATGGAGAAGAAAGAGTAGAAAATAGGTTCGATGTATAATCTTTTTTAAAAGCCTGAATTCAAAAGCTAGAAAACTTGAGTGAAGTATAGGTCTTCAGATACTCCTGACTGCTTTCAAAAAGAAGTCAGATAACTGGAAGAAGGGGATGGCAATGAAACAAAAAATAAACAGTATATCCAATCAGCTTCTACAACTGCAGGTTTGAAGTTATCACAGACCTACATAAAATGTCATGAACACATACCTCAGGTTTACCAATTTAAGGTCTGCTATGCAAAAACTCACTTAAAACCTGTCTGCCAATGGTCAGACAATTTGGAGTAGTTCAGACTCACAACCCTTCTTAAATGCTTAAGGTTGTTCAGCAAATAACATTTTCCCTTTTGCTTCATGTTGGGAGGTTTGCGGTTTTTTGTTTGTTTTGTTTGTTTGGGGGTTTGAGTTTTGGTTTGTTGTTGGTTTTTGGTTTTTTTTTTATTTTACAACACTGACAGTTTTAGGTATTAAAATAATGCCAGGTTCAATTCATCAGCTTCATCTTTGCCTCACGAGGAAGCAGGTGCTGTAATGTATGAAGAGATTCAATCAAAAACAGAAGTTTAGTGTAAAGGCAAATTAAAAACTTAATTACTGCTGCACATTCAAAACTTTTTCAGGTACTGAGTGATTTGTATTGCAGATTTAACAAAAATCCAGTTGTAGGGACACATAAATAGAAAGATTCTAATAGCTACAGCAACGGCCAAGGAGAAATAGCCTTTGTGTATGTTTAAGAGCTCCAAACATTTTACTGGCTACAGAGATTTCTACATTTATACATCCACCTACCAGTAAAGTGTCAGATAGTGTACTCTACAAATACAAAGACACTCAGCACTCACAAATTACTTTCTTTTTTAGTCACAAACCAGTTACCAAGAACAATTTAGGACATTTTACTTACAATATATTGGACAAATTTGCTTCATTGCAATGGAGACAGATTATATTTCACAGAAAAGTAGGAAAGCTCTTACACATTCCTGCAAATCCTAGAGAAGAACGTATCTTCCCCATGGACTTCCCCCATTATTTTTGAAGCAAAACAATGCACTTGCTAATTGAGCATGTGAATTAATTCAACAAGATCCAGATCACTGGTCTTACAAGACCTTCAGCACAGCCCGTCTGCTTTTCCCAGCCTTTGGACTATACCACTTCTTTAAGTGATTTTTCCTAAGTTCCACAACTAACATCTTTAAACTGAAAGTAGACAGTATTGAAAAGTTGTATGTTTAAAGTGTAAGGAGAAAATACAGACACTTAAACCTACTTCAAAAATAAAGAGGAAGGAAGGGCACACACTGCCTTCCTTGACAACAGAGCACCTTTACACAGAATCACTCAGTACTCGCCCTCCTAGGTCCAGAGAGGAAAAAAAAAACAAACAGAGAGCAATAATGGATATGAAGTTTGGTTGTGTTGTTTGGTTTGATTTGGTTTTAATTATTATTAAACTTTACTGCTTACCCTGAGCTTGGAGTAGTTTAAGAGTAGCCTCTGCTCTGGCTCTGGCTTCTCGTTGAGCTTTTGTTAAAAGCTTTCCCTCCTTCTTCAAACGCTCCTTCCTCTCTTTTTCCTTCTGTTTCTTTCTTTCTTTCCTCTCTTGCTCTAATCGTTCCTAGGGAAAAAAGAAAGAAACATGCAGAAACTCTAAAGCACGGTTTACACAAAAGCTGCCCAAGAGAACCATATTAAGGATTAATTCACCAGCTGCACCAGCAAGCAGACAGATTAAGGTTACTCTCTCCCTTATTATATCCTCTGAGTGAGATATACGGTACCTCCTCTTTGCGTTTTGCTTCAAGTTCCTCCAGTCGTCTTATGCGTTCTTCCTCCTCTCTTTTTGCTCTTTCCTCTTCCTCTTTCATTTTAGCCAAGGCTTCTTGCATGGCTTTAACTGTGGCTTTACTGGGACCCTTCTTCTTCTCTTTCTCTTTTTCTTCTTTCTCACCTTTCTTTTTTTTCTTGTCTTTTTTCTTTTTGTCCCCCTCATTGTCATCAGCTACAGAAAGAAGAGGCATACATTCGAACATCCCAGAAATTTCAAAGATACTCTAGGTACAATTTATGTTTCAAATATGATAAATAACATCAAATGAGGAATATTTTCACTGGCTTCTACATAAACATTTCATAATGAAAACAATAAAACTGTCTCTTAAGTCATGGCCTGAAGTCTTAAAGTATCAGAGTAACAAAGAAGTGAAAAGGTACTCTTGTTTATACAGAACTGTAATCATACACTGTAATGAGGATTCACCATCTGGCTTGTTTTCCCATGTACCTGAACAGACTACAGGCCAGAAAACACAGCCACCTGTGAGCCAACACAGAGAGGCAGACAAGGCTGCCAAATATCCAGTATTCACAATTCAAAATGAACCAACAAACTATCTTCACTGCCTGGCACCTCTCTGGCCTTATAAAAACTACAGTATTTAAATTACAGTTTTAGAAACCATGTTACAAACCTTCTGCTCCTGCTGGAGTCTCTCCTTTTTCCCCAGGGCCAGGGATTGCTGTAACTTCAGGAGAAGCCTTCTCTTCAGCTTTTTTTAGAGATTCCTTTGGCTTTGCTGATTCTTTACCACCTTCTAATTCTTCCTTCTCTTTCTGCTTCCTCAATTTGGCTTTTTCTTCCTCACGTTTTTTTCTTTCACGTTCTTTTTTTTCTGCCTTCTTCTGAGCCGCTGTTTTTAATTTGAATGAAGGTTCTTCTTCATCATCCCCACTTTCAGCAGCAGGAGCAGACTTTGGCTTTTGGTTTTTCTTTTGTCGTTTTCTAGACTGGGAGACGTCATCTGATTCATCACCACTCTCACCTGTAGACACTCCTCCCCCACGCTCTTTGCTTTTCTTAATGTTAGTTTCATCTTCTTCTGACAAATCATGTTTTTTATTTGACTTCTGAGTTTTCCCTTTGCTTTTCTTAAGCTGTGTTTCATGATCATCATCATCACTGCCAGAAAGCATGTCTTGTTTTGCTTTCTGAGATTTTTTAGATTTTTTATCTTTATCTTCCACTTCCTCGCTGTCATAGTCATTTTCCAGATTGGTTTTTTTACTTTTTCCTTTCCTTTTTTTATCTTGTTTTGATAAGCTTTCTTCATGGTCATTTTCAACCTGGTAATTAAACAATTCAATAATCAGCCATGAAAAATTACTTGCCATCATGAGCTAAGAAGTAGCATTGAGATACATCAAAAAAAACCTCTCTTATTGAAGACAAAGTTTGAAAGCAAAACTATTCCTGCTGAGTGTACCATACTTCAGCCCACAATTAAGATTTATCTGACTGGCTTTGAATAATTATCAGCATGAAGACATGGCTTTTTTCATTATTGACTTTAATATGAAAATATGATCAAATATAATTAAAAGAACATGCTAGCTACATGTTTCACATAGGCTCTCCAACTACACTGCAACACTAGAAATTCTCTGGGACAGAAGTGTCTCGTATTTTAACTATTTCCTATTAAAAAGCCCACCTCCCTCTCAGTGTTCACCTTTCCTGTAGAAGGTTGTTCCCTGTCAACTTTCCCTCCTTGCGCCTCTATTGACAGTTCCTCCAGCTCCTTCAGGATATCATCTTCACTAGAACAAGAAATAAGTTAGGGCACTTAAGTAACTGAGTTTTTAGATAATGGAATAAGATCAGGCAGGTAGAAAAAACTCCAAACTTACTCAAAATCTTGTTTCTTCTTCTCTTTCTTCTTTTTGCCTTTGGATTTCTGAGGCTCTTGATCCTTTGCAGCTCCTGCACCTTCTATCTCTGCAGCAAGGGCATCAATATCAATATCATCTTTTGCACTAAAATGAAGAAGGAAAACAGGGTTATCACTAGTTCAAACATTAAGTTTACATAAGTAAGGCATGTTGAATAAAACAAATAAAAGTTTCAAAATGCAAAATCAATCACAAAACATATGCAGTGAAGGAGAAAATACCCCACATTTAACAAACAATTATGCACTGTTACCTTATTCCACTCAGTAGGAAGCGAAGGAAAAGCCTTCACACGTGTCATCTGCTTGACGAGAGGTGGAACAATAAAGTTGTTGTCCTTGCAACACCAGCTTTTAAAGTTTAACTGTGCAATTTGATTTAACCTCTTGGAAGAATGTAACTAAACTGCTTGACTCAGTTTCTCCAAAAGATAAGTTGTTTGGCCCTTCAAATCACAGGTGTCATTGATAGAAAAGCAGCCACCACAACCAAAGTGTGAAAATGAAGCACAAAAAGAAGAAATTTTGCAAATCACTACCAGGGAATCCCACTAAGAGATATTTATCTGCTCCTTCAAACACCCTTTTGCAAACAAAAAAACTACTGTATTTTTATTAAGCAAATAAGTGGAAGTTCTTTATAGCTTCCAACTCACAATAGCAATTACCTATGCTTTGCCATCAGACTGAAAATTTTATTATCTTTCAAGAAAAGAAATCACACAGATGAATAGAGTTCAGCCCCAAACCAGACTTTAAAGCAGATTATAAAAAAATACCAATGCAGCTGGCAAGCAATCATTTGTACCACTTGCATTAGTATTACCTCTCTGAGGCATAAAGAAAGCCAAAAGAAGTTTTTGTCCAGACATTTTACCACCTAATCACATTCACAGTACAATTGTTAAGACAGGAGACTTACTTATTCCGTGCTTCACACTTAGAGCTTCAGTACTCAGATCAAAAATGGTCTGACGCTACTTTTATCACAACTTGCAGTTTCAAAACCCATTTAATCAACAAGCTGTTAATATCTAATTCAACTCCCTCTTAGACACCTGGGCAGAAAACTATTGTTTTACAATTTCACTGTCTCGTTTATTAGCACCCAGTCAGGACAAATCAGCCAAAGGCTGACCCACCAAATACCCAAAACTATATCCAGAAAATAAGGGAAATAAATTTCTTTCAGATTCAGGGCTTCCAAGACATTGGCAAATTCTAAACTACGAGGGCTTCAGTCTTGCCAATTTATAAAACCAGAAGTTCAATCTTAATAAGAAAACCAAGTATTTAACTATTCAGCTACAGATTCTAAAATTCAGTTTTAGTTGCAGTTCTCTTTGCAAAAAGGAAAGGGCTGGATTCTTTTGCAAGTGAATGCTGACACTCACAAACATTTTATCCCACATATTGGGAATATGCAAGTCACCAAACACTGTCTGTATGTGACAACAGCACAAGTAAGCAACAAAGTACTTCATTTATTTAAAGGCCAAGATTGATTATTTGTATTTTTAAGATCTTATATTTTCTTCTGGGTAGACTGAACAAACCAAATAAAAAGCAGCACAACAAAGTACCTCACTGTACATGATACTTTTAGTCTAGAGAAGAAAAAACCACACCTAAAATATACCTAGTAACACTCCCTCATGTGTTAACTTGATTTGTAACACATTTGTTGAAAGAAATGCATCTCTCAAATAGTAAATGTAGGATCTCTACACTAATTCTCACCTCCCTCAAGAGAAAATACACATTTTGGCCATTCTCACCCTAAGATGATTTAATGGTTCAGCAATTTAAGAGCCATTTTTATAATCAGTTTAACTGGCTGTATACCAGGGGTAACAGCTGAAATAAAAATGCCATTCACTTCTATACCTAGAATTAAAGCCCTAATGTCAGACTAACTACACAATATTTAGGCCTACTCACAGGCCCTCAAACTTGTTTTTGCATTAATTGCCAAATGTCAAGTTTATTAAGCACACTTGCTTACCTCCTTTTCCTCTAGGAGTTAATGGAGGAGACTGAGTCATATCCAAGCTTGAAATATTTTGAAAACACCAAAATACATGCTCTACTACTACTTCTTCCAAGCTCCCATTACTACAGGATCTTAATCATGTGGTTGTTCAGATACTAAAGCACCAGGCCTTTAAACAGCTCGTATTTTACATGGATATTATCAAGGCTGACTTTTCACAATGCAGTTTAGCAGAAAGTTACGTCCAAACATAAAACACATGGGTTTTTTGCTACAAGCAAAGATGTCTACAGTACCTCATGCTTCCCAGGGTACAGGCTTTAAGGGGGTAAGGGTTTATTTGCTGTTAAATCAACTCACTTCAACTGAACTTTGAAGAAGAAAATTTCTTTAGGGAAAAAAATAAATCTCAAACACTGAAAAAACTATTTGACAGACATTAAGCTTTAACACTGACCAGCAAGAACAGTTTAGGAACAATAATAAAGACTGTCCAGCTATCACAATTGTGGCATCAATACAAAAACTTTTCCAAACTTGGCTTCCACTACTTAGTTTCTGAAAAAAGTCAATGGTTTCTGACAAAAAACAAACAAACAAACAAACAAAAAAAAAAAAAAAACCAAAAAACCAAACCAACCAAACAAAAAAACCTTCTAAATTTTCCACTACATTTCCATTTACTAAGAAGTGACAGAACAAGCTTCAAATATTTGAGCCTAAATGAAGTAAGAAGTAAAACTAAGGCACATGGACTTATATATACAGCTATAATTTGTAAGAACTGACAAGTAAGGATATCATTGGAAAGTCAAGGAATTCAAACATTGGCTTCCAGTACTACAAGTTTATTCCCATACTGACCTTTAATTTCCTTACCTTTTAAAACTGTAATAACATTCTACTAGGATTTCACAAAGAAGTCGGAAAGAAGATTAAGAAGGTGCTCCCCTAATCCTGGGAGATGATCTTATTCCTTCTTATAAGGAACCCACTACACTTAAATATGTAACAGGAGAGCTTCTTTCCTATGGGCTTTGTTAGATACACCATGGAACTTTTCCCTGTAAAGGTCTTTAAGCAGTCCCCCAACACGTATTTCAGAAACCCAAACACTCTTTCAGGAACTTCCTTCTCCAAGATCTCCAAAAAATCTCCATTCAGCCTTTACTAGAGTCCAACCCTAAGAGGGCCTGATACAGGAACCTGAAAGGACCAGAATGCTCAAGCAGTTTTTAATTTAAACCTCAAACTGCTTTTGCATGAAGACTTTATAAACAGATTTCCCAGCCTCACTGAACCTTAGACCATTCAAGATCATAATGCTTTGCACTAAAAAAATAACCCCTCATTTCCCCAACACAAGAGGCTCAAGGAGATCTGGAAAGTGTTAAAATGAAAACAAAGTGCTACTGCACTGATGAGGAGTTACTGCCCTGATTTTCCTGTGTTTAGCAGGTGAAGCCTAAGCCACCTCTGTTATTCACATACTTTGATACCAGCCTCTATTTTTGCTGTCAGATATAAAAAGAGTTTTGATATTGCTAAAACAGCATTTCAGTGCATTAAATTACAGCAGGAATTAGGTGTGTGTACTTCACTCAAACCTAAGTAAGCAGTTCTCAAAAAAATGGCTGTAGACATTTTTCCATGAAGGCCTGTGCCTAAGATAGGGCAAAACTCTGTCGTGGGGAAAGACAAGTCACGTTAATTAAAGGATAGTGCAGTAATCAATAACAAGTACACAGAGATCACTACATTTCAGATATCAAACAAAACATTTTTTCTTTAGAAAAAGTGCTCAACATTTCCCCTACACAATTTCACTGCCTTTTGCCATTTAAGCAGGATTACAGTACTGTAAATCTTTAAAATAGCACATAGAAACATTTACATACTTTATGCTGAAAAAATATCAACCTTAATGCCCTAGAAATTACATTAAGAAATCAACTGTTGCCCAAAAGGGTTTCAGTATGAGTTGTCTACATAGACTAATGAAAAGCTGTATTGCATGGGAAAAGCCATTTAAGGATAGAATCCTGAATATTCACTGGGCCACAAGTTAAACGATGTGTTAACACAACATTCTGTACCAAACCAGGATCAAATATACCCAGACCATTCCAAGTAAGTATTTGGAGATTTTTAAGACAGACATGGGCAACAGAAGATTGTTCAGTAACGTCTCTCACACAAACAAAGCATAAAATCAGGCCAGTAACAGAAAGCGATACCCAAAACACAACCTAAGTTGCTCATGTTACATGTTAAACAAAATCAACAACAAATAACGCTACAATTCCAAATTCTGCCTATAAGAGAAAGTATGAAATTTCTTTCAGCATGAAGATTAAAACAGCTAGGAAATAAAAGAGCTGTCACCTACCGCTGCTCAGTCAGATGTACAAAGACATCCAGTAGCTCTGCTATTTATAAGATCCCACACAGTTGCAAGCTATTGAGTCAGAAAAGTGAAAAAAATCTTGTGACTGATAGATACGCAGTCTGTAGGAAGAAAAAAAACAACTTCTGCTGTGTTTCTCTTGCTATTACAGCAAGGAAACAGTATTTAAGAGTAGAAACACAGTTTAAAAACAAACAAACCATCCCCTCAGCTATTACATCGCATCTGCCAAAAAATACTAAAAACACCTTAAGGTGGTAGGCTTCTGTATTTGTTTTTCTTAAACATGAGAAACAAGCATAGTTTTGGATCAAGTTCTTTTTCTGATGCAATGGCCTGCAACAGCCAGAACCTAGAAATTCCCTGTGGAAGCCATCTGGAGACCAGAGTTGACCCTAACACAAACTCTGATTTACAGATGCTGAAATTTATGCTAATCCTAGTTTCCACATTCTAGGGTTTACTTTAGTCTTTTACAGGCATGCTTTCCCACTTTGCTTAAAAAAAAAAAAAAGCTTACAGTGAAGTTCAGTTTCTAACACTTGATCAAAATTAGCAAGATGTATTTTTAAATTTTGAAGTTCCACCATTTCTTTCAGTCTACAATATCACAGGCATTCATCAGTGCACCACTCATCAGAACAGAAGCTGTCATGCTCCAAATCAAGACTTAAACTTACAATTCTCAAATAACACAAAAAATATCAATGCTCCCTAATAAAGTATGTCAGAACAGTTACAAGTACACTTTATTTATCACTTCTCTCTTCCATGGAAGGTTAAAAACTCATTTCAAGTACTGATAAAGTTAATATATTCCTCATTAAGGGATTTTCATAGTGTGAACCTGCCATACTTAGGACTGCCTGCAATACAACCTCTGTAACACAAATCTAGGCATGGAAATTTGAAAGACTTCCTCAGCATTACCCAGGAAAACAAAGCCAAATGCAGGAAGACAGTACTACAGCAGCTATTGAAATAAGAGTTAATAAGCTTTCATCGTTTTTCTTTGCTCAGTGAACTTCTGCAGCTAAAATGCGTAATTGCCCTTCCTTGCCAAACAAGCTCCTCCAGCCTTCCATGCCGGTTCTAGGGAAGGCAAGCCAACTGACCATCAGCATTTCACAGACTCTCTAATAACAGACAAGCTCATTATATTAGCAAGACCACCAGCAAGCATGCATGTTTTCCTCCTATACTTTCTTAAGACCACACACAATTAGGACTTCCAGTACACTTATTACAGTACCCACAACATATATCCCCAAACTCTGAGGAAAATTTTCATTATAAGCAGGCACCATGCAGCTACACGTGACAGAGATGGCATCCTGACTAGGCAGCAGTGAGATAAAGGGCAAAGAAAAACTACTAATCCATTCATGAACTGAAAGAGTGGAACAATAGGATTATACAAAGGAGCTGAGTTGCCCTCATTCATATCAATTCGACTCTATTGAAATTAGGTAAATGAAACTGCAGAAATAAAGTGGAAGAATTCAGCTTAAAATGAGACAAGCCCTAAACTACTGGAAATCCAACTTCCAGCTTTGCAAACAAAGTCAACAGGATAACACTGTCCTGCTGAAACTAAAACTAAAGTGTACACACAGACTAAAAGATTACAAGCACTTTTTGATCCATTGCACTGAGCGACACAAACATGATTACTTATGCTTGCCTTCATCTTACAGTTAACATGCTAACTTAAATCGTGCTAAAAATCTTTTACTTAGGATCGCTTTTAAGCTGTCCTGTGAAGGTGGAGTTGAAACATAAGAAAACACTGTACAATTAAAAACAGACTGAAACAAAGAAACCAAACTTTGATGTGCCAGGGGCAGAAGAGTCAGCAAGTTGACACAGCTAGGAAGTTGCATCACTGCTGTGAACTCACTGCCCACATTCCTGCATAATCAGAAGACTCATTTTTGCTGAGGCAACCTTGGAGATATTTCATCAGTTACGTGACACCAGCTCTTCTAACCACCTTCAAAGGAACATCACTGTCATTAAGCCATTTTCTTTTGCTTAAGAAAAAAAAAAGTCCTTGACCTTCAAAAAGACTGATGAGAAGCTGAACCATCTGTTTCCATGTGTTTGGTTTTGCAGTAATTCTAGAGCAAGTAAAACTAACAGTTTTAGACAGATCTTTACCATTATTTCCCTAGAGCACCTTACCCGTATGTGAGCTTATGTATGTGAGCTGTAAGCCCAGTAATAAGGATGCATTTCTAAATATAAGATTATCCAAAACCAGCCAGTTACCAGTGCTGAATGACATACTTGTAGCTGTTTTCACCTATAGTAGTAAGATTGTTTGAAAGACAGAATGCCAGCTTAAGTTCTTCTAGAGCAACTGGTTTAAACTGTGCCAAAACATAAGCCACTTTGGAAGTAATCATTTAGTTGTTCAAAACCCCGCATCACCAACTTGTTCTTCAAGTGGGTTATGAAATGAAAAATGCAGGCATCTGCTGGCTCAGCAAGGCTATTCAAAACATGAAAACAAAACCCTGGCCTTTTTCTCATTTTGGCCTATCAAAGTACATCAACACCACAAGCTTCTTTTTTTTTTGTTTTGTTTTTTTCCTCCACTGAAATCATTTAACTTACATATGACTGAGACAGTTTGAAATTCAGTAAAGAATGACCTGTGCTCCTTCCTCAGCCCAGATAGCGAAGGAATGTCCACGCACCAGCTACGCAACCCACCACTGCTGCTGACAGTGCTTAAAAAATAAAAATAAAAATCACAACCCCTGAAATAGGGCACCTCCTCTCGCCTTTTCCTCAAGCTATGGTGTAGGCGAGGGGAGAATTGACCTCCTTCCTTACCTATTCCCAGCCACACTTTACCCTTTCAACTGCTCAGGCAATCCTGTGGCCACAAGTCCTTTCAGAAATCCCTTTTTGGGCAGCAGATCAAAACACACACCTGATTTGTACTGTGAGCCCACAAGCACTGAATGCACTGCAATGGAAGCAGGTACAGCTGCCAGCTGGGGACAGCAAGAGTAACACCACAGGGTTTGAAATGTTCAACAGCTCAACTGAATTGAGTTTTATGTGAAACTACACTTTTGTGATTTTTCATCGATGAAAGAAGTTGGTGAAGCTACCTAATTACATGAGAGAGCAAGGAAGTAAAATCTGACTAAAAGGGTAATTGCTTTTCATCCAGGCTCCCAAGACAATGATTCCATTATTAATATTAAAGAGTCATGCCTTCTCTTTCAAGTTTGGCTGGAGAAAAAGGGTGGCATAACTATCAGCTAAGCAAAACCTTAAACCCAAACAGATTCTAGAAAAGGAAGAAGTCTCCTTTATATAACCCAGATTAATTTTAAAAAAACAAAAAAAACCCAAAACAAAACAAGAAAAAATAAAATAAAATCAATCAACCAGAAAAGAAGAAAAAAACAAAACATCACCAAAGGGAAAAAAAACCCCACGCCACAACCTCACAACCTAAAATTCCCATTTAAACAAAGACATAGCAAAACTTCAAGATAAAAAGCTTCTGTTGTGACTAGTAGCTGGCAACACGGCTCTCTGGAATAAAGCAGCTCTTCAAGGTTCAGGTTATGTGTTTACATCTCAAGAGAGTAAGATGACTAAAAGCATGGAATATGAAACACTAAGTAAAAAACTAGCAGTCCTTCCTGAACAAGTTCTTTTGGCATTTTTTCGTTTAAGGAAAGTGCAAATATAACAAACTACCACCTAGTTCAGTGCTTCCCAACTTCCACATCCTATACATCTCACCGCATAAAATCGAAATACATCACAAAAACACCACATCACAACTACACTTTACATTGTCTATAATCCTGAAGAGCAAACGATGCCCACCTACCTTAACTATAATTAAAACCAATACTTCATCTTACAGCACGTATTTAAAGAAACATATTTCAGTGTTAAGATGCAGATTCATGTTTAACATTTCAGAACTACTGTAAAAAAAAAAAAGGGAAGAAAACCCAAACTGACACACAGGAAGAATAGGTCATCGGTGCTGCAAACACCAGGATCATCAAAGACTTCTGTAAGGCACCAGCTACCTTCAGGCCAGAACACCCACCAGATTGTATTGCACTTTTTCAGCCAAGTTTAATGACTGAATTATGCACACACAAAATCTGTGTGCAGAAAATTAATTCCTCTACCAGTGTTAGGGGACTATTTTTGTGGACAAGTCAGAGGGAAGAGGAAAAGCAATGTTATGCAAGCATTAAGAGTTAGTAAATTGGAGGCTGTGTCCAGAACTGTAACCTTCACTCCTAGGCAGCATCGAAGTGATGAACAGCACAGTCCGAATGTACAGAGATGCAAGGAGTCAGAAAAACAGGACAGCACAAATGCAATTAAAACCGGCAAAGGTTTGTAGAGCTTGTCTGGCTTGATGTTATGAGTGCCAACAGCAAAGTTCAACTTGCCATAAACCTCTATTCTGAGCAAGGCTTTCCAGAAGTCTTCAGAGAACTGAAAGAACAGATCCTGCAATTCCTGATGGCTTGCCATGTACTATTTTCATACTTTTCATAAACAGTAGTTACACAGGAGATTTAGATGCCTTCATGAAGATAATGAAAAGAATAAAGATTTCCACATGCTGCTTCTTACAATCTCCTTAGTGTAATGCAGTGTTTTTTGGTTTATGCTGCCCTTACCACAAATATTTCAAGATCCTTGTAGACTTTTTACAATCATGCTTTGCTTTAAAGTAAAATCCAACAAGTATACATAGTTTTCTTATAAATATGAAATGCCTGTGTTTCAAACTATAGGTTTGGGGGGAACCAAAATATACATTTGCATAGAACAGGACAATAAATTTCTGTAATGAAGAATTTATTTTGCATTATTTTACTCCATCTTTCAGTACAAAATCTTCCATCGTGCAGATGAGATTGGCAAAACAGGGATTTCAAGGGTTTATCTACTCTTCTCCTTGGTGGAGCTGCAGAAAGCTTTGCATGTGGAAATATTTTTGAGAAGCAGATAACTTAAAATGACACTCAGGTGTACAGAATGTTTCCAAACTACATTCTAGCCTTCACAGAACTTCCCTACACAACATTGAGAAGATTTTACTTAACACACTAATAGAAAAGGAAACAAATGGTCTGTCTAGTAGACAATACCAGGGATTTGATTTGTAAAACAGAAAGCAATACACAGCATCAGTAAGAGCACTGTAAGTCTTATTTTAGTAGCAGTGTTCACTCTTGGCTGCAGAATCACAGCAGCACCTGTAACTTCTAAAGCAATAAGCATGAATGATCAGAGTGGAATGCCTAGGCAACAGGTCACATTATTAAAGGGCAGAAGAATAAACACACCTAAATACTACCTACTGGAAGCTAAGGAAAACTATTAAGAGAAAAGG
This sequence comes from Daphoenositta chrysoptera, assembly GCA_013397915.1. Lineage (NCBI taxonomy): Eukaryota > Metazoa > Chordata > Aves > Passeriformes > Daphoenositta > Daphoenositta chrysoptera. Next base: position 1,021,005 of record VZRO01000700.1, read on the forward strand.
AAGATGACTTAAAGCTGGGAGAAGAGGAAAAACACATTAAAAGCTAGCACCATCAAAGGGAAAGATCCATATTCTAGGCAACCAATAATCTGTAACACAGTACATAGCATACTGACTAGGAAATCTACAGCAGCAATTTGAGGCTCAGATTCAAAGCAGAGTTCTGTAGTTCATAACAGCCTTTCTTCACACACATTAAAAAAAATATCCTAACTAAATTCCAAAGAAAGTAAGATAGAACCTTGACATACCTTCTGCCGTTACAACCAAAGAACCAAAGCATAACACTACTCCCAGAAGGAACTAGACTATACATCAGAATACCTGCTCTTCAATTAGGAAAGCTTGAAAATTCAGATAGCTCATATTTTTATTGAAGTATTTGCTATGAAGTTTCATTGGAAAATAAGTGATCATCACTAACACAAATATTCCAAAGAGAAAACAATTAAAGCAACTTCCCTATAGCTTTGGAGCTATTTTGACCCAAGACACTCTCCACCTTTACAAAGCACCTTACACACCACAAAGTGACTATGTATCTGACCATTCCAGATAAGTATGTGCCTCACTGGTAGATGCACAGCAATCAAGCAGCAAGAGTCACTTACTGAGTTCCAGAGCAGCATAACAGAGGTGCTGGTATAGCGTGAACAGATTTGTAGTGTTCGGGTAAGCAATCTGTATTCATAACATGCTACTCTCTTGCATTTTCAGTCTTTTCCTGCTCACCACAGCTATCATCTCACTCACGGTCTTGTAAAAGAAACAGCGTATAGGTACATAGGAACAAAATTCATCCTCACCCTCATTTCCCAGCACGCTTCCCGGACATACATTAACATCCATCAGGATGACTGCTACCTTACTCAGCCGAAAACAGGGGAGGAGGAAACTCCACTACAGAAATCAAAGCTATGGGGATGAGGGGAGAAAAGCAGAGTAAAGATTACTTGCACTTTAGATAATTTGTCTCAGTGTGTCGAGCAGAAAAACTCCTTCCTGCCACCACATCAATTCTCAAACAAATATTCACAGCACAAACATAAGCACCTGCATCTTCCCACATGCTTCCTCTGCACTACAAGTTGTGCCCATAAGCTGCCACATGCTTTGGGAGCTGCAGCCAAAAAGGACGTAAGGGATTGTACCTGTAACGTAACTGCTGGGAAAGAAGAGAGAAAAAGGAGGAAATAAATAGCACAGTACTATACGGCACAGAACTGAAGATGTAGCAAGCAAATCCAACTAGAAGCCTTTGATTACACAGTGCCATTCTTCTCTCACTTTACCAGAAATGGAAGGGAGACTGATGGGGAATTTTGGAACTCCAAATTCAAGCCACAGATGCAAACATGCAGTGCCTCCTCTCTCTCAGGAGAACTTGACATTCACAAGGATGTCACCTAGAACCAAGACCACCAGATAAAAACAAACAAACAAAGTTACCTCTGCAGGTAACACCTATTCCAAAACATCACTGGCCTTCCAGGTCCATCCTCACTTCCATCCCTCAAACTCCCTACTATAAAACACACCCAGTCTAACCATCCTGTTCTCCTTTCTCAAGCACATACCTGTTTGTATTCTTCTTCCACATCATCCCTCTCACTGCCATACAACTGTGTAGCCCTGTGACAGTACTGTCACCGCTAGGAGCAATTCCCAAGTTCGGTACCGCATTTGCAAGACCTCGGGACTAAAGCCTGTTAAGGCTTACTTTGGCTGAACTTCTGACCTGCCTGCAGCTGTTCCTTGATTTAGCTGTGACAGCAGTTTCTCTAATTAACCAGGTGCCTATTCCTAATTGATTCTACTTTTGTTTACCTGGGCATGCTGCAACCATAGTTTCATTCAGAATCAGTGACAAACAGCCACTGCACAGAACAAGATATTCACAACTCCACAACAGTGATGTAGTGTAGAGAAACACAGGCCTGGTACGGGAGCAGTGGCCTTGAGAAGGGAAGAGATGGGACACAGCAGAGCACAGGCATGGGATAAACAGAGTTGCCTTCTACAGACTCGGCACAGGACACTCCACAATTGAGACATGCTGGCTAAAAGAAATGCAGACCTGAACAAAATTGGTTTCAGGGGCAACAAACAAGAAAGAAATAGTATTTAATACACAGTTCCTTTCACTTATTTCGATGGACTGTGGAGCTAGCCAATGGAGGTAGCTAAGCACAGAGCTTCATGGAACAATCAGTGAAGAGCAAAGTCACATTAGCAAGCATATAAAAACGATCTCAAGTGGATCCTAGAGAGAGGAAGATGAAACCACAACCATGAGCAATCACACGCTGCGGGTGAAGGACACCTGATGCTGACAGCTCTCTGCAGCAGCTCACCACCACCATCAGGATGAAACCACTGACCTTAGGACTTGGCAACAGGGAGCGCAACTACTGTAACTGCACTGTTCTCTCTTTTTTTAGCAACATTTAAATCTGAAGTAACAATCACTAGGCTCTCAAGACTTCAACTATTCTAACAAGAAATTCTTGACCTTTCCTTTAAGGTATGCTTCCATTTTTAGACACAAACGAGATTTTGTGTGTGCACCCCAGAGAGGCCTGTTCTCAGTGATTTACACAGAGAAATATGTGCAGAGATACACAGAGAGAACAAAGTATCCAGTGGGCACCAAGACTCTCAAAATGTTTCCTGCATACCAGTCACTACCCCTGAAACAGACCCGAGAAGCAGAGTTTCAGTACCCGAAGGCTTTTTCACACATCTGGCATCCACCACACCACGTACAAGACGAGCACTAGGTCTTCTTTCCTTTAGAGAACAAATATCCAACCCTTCCCTCCTCTTTCCCAAGTCACACTCAACTCACCTCCTTGCCAGAGCTTCTCCCAAGATATTCCTGTGAAATACAGCCCATGAAACAAGTTGGTAACACCAGACACTAAAATGCGACACACATAGCAATACATGGCAACAGGCATCAGGAAAAACAGTCAGTGAGGAAAATACCTCACTGAGAAAACATTCATTACCCAGAAAGGATCGGAGAAACTGAAACAGTTTATACTCTAACCTGATATAGAGCATCAGCCTTAAGTAAGCATCAATACATACCTAAATACTAAGAAGTGCTTAGAGATGAAATAGTATTTTGTGAAACAGCTGTCATGGGAAGAACTTCCAGAGGAGAAACACTTAATGGCTCAAGGAAAAAACGTTGTAGTTTCTAGTTCGTACACGTTTCAAGACATCAGTTTTCATTTAATTACTTGTCACTATTAAAAACTAAAAACATTCTCTATACTGATTGTTTCTTTGTACTATTACTTTACAGTAATAAGTAAAAATACATTCTCTCCAGCTAGTGTATATATACACAATGTCATTCGGTCAGCATTCCATATGGTTAATACAGCTGCCTTTATAGAAAACTCTTACAAACAAAAAAGTTCACAGATGGGGCATTGTCCACGACGATATGAACATAGCGACAGAGGCGACTCTCTTAACCTTCAGCCACTAGAATATCCACCATCTGCATTTATTAAACAAGCATACGAAGCATGTAGGTATCAGTGTCACAGCACGATCTATAGCACTAACGCCCAGTAAGAGATAAAACATAATTAAGAATGATTAATTGAATCATTTCAATTGCACCGAGCAGCTATTTTTCAGCTGGCAGTAGAGCCGCCTGCCCCTTGACGGACAAACACCCGCACGGCCGGGCCGAGC
>VZRO01000700.1:1027144-1064228 GCA_013397915.1 Daphoenositta chrysoptera
GTTGTTCCTGTTTGCTTAGAGGCCGAGCCTCCCTCTGCCCCCGCTGAGCAGGGTCTCTCCGTCGCCTGGAGACATTCTGGCCTCTGATCTTCGCCGGCAAGGTTCATATTCCCTCTGGAAGCACAAGAAAGGGGGAGAGGAAACAGAGTTCGTGGTTAGCAGCTTGGGGAAGAGGGAGGCAGAGCAGGGTGCCGCGGGCCAGAGCGAGTGTGGCAGTGACACGCGTGGCCGCAGGCTGGGCACTGCTGCTGCTGCAGCGCGCCTGGAGTGCTGCCGTGCTCCTGGCACTCCTCCCGTCCTTACTTCTGATGCTTCTCTCGCCTGTGTGTGCGAGGTGTTCACAGAGCCAGTGACGCTGGCAGTTCGCCTGCTTTGAAATAGAGCCAAGAGTAGCCTGGAGCCCAAACTCAGCACATCAGCTCCGTGGTCAGCAGGTTGAGAGGCTGAGTAAGGGTGACTGTGCACTGTCACTGTTTCAAAACTGTCAGTCACTACGCTGATAATTTTCTGCAGTGTGAGTTTATTGGGGAGAACAGTCGATTGTGTTGTCACAGCTCTTCATGCACCCTGGTTAGTGTTGTGTGTCTTTTGATGTGTTTGGGCAGGGAGAACGCTACAGAAAATTATTTTGGCTGTGTTTCTTTACACAGCAATTAGGTAGTGGCTTTGAAATCCTCTTGCTGGCTGCCATAGGGTGCTGTTTGAAATAGTAATTTTCTGGTATTAATTAAAGCAGTGTATTGGCCTAAAGCATTTGCTGTTGAGCACCTTGTCGTTCTTGTAGCTGAGGAGAGGAGCGTTAATTCAGATTTAAATATGTTAATGTGCCTGAGGGGCTTAAAGTAATTGCATTTAAACTACTGGAACAGTAGCCGAGCGTTGCTTCAACTTGTTCTGAGGTATCTTCTACCTCCTCCCAGCAACATGGACCTTTCCAACTGACTCTTCTTGTTTCAGAATATTTATTAAAGTCAGTACATCTGGCTCAGGATGAGCGTCCTCTTGGAACTGGTGAATTTTTCTTCTTCATAAAACAAGCAGTTTCAGGTTCCTGTGCACTTTCAGTAGCTGCCATTGAGGCTTAGAGAATAGGACTTGACTTGTATCTTTGCCATCTGTGTTCATCATTAAAGTATTCTCCAAAGTGGGTTGCAGTAAAGAAAAGAACTATCTGCTGTCTACTCCTGTCTTCAAACAGCACAGCATTTTGTTTGTCTATGGTGTGAACTGCAAGCAAAGAGAGATCAGACTTTTAATTAAGTGTTTGTGTAAATGTTAATTCCTTGCTTCACTGTTTTCACAGCTCTGAAGAGATCACTTTCCAGCTAAAGATGGCTGCTGATACCTCTGTTGATATCCTTCAAAAAGTTCTGGAGAATGAAATACTTCAGTCAACCAAGGTTGTGGAAGAACATCTGGATGCTGAAATACAGAAGTTGGACCAAATGGACGAAGATGAATTGGAACGCCTTAAACAGAGGAGGCTTGAGGCCCTAAAAAAGAGCCAGCAGCAGAAACAAGTAATTTCTGTAGTACAGACTCTTGAGTGTAGAGTGTAACAGACATTTTGGAAACCTTTGAGAAATTATATATGTGAACTAAGTGTTTTGGGGTTGTTTTGTTGGTTTTGTGGATTTTTCCCTCTTTCTCTCCTTTCTGTGCTTACTAATTTTAAATTATCCAGGAAGGCAAGTATTTGTCCATGTGTGCATGCTTTGTGTTTTTTAACAGGAGGACAGAAGCACCTATGTGATTGTTACAATAAGGATATAGGATAACAAGTCTCATACAGAGATTTGAGTGTTCACTGAGCATTGCTATCTGGAAGCATAAGCCCTGTAGGCAACCTAATCATAAGTCTTTAGGCTCCTTCTGAAGTGTCTTTCTTCTGAAGCTTCCTTCTGAAGTTTTTGTACTGTTACTTACAGCATGTAGGTGATGTGTGCCCTCCTCTTATGGTATGTTATAGAAGTGTGAAATAGCTTTTTTCCTTGTTCCTAGGCTGGAATCTTTTGTCACATTCCAAAGACAATTAAATATTGTCTTTGTATTACTGCTCATTTCCTCTTACAGGAAGGAAATTCTCCCTTGGGACCTGATACTTCATGTCTAATGAGGTGGTCTTTATGTTCCCTCAGAGCTCTTTTTGAACAATAGTTTACACCTTAATTTTGGTAACATATGGTGTGAGACCTGAATTATAAATAGGAAGCTGTAGTTTTTTTAGCTTATTCCATCTGAGCTAACCTAAGCAAGAAACTGATTGTGTTGTGAGAGAAGTGACTTGGCTGAAAGGAGATGCTCTGGCTGCGATGGAATCCTTAAAAGCTAATGCCAGATTTTGAAATGGGAATGCAGTGAAATGGCATGGTATGGCCAGGATGCTGGAAGACAGGCAGTGCCAGCAGCTTTGATTCTGTGCACATGGAAGTAGAGAAAGTGGCACACTATTTTCTTTCTTCAGAAGTTCAGTTTATATTTGATTCTAGTCTTTTCCTTTTTCAGAAGTCATAACACTTAGATGTCTTTGGATGTGAACATGTTATAGATCTCATGCAAAAACTTTTTCATGTCATTTGATCTTAACTCACTGTTCTGACACACTTTCAAATGCAAATATGAAGTAGGATACTGCTCAGTAAAAGGAGTGTGCTGTCACACTATTCTGGAATAAATCTGTGGAGAGGGAAATTAATGCATAATTACTGTTGAGGGATAAGTGAGTTCTTGGTTTGTATCATGATGACTTCTTCATGTGCTTCTACTTCCATGAATTTTTAATGTAAATATTCAGGAGATTCTTTGTTCTATTCTAATTTAGCTTACACGATATCTTTGGTTTGCGGGGAAACCTTTTTTTTTCCTTCACTCTGTTAAGACAAAAATGTAAGATTGAGAACAGTGATTTATCTAAATTTTTGTCCCCAATGGAAAATGAAGGTTTTTGTCAAATTTTGTCATAGTGCACTACTTCTAATAATTTAGATTTGTCTGTACTTGTTTTAATACACTGCGATTAACTTTTAGTGATACAGAGGCTGTGGGTTTTTCTCCTAAGTGTGTTTGTCAAAAGTGTGGAAGATTAGCTCTTTGGAAACTGTATTTGCACACTTAATCAAACAGTTTTAGAAGTTACCTCTAAATTTTAGCTTGTGACATTCTGTTTCTCCATCGATGTTATGACTAATGGTGCACATATGTTTTCTGAATGATTTTCTATGAGCCTGGGTCATGTTAAGATCCCTTCAGTGTATATTTGATAGGTAAACGTCATCTATTGTAGATGAGTTAGTAGGCTTTTTTCTCACTGATTTTTTTCATAGAGTAAAATATAAAAATAAATTTATCTAATTCGTGTAATGACTTGACTAAGTTTAAGATAAGAGTTCTTTGAGTGTACAAAAACATTTCAGAGAGAGTAGCCCAAGCTGTCAATTGGTAATTTTCAAATGCCAAGAGTTTTTTTTATATTCTTTGAACTAGTCTTGTCTTACTGAGAGGCTGTATTACAGAAATTTATGTAGCTCTGTACAAGATTTGTATTTCCAAATAAGCAAGGTGGCCTTATTTTTGTATTTTCAAAACAAAACTAAAGGGGAGGAAGTACTTTGTTTCTCCATTACTGTATGAAAAGGGTTTCCAGTGCAGGCCCCCTCTTCCATTTTCTAAAAGCTGTAGAGTTTGCACAACAGATAGAATAACAACCTCCATACTAATTATTTGCTTTTATGTTTTCCAAAAGGAGTGGCTTTCAAAAGGACATGGAGAATATAGAGAAATCCCAAGCGAGAGAGACTTTTTCCAAGAAGTCAAAGAAAGTAAAAATGTGGTTTGCCATTTCTATAGAGATACAACGTTCAGGTATAGTAAATAAGCTGTGCTGAAGAAATCTTTTTTTAAAGATGTCTACAAAAACCAATGTGTTTTTTTGTTCTTTCAAATCCCACACATGAACAGGCATTTTTAGAAGTATTCACATGGCTTCTTATAAGTCTCAGTCACATTTCAAGACATTTGATTTTTTAAACATATTTTTCCATTACAGTTAATCTGAACATGATTTGACTACTATTAATACTCTGCTACCTAGTTGATAAGAATATAGATGTATAACCTATTTTATAATATTTGAGAGACTGCTGTGTTTCATTATTGATTTAGTTTGAGGCAGCCAGGTCTGTAATTGTAGACCATACAAGAGCAGAATTTCAAAAAGATGGCTTTGGTTCTTCCAGATAGAGATATTCCGGGTGGTTCTGGCAAAGAGAATTAAAAATAAAACCAGAATCTTGTCTTGACATCTTGAAAATTTAACCTTTTACTTTGAAAGAATCAGTTATAGCTGCTTTCCCTTTGTGCCTGTGCCTTTGTGATTCTGTCACTTTTTTTTAGAGTGTGAGACACCTAGATCTGAGAAAATGTGCTGACTCAGAATAGGAACCCAAACTAAGATGTCCCACTTTCTTGGAAGAATTTCAGAAGTTCTGGGTTGTAGGCTGTTCCTCACTGAGTCTCTATCAATGTGTTCTGTTAAAATGCAGTTGCAAAGTAGAATAGTGTACTGAAGGAGGAGCCAGTTGTCCTGGTTTTGGTTCATTTGGGTTTTTTTCCCCCAAAGGTGTTATATTCTCCCTAGCTTGTAGAATATAAACTGAAACAGCCTCCATGTGAGAAATTGAAAGAGGTCGAGGCTTGATTTTGCAGTGAGGTATCTGTGTCCTACATTTTCTAAGTGTTTAAAGCTATTTGGCTAGCTTTTACTCAAGAAGGTGAAAGGCAGTCACTGCAAATAAAGTAGCTTAGGACAGGTTTGGGTTCTTGTTTCTTGAGTCAGCAGAGTCTGTAGGCTCAGACAGGAGAAAGAACTTTAGAGAAAGTGCTTTGTAAAATGTGTCACACTGACAAACAGCTTGAAGCTTGTGTGTTGGGTTTACCAACCACTGTATCAAGTTGATTTCATCTTTGCCAGTCCAGCTTTTTGATCTGTTCAGCTCTCCTCTGGAGTTTAAGGACAGTCACATCAGAGAGTTCATGCAGCTAAGCCAAACTGCTTAGAGAAGACAATCCAGAAAGTTGAGATTGCAGGTGACAAGTCCACAAATCTCTGTGATCTGACAAGTATTTTGAGCAGTTCATGTCACTGTCCCATAGCTGAGAAACAATAATTGTATGCTCTCTCCTGTTCCATGGCAACAGAAAAGCGAAGTATTTTTGCCTATAGTACTACTGTGCAAAGCAGTTTGTGCAAATCACTTTTTTTTTTTCACTTACACTGAGTTACTGCATCTCAGCTGTCAAGGTAGTAACTGCAAAAATCCAAAACACTGTAACACGTTGAAAGTACTTGTCTGAAGAAATCTTCTATAGAGAAAATTTTCCAGTTGACAGGCAGTGAAGCTAGAGCTGGAACAATAGAAATCAGAAAGAAATGCCATCAATAAGTGCTGGCCTCAAGAAATGAGGCTTTCAGTGTATGGAAAGTAATTAGGAAGAAATTAGAGAAAGGGATGGTATGATTGTACAGTAAAGGTGCTCCAGGCTGTTGCTCTATTAGTCATTAAATCCAGCTACCTCTGAAACAGACTTTCTCTTGAAACTAAATTCTCAATTACAAAGGTCATGTCTGAGTACTAACATGATAGAACTAGCTCTTTACTGCTCCTTTTGAACTTCTCTCAAGTCCATATTCTTCAGTTTACTCATTCTAACACTTTATATATTTTGGGTTAATTTTTCCACAGGTGCCAAATAATGGACAAACATTTGACTGTATTGGCAAAAAAGCACATTGAGACAAAATTCTTGAAATTAAATGCTGAAAAATCTCCTTTCTTGTGCGAGAGACTGCGCATCAAAGTAATTCCCACTCTAGCACTAATAAAAGATGGAAAAACACAAGACTACGTCGTGGGCTTTACTGACCTCGGTAACACTGACGACTTCACTACAGAAACCTTAGAATGGAGATTAGGCTGTGCAGACGTAATTAATTACAGGTAATTAAGTGGTTTGTGATTATTTTATTTTCAGATAAAGTGCAAAGAGAATGAGCTTGCAGACAGGAGAATCTGAAAGGCTGTAACTTCAATATGTTGTATGCTAAAAAAGACATGTAAGAGTTTAATCTAGTTACTTAAACTGTGTGCTTAATCAAGGGAAAGAACAGAATCTCTTTGGCAAAGTATTGAGACATTGTAGTGAGTGTTGAGTTGTCCTTTTTGTTGAGTAATAAGGATAAACCCAGTTCTTGTCATGATGTGTATGGACTAGCAGTGGTGCTCTGGTATGGCTTCAGAGTCATGCATCTAATGTAATCCTCTCCAAAGCAGCTATAGATGCTTCATGTCACAGTGGCAATGCAGTGAAGTCTGAGCATTTTTAATTCACTTGAGAGAAAACTCTGCAAGTCATCTTTAAACTGCATCTTAGTCAATATTATATACATGAATATACTTCTTTTCTTCAACGAACAGTACTGAAAATGGAAGATAATTTGAAGAAGTGTAAATAGAGTAACAATACAATAGGATCATCATAAATACCACATTAAAGACTGTAGAACAAAAGGCAATAGAACGTATTTGTCACCACAATAGCCTAACTTTACAGGAGGATTAGTTACCAAAATTTTGTTTTGCTTTTCAGTGTGGCTCAAATGACATCTATCTTTTTAGGTTAATTTTGCTCTATTGTTTTGAATGTCTCTAGTGCTTTTTTAATTTTAAGTTTCATTACCTGAATTTGTTTAAATGTCTAATTAGGCAAATTTTTGGCAAGAAGTATTGTATCTTAAAGGCAAAGAAATTACTACTCAATTTGGCTTAGTAGCTGTTGAACTTCAGGTGAAATGGCTGAAATACATAATTTTAAAACAACTGGTATTTCCCAGTTCAGTAATGAGCAAATGTGCAGAGACAGCTTGGATGCATATTCTAGACAGCAACAGCCTTTTATGGGAAAAAATGCTTCACTGGAGTTGTATCAAGCACCACTGAATTTGCTAAACATTGATACATTGGCTTATGGCATAATTTTACTTCTGCTTGACTATTAGTACTGTGTATTTGTTCTTAGCTCCTTGTGGTGTGGGGGAGTTTTGTTCTTTGTTCATTTTGGCAGACCCTGGTTTTGCAATGCCAGCCACATTGCCACTGCTCTGAAAGTACCATCCCACTCTCTGGAGTTCCTGAAAAGGGCATAGGCCTCCTCAGAGCTTAGAAATAGTTCTTTTCCTTCAACCTGTGGGATAGCAGATGGTAAAAGGATATACTTTATTTAGGGGAAAAACGGTTCAGGTCAGATTATTTACCCAAAATCAGGATTCAAGTGGTGTATTGACGTATGTAATTAAATAGCAATCAGAGAACTATATATTTAGGATTAGTATCAACAAAATAGTATTAACATTTTGTAAAGAACTACAAATCTTAAACACCCCTTTATAGCTCATTTGAGAAGGTTGTAATTGTAATTGCTCACTCACTGACTGACACTTGGATGCAAACCTGTCACAGGTCATGTGAGGGAAAGCAGGGCACACCCTTTTCTGAGCAGCCCCGGGGGATTCCCCTCCTTGTGCAACCTTGCTGGAAGAGAAGCAGGTGCTCCAGCTTGATGTGAAAACCTGCTGTTCCCAGCAGGAGCACAGGTCCATTCCCATGGACACACGTGCATGTGAGAGAGCTGCTACGGGATCATGGGGCAGTCTGAGGTGTGAGTTCCCCCACAGTCCTGGAGAAGAAGTGCAGTCCTGTGGGGAAGCTGCTCTGTCTGGCCTAGGCAGAGATGGAACAAGGCGAGTTCTGGCAAATCCCAGTTTTCACTCCAAAGTCCCCATTTACAACATTTTAGCTTCTTTTGTACTGGTGGCTCCTCACCTGTTTTGAAAAGTCTCTCTCTAATTCCCTGGTTACATTTTAATCTGACAGATGGTTATCTTTAACATGATCAGTCTGCAGGAAAAACCTTTTCTGACAGTTTTTCTCTACAGCTCCACTCACAGGTGCTGTTTACTTTCATACTCCTGTCTTAACTCTGGTTATCCAGGCCATTTTGACCAGGATGTGCTATGCTAGGAACACCACTGTGCTGCTTAGGGTGGCTGTAGAAAGTAGGCATTGTGTTCTCTTAGAATGTGTTTTTCTGGAGTAACAGGTTATTAGAGATGATGCTTACTGTCTGTATGAATGTGGCTTTAATCAACTTGTCTTACCCTTTTCCTGTAGTGGAAGCTTGATGGACCCACCTTTTCAAAGTCAAAAGAAATATGGAACAAGCTTTACAAAGCTGGATAAGAAGACCATCAGAGGAAAGATATATGATTCAGATTCTGATGATGACTAGAAGAGCCGCTAAATATATTTGTAAATCATCTTTTGTTTATGCGTGGTACATTTCTAAGAATGTTTTTTATAAAGCTTACTGCTTTTCATTACATCTGCACATAATTCTCATTTTTCTATACAGTTTTATACAACTGAGTCACAGCAGGAAAAAGCTTAAGTATTTTTTTTTCTCTTTTGGAAGTCATTTGTAATTTGAAAATCTTGGTCCTTCTAACTAAACAACATGGCAAATGATGAACTTAAGCCCTTTGTCTTAAGTATAAGTTTATGGAATGTTTTGAAGTAACTTGGAAACAGCTGTACGAAGTCAGACCAAAGGTCCCTCTGGCCCAGGATCCAGTCTGAGTGGCTAAAAGGACATGCACAAGGAAGAATGAAAACATGGTGATCAGAGAGCAATGCTTCCCCACAGTCTACTTTAAGCAATCTGTGGCTTGGGGAACTCGGTATCTGAGAGCATTTGCTGCTTAAAATAATGGAGGTAAAAGCTCTTTAAATCCTCATAGTATCCAGGCATCCACATCATGTGGCAAGGAGGCCACAATTTAACTGTGCTGTGTGAGGAACAACTTCGTATTGTTTTCACTGAATCTGACAAGGTTTGTTCTTCTGTTTTTCTTTATTAAAGGAGGTAACAGACACTTTTTTAAAAAAGGATTGTTCTCTGTCAGTTCCTCTTCCAGTTGTCTTTTTTAAATTTATTATTACTTACATTGTCAGTAAAGCACCACAAAATTATTAGTAAAAAAATTGCGTATTTTAACAAATAATTGCTTATCTTATGGTGCCAGATCATGCCATTGAATAAATTAATTGCATTGCACTATAAGTTGTAAAAACAGTCATAACTTCTATGAATTCTGAAATAGATGGCCAAGAGAAATGCCCTTATAGCATCTACGAATGCTGCATGTCAGAGCTGATACAGCAGGTAATAGCACATAGCAACAAGCATATTGAAAACAGCCTAGTTCACGGGTTTGTATTATTCTGTGGTTGTGAATGTGTGGATTTTATAGCAGATGCTTTGTACAAGAGAGTAGAATAGAGAAAAGTATTTGGGAGAAACCTTGATTGTTAAGTTTAGATATAGTGCCACATACTGTGTACTGTTCTTCAGTAACGGACAGAATTTTCAAGAGATGTCTTTCTTGGACACAATGTAAAATTCCTGGCTAGGTGAACAGTTGATGAGTTTGCTTTTCGTTTTCAAAAAAATAGTTTGCTTTGTGCTGAAGGACCCTTTTGAGGTGGTACTTGGAATCCAGTCGGTCCAAAAAGCAGTGAAGTGGGTCTAGTCAGTCTTTCTGCCTTGTAGTAGAGAACACTTGTGATTGGGCCAGCCCAGCAATATATCTCTTTAAGTTTGAAAAATTATATTTTATTTCTGTTCATGTACATTGAAATAAAATTATTTTCATTCTAATGTTGACTTCTGCATCCTTTCAAAGAAGTATATCTAGGTGCTGTGGATTAATTTCTCTATTACTAAAGTCCATCAGAAAGGTTGTATGAGCTCCTTGATTTCTAACAGGCAATGTACAGTTCTGCCTTAACATACAGGATCACTTTGAGAACGCAATCAGCTTAAGATGTTCACAGCTGCCTGTTCATCTAGAAGAAGCATAAAGGAGACTTGCTTGCTTTGATCTCCTTTTTAATGCACAAACTCTTTAAATGCATTAGAAAGTGCTCCTTTTTCTTTTTTTTTTTCCTTCATCCAGCTGCATAAAATTCAGGAAACCAATGTTCCAACAGTATTTTTACAAGTATCTTAGCAGGACTCATCACTGAGCCCTAATTGTGTTGAATAAGCTGTGGAAATATAAAATCACCTCTAATGCAGTTGCGTGCTGTGTGGTAACACGTGGGCTTGTCAGGATTCCAGCACAGTGCGTTGTTGGAGGTTACTCAGATTCACACATGAATAGTCTCATTACAAACTCACTGCAAATCCTACTTGGAGTCTGTGGTTTCATGTCACTTTAAGCTGATGATTTTTTTTCTAGGTTAATCTTCCTTCATCCTTCCTGGGATCTCTTCCTTCATCAGGCTTGTAACATGACCACACATACTCTAGTGCTGATACAAGGAGTTTGCAGGAATGTGTGGTTTGGGTAGAATCATGGAACGGGCTGGTTTGCAAGGGACCTTAGAGATCATCTAGTTCCCACCCCCCTGCCATGGACAGGGACACTCCTGCCACAGGTAACAAGGGAACTTGAGACTGTTCATACTATAAGTTTATTTTGAAGTAGCAATCTCATGGATTTGCTCCTTCAAGTCTTTACTTTAATGTCTGTTTTCTCTATATTCTGTCTTGAATAAATATCAAAACTGTTGCTGAACAGTCCTTTTGGTTACATCTCCATCCTGCATATTACTTTGAGATGAACAATTCAAACAAAAATTTTATTTTTGCTGAAACCTAGAAGTTCTTTAAAAAATGGGAAATTCATCTAGTTTGAGTAGTGAGGAACAAATTACTCTTCTGTGGTAGAGTTTAATGATTTTGCCGTGCAGATTGAGTTAATGAATTGTCCGTGATCAGAAGACATGGCACAGCAAGCTAGAAGTTTCACAATACAGAGAACACCAGCTCAAATACATGTCAGCTGTGCAGATTTGAAAAGCAAAAAGATTAACTTTGTCAACAGCAATCTAGTGGCCGTATGGCTGATAGATGAGATGATGAGCATGATGATGATTTGCAATATCTAGAAAGAACGCAGGTTGTATGGGATTAATTGCTTAGAGCAGATGGATCAGGTAGGTGAGGACATGGTGACTAAGGTTCCTGAGCCTGGACTAATCACAAAATGGTACCTGGTCTGGCATGGGTCAGCCTTGTTAGACAACAAAGAGATGAGAAATGTTCAGGTATAGCTTTGGAAGTGATGGGTCTTATGTCTGAACTCAACATATAACTTTAATAATGATGAGTGCTTAAGTCTGTGCCTGATGCTTGGTATGAAGTAATAAAGAAAAGCATGAAGGCAGTAATAACCAAACAGGATTTCAGTTGTCCAGCTCTTGATGGTGAATTAAGTGGACTTGACTGGACACTCCTTGACCACTGATTGATCCTGTGTTTTGCTGTGTTTCTACTCAAGAAACCCCGAAGTGAAGTGAAGAGTTGAGCTTTGGGATCTGGGAAGTGTGAAGAAGTCTGGTCCCAGAAAGAGGCAGGATGAGAAATTTTAGAGAGGGCAACAGCTGAGTAGCTGTTCTCAGACCCCACTAGTGGGCTGGATTACTTGCAAGTGTCACAGGGATGGAGGGAGGCCAACTCAAAAGATTAATTGGATGCCCTCAAGTCCTCTGTTACAAGGAGTCCCCTTTTTTCTATCCCCATCTAGAAATTCTAAAATGAAGGCTTTTCTACAGAAATTTCTATAGAAGGTTTGGGCTTTGACCAGTGCAGTTTCTAAGACAAGCCCTTTGTCTTCCCCGTAGGAGTAAAGCTGGTGTTCTCAACCCAGTGTGAGGGATGCTGTCACTGTTTCTCTCGTATACACACAAACAAGCACTAGCTGGTGGAGAAATAGCATGGCTTTTGTACTCAGTACATATACAATAACTGTGTAACCCACTTTTTGAAAGGAAAATTCTGTCAGTAGTGGTTGATCTATCTCTTTAGAACAGCTGTACATGACAGTTTGAGAGTGAGAGTTACACTGTTGGAGCTGAAGAAAAGCCTCTAAGAATCAGAAAGTACTTGATGTTACAGTACACTACTTGAGAATTGTTCTAAGGGGTATGTTGCTCCTGAGCCACATTTAAAGGATAAATAGAGAGAGGTTCCACCACATTTGACAAAAAAAAGTCTGCTCTGATCTTTTTTTCTTGGATCATGCTTTGGAGCCTTCAGCATTCAGCCTGTCCAGTATGATTGTGGTGATCCAAAACATTGCAGTCTGCCAGATGCTCCTTGTTCCCTGTGCCTCTGCAGAGCACCATTCTGTATCTTAAGCTACAGAAGGGGATTTATGCTCATACCTTCTTCATCAATTTAAGGTAACACATCAAACTGGCTAAAGTAGTACATAAGGCACCAGAGCATCGCCCAGAAATACCTTGTTCAAATTTGGTGAATTAATTTTAAGTGCATGTACACTGAGAGATACTGGGTGCTTATTGGTGGAAAGGAAGCAGTTAAGAAAACTTATTTTGGAGATTCCATAAGGTGCATATTCTAAAGCTACTTTGTGGTTTTTGATTAGTTGTTATAGCCGTGGCTTGAGCTGCCTAAAATAAGCCAACACTGATCTAGTAGCCATGTAGCTGTGTCAGCTCAGTGTTGAATCTGTGTTAATATAATTTGCATTTTGGAACATAGCCTGTTCAAGCATCACCCACCTGGTGGTATGACTTCAACATGTGCCTCTTATAAAAAAGGTTTAAAAATTAATTTACCTTCTTCACAAGCCATGCAATCTCCAGTAACGACTGGCTTTTCCCAAGATGACATTGTATGAAAATCAGGTGATTGTAATACACAGAACAACATTAATTACTTTCCTGATCTACTTCCTCCTTGCTAATTATTTCTTTTGTTATTGCACTGCCCTAGAAAAAAGCCTGAAATTGTTTCCTGTTTGTTTTCTAGAATGTTAACAATGCTTTATCATTATTTATTTATTATTTATTATCATTAATTCCAGGCACACAGAAATGCTCTTGATAGTTATCATCGAAACACAGAATGGTTTGAGTTGGAATGGACCTTAAACATCACCTGGGCAGGGACATCTTCCACTAAAACAGCTTGCTCAAATCCCTATCCAAAGGGGCCTTCAACACTTCCAGGGATGGGGCACCCACAGTTTCTCGGGCAACCTCTTCCAGTGTCTCACACAGACTTTCTTCCTTGTATCAAATCCAAATCTGCCTTCTGTCAGTTTGAAGCCATTCCCCCTTGTCCTATCACTATATGCCCTTGTACAAAGTGCCTCCACAACTCTCGTTTCCCCCTCTAGGTAGTAGAATGTGTTGTAAGGTGTCCCCAGAGTATTCCCTTTTGCAGGCTGTACAATCCCAACCCTCTCAGCTTTTCTTCGTAGGAGAAGTGCTCCAGCCCTCTGATCACCTTGGTGACCCTCCTCTGGACTTGCTCCAGCAGCTGCACATCCTTCTTAGGTCGGGAGCCCAGAGCTGAATGTTTTACTCCGGTGGGATCTCATGGGACTGTAGTGCAGGGGCAGAATTCTCTCCCTCAGCCTCCTGGCCACGCTGATCTTGGGGCAGCCCAGACACAGTTGCCCTTTGGGTCTGTGAGTGCACAGTGCTGGGTCATGTTAAGCTTCTTGTCAACCAACACCCCAAGTTCTTCTCAGGGCTGCTCTCAATCCATTCATCCCCCTGCCTATATTTGTGCTTGGGATTTCCCTGACCCGTGTGCAGGACCCTCTCCTGGCTCAAACTTCAAGTGAGTTGCTTTAGGTGATAGAGCTGTCTTTAAGATGGGATGTGAACTGAACTCTCACAGGATCCAGTCCTTTTTGCTAGAACACCATTTGTACAGTAAAATCAAAAATCTCATTTTAGAGAACAGAAGGAAAATACTTTTTTCCACCCTCATAAACACTTCTGGCCTTAGTTATTGTATGTGAAAGCCAGAGAGATGCAGAGTGGGATGTTACTTCCATGCTCATCTGCATTCTTCAGAAAGGCAAGATAAAGGAAGAGATTGGGACCCTCAGTACTCATTCACTTCTGAATACAGTGAAAACATGAAGCCTCATGTCTTACAAGTTTGAAGACTTTTGAAGACATGTAGATGTGGTGCTTAGGGACATGGTTTAGTGGTGGAACTAGCAGTGCTAGGTTAATGGTTGGATATGATTCTATTATTACTTCCAGGTATACTAGATGTAAAAAAGATAAAAATATGTAAATTTAATTATTAAACTGGGTGTGTCCCTTTAAAAGCTTGGAAGGACAACCATAGAGAAATTGTCTGAGATGATGCTACAGATGCATCTTTAACTGGTCAGTTAGTGGTAGGTATCCAACCTACGTCAGCAGTGATGGGCAGCTTCCCTATAAAGCAGTAACAAAGTCTGAGGATACCTGCTGTTACCTATAATTACATCCAAGACAAAAGGAACAACCTGAGAAATTCATGTGCCTGTCGATGTTATGAAACAAGTTGAAACTCACAGTGGAGACAATAATTAATGTGGATATCATTCCCAAGTAATTTTAGATGGTATTCTCATCACCCAGTGACATGTGATGCTATAACCTGCAACATAAAGGAGAGTAACATGTGCAGCATATAATTCTTTTCAAAATGATGCTTCATTTTGATCGCTTCTCCATTAAGCAGAATGAAAAAACTTCACTTGGCATGAAGAGGAAAAAATATGAAGTGAAAATCTGTGAGTAGGAAAGAACAGTTGCTACTTAACCTTGGTGTGCTTTAGATGTCAGGAGTGGTCCCTTCTAGTTTATATAACACAAGTGGAAAATGCTGTTGTGTCAGGTGACATTTTTTGTCCACTCTGCTCTCCCTTTACCTGAATGTAACTGACAGAGTCATTGACAGATCACAGAGAAAGCGTGTCTGTGGTCACTGACTGCAGCTGAATGCCAGGATGCACATGAATACCAGGAACCTTTCCTGCTTCTTAAATTTAAGAAGATGCAGGTACCACTTGATAAGTGAAGTCCTCCTCTTTCCCTGGTTTTCCATCCCCTCCCTCACAGTCACACACCGTGCTGACCAAACCCAGCACAAGGAGAATAGGTACTGGCACTGTACTCCTGATGTAATTTTCCAAATTAAATCTATCATGAAAATGAAAAGTTGTGCTGTAGTGACAGATGCAGCCCAATCTCAGTAAGTGGCTCACCTACAGGCAATGCTCTGGGTTTACAGCCCCACAAAGACCTTTGAGCAGAAGATGGTGTTTTCTAACACCCTGCAGCTCTCATTACATGGTGGTGTCTTGGAAAAATGCACTGGCTGAGAGCCCTGCTCCATTCAGTGTATATGAGCATGACCATGTTTCCATAGAGAGTGTTTGCTTTTGGCTTTTACTCTAAAAGGCAGTTGGCAAAATTTGTGTGGATAAGGAGTTTTTTACAAAAAAAAGTCCATAATAACACTGCTGAAAAAATATCCTCTTAATTTGGCTTACAGTGGAAATTGTGTGAATACAAGGAATCTGTCCCAGGGACCTAAGAGCTTCTAGCAGCACAAATAAAAATACTGGTATTTAAAACATAACATCCACTACTCAATGAGTACATAAGGAGCAATGCAATGCAGAGTAGGCATTAAGAATTCATGTGACTACTGTGAAATGTAGAAAAATGTGATTACATGGTAATAAATGAAAGAGAAAAATATGTAGCAAAGACAAACAGTATTTAAATTCAAAACTTTATCTTAAGGATCATCAGCAAGTGGACAACACATTAGGAAATTAATCTTACCTAAGATTAGAGGCTACTTCTCAAAAAAAGGTCCTAAGTCATCAGCATGAACACAGGCTCAGTGACAGAGGAACATTAGTTTTTTGTCACTAACATGATGTTGTTTTTATAAAGCATACCTGGATGTTAATACTAAATTGTTATAATCTGTTTTAGAGGAAACATCTCTTTCTAATAAAAACTGTCTTGTTCTGTAGAGGATAAATGAATATATCTACTGGGTTTGTTACCATCAAGCTGTGCACTATGAGCTTTTCCCAGATCATTTCTTCTGGCCTTCCTCTCCTCCAGCATTTCATTAGTTGCTATTTCCTTTGAAAGGATTAAAGCACACTGTACATGTGATGTTCCTTTTTTTTACATGTTAAACCATGACAACACCACACAGATGTGCACCTGACATTATATCAGACTTCATCTTCTGCTATTTAAAATGTTAAACCCCAGTAAAAGGATTAAGTGATAGTCCAGTCTGAGATACCACAATGAGATATCAGGTTTGTACATGAAGAATGATTGCATAGCCTTGTTGTAACTTTGGGAAGGTTTCATTAAGAGTTCTATATTTAGGACTCACCTTAACCCTTATACCAAACCTCCTGTAACAATGCCTGGTTTTGAACATGTAAATTAGTATCTGGCCAAAACAGCATTTCCTACCTGCCACATCTCAGTCCCAAAAGAGGAATGGGAATAGATGGATTTGTGATACATAAATAATGAAGAGAAAGGTACCAGAAGAAAATCTTGCCTTTCTAGCCTCCATACATGCTGGGCAGAGTCTTGGGAAGAGAAAAACATGACAAATAGAACAGGATTGAAGGGCACTGGCCTCCCAGACTGTCTTTCCTTCTCCAATTGACCCAGATGCTTTAGATATGTGAAAAGTCTCTTGGCTGCAAAGCGCAAGACTTTTCGAGCCCTTCTCTGTGTCCCCACTAACTTCAGCTGCTGAGAGACCAGTTTCCTTCCTCCTAATTTCTGCTGCAACCTCCTGCCTTCCCAAATCTGAAACTCAGACCCTGCCTCTGCTCTCAAAGTAGTCAAGTGCCCATCCTGAATTAGGTTTGTTGTAAGCAATGAAGCAGTGGGATGATTTTCCTTAACAGTCCTTGTTAAAATTCATATGGAAGCATGATACTTAATTAAAAGCTTGCCTATCTGAAATCATTGAGGAAACAAGACAAAAACAATCCTTCCAGAAATATGTGCAGATGCAAAACAAGAAGAGGAGTACACAGGGAACTGTTTTTTGCCTGGCCCCTGCCACTGATTCACTTCAATAGTTTCTGCAAGTCATTTACTGTGCATCAATGTACTTATTGATGGAGGAAAACCAGTGTTTATTTCCTTTCACAGAGTTGTCCTGAGTCTGACTAACCACCACTTGTGCAAATCTTCGGATGAAAGAAATCATTGGAGTTCTAAGCTCTTAATATATATTACCTATTGTACTTTAAAACAGTCATCACACTAGGTAGAAATTAACATTCCAAAGCCCATAGGGTGGATACCTTTTCCTACATATATATATATAAAAGTCATCAAGTGACCTGCCTCAGAGGAAGGACAACTGAATACAGGTGAGTCTGAATTCACTCACAGAATATTTGTTTAGAACCAGAAACCTTGATTTGTTTTGATTTAGCATTTTGCCAATATTGTGATTGCTATGCTGTTTCTACCTTAGGTCTGTAAGGTTTTTTTGATGGGAGTGAAAAAAAATTCCTGCATGTGGAAGGAGCTACATCCTGTAGCTTTTAATAGGGACCCAGATGGATTTCCCATTGAATCCATAGGTGTTGGGTCAAGCTGTATTAATCTGGGCTTGTGAATACTTAGTGTTAGAGCTTAAACAGAGCTGCCAAGTGTACCCTGACCTGGCTGTGGGCACTGCTGGCCTGAATAAGCTCAGTCGGGACAAGGGAATTTTTCTGCAATGATACTGGTGGATTATTTGTGTTTCTGCATCCATACAATCTGGTTTGCAGTAGAAATGCAGGCTAGAGAAAAGGTCACATGCTATTAAAACTGATAATGTATTTTCAAGTGTTAGCAGGATTAGTGTTAATTGCCTACAAGACTCCTGGTGTGTTTTGTGTTTGAAATCTTTTTGGAAAAAATATAAATTTGTAAACCATGCAAGCTGCTCAGTTTAAATGTGTTCATCAGCAAGGCAAATACAAGCAATTTTTTTCCATCTGATAGCTATGATCTGATGATATTTTGGAATTTTATTAATAGGCACAAAACAGGCATTTATTAGTAAAGTGGTTATCTGCCAATATCACACAGAGAAGTATTATTTCATCAAATAAATCTTGGAGTTGCCTTGCATGCTCTTAGCAGAGAATTAAGGGTCATAGTTCTTGATTTTTGAAAACAAGTTTTTCTAAAAGCTGAGGAAAAATCCTATTTAAACAGAGAGGCAGAAGTTGCATGCACTTTATAGCACATTAGACTCCAAACACCTATAAAATTTAAAGGTAGTGGACCTTCTCACTGTAAAGGCACACTATGGGCCTTCAGGAGGGACCATGTGAGCAAGCAATGAGAGCTCACAGGGGCTAAAAAGGTCTCTGCTGGCCCAGGCTGCCATCAGGGACCTCCCTGATCCCAATCTCTCCAAGGGGAGAGAGTTCCTCTGCTGCCCAACCCCTCTTTGGCTAATGCCATCCCTATCAGGGTGGAAGCTTTTGTCACGCCAACTTTGCTACAGTGCTGTTGAAAATCAGCAGTAATTTCTTCATGTTTTGCAAACCCTTGTGTTTCCAGGTCTCCTGGGACAGCTGAGGAGAGCCATCACCATGATCCCTGCACTGCTGTTGCTGGGTCTTTCAGCCCTTGTTGGTGAGACGGGTTTGGGTTGCTGTCAAAAGCACACTGGGAATTGTTTGCAGAAGGACCATGGAGAGCAGGTGTGCAGTCAGGCCTGAGGCTCCCCTCCTGCATGGCTCTGTAAGATCCTGTGTGGCTCAAGGTCCTCAGCTTCTGTATGAGGCTGCTTGCTCCAAGACCGCTGCTTTTTGCTTAAAAGACCACACAGGTCTTTTAAACCAGCACATCTGGAGGACGGGACTGAAACCAAGGGAGTTACAGACATGTCTCCTCTTGATTTTCCCAGCTAACCTTACCTGATTTCCCTGCCTGCTCAGAAATGGTCTCACACAAGTGGCAAGCTGTTTGATGGAGGCTATTTGTTCCTCAGTTTCTGTGGAAACAGGGTAATTTTTCCAGACTGAGGCAAGCATTCTCCTGAATTAACTCCTCACCAAGTTCTGGAGGGACACAGGAGACAATCCCTGCCAGGGTGCTCAGATACCACCAGCCATCATCTGATGGAGTGGTTCCAAACACTGCGGGACACTGAATGGGAAGAGCCCTCAAAAATAAATGCAGAGGCTGTGGTTCTCCTCTCCCACACCAGCCTTTAGACCTAACGGGGTGGGTTTATATTCATCTAAATGGTCATGAGATCCATTTGCTTCAATATTCAGTTAGAAAAGAACGAATTTCTGTTCTCTACCTTTCTTTGATAACATTACTGATGGAGAGCAGTGGCAACTGTACAAGCAGGGCCAACACAAGGGGATGTGGATTGCAGGTCTGGACAACTCTCTCATACTTGACTTGTATGCACTTACAGCACTTGTACAATACTGCTCTGAGATCTCATGTGTTCAAACACCCCTGTTTAATATTTCAGCTCCATCTGTGAGTTACAGTTGCTATGGCGATATAAGTACTCTTCAAGTCCCCACCATGTCCTGTACACCTGTAAGAGCCTCTGATTGTGGTATGTATCATTCATTGCTTGATTTGTCAACCTGCTTGTATCTGACAGAGAGATGCCTAACCTTCTGTTATTGCCAAATTAAATGCCGTGCAGCTATTCAATTAGCCAAAAGGGAGAAAGCAACACTTCCTCTCCCAAAATAGCAGGTGCTGTGAAGCCTCCAGACCTGGGGGGAAGTGGAAGGATGAACTTCATGTCCCATAGTCAGGATCTTCAGCCTCAAAGCAAAGGGAAATAGTACTACCCCTCTTCAGTTAAAACAGCTTCTTCAACAGCCAGGACTTTAGCATCAGCCTCCTCACAAAGCCCCAGGGCTTATCTGCTCCAAGGGTAAGATACACAGAGCCAGGTCCTGAGTGCTGGCATGTTGGCTGAGCTGGCCAGTGCTGACCTGCCAGAGACACACTTTACAGGGGGACGTCCCAGGTGTGTAGCCGTCCTACCTCTGGTTGACTCATCTTTGGTAAATCCTTCACATTTCTCTCTTTCTTGCCTGGTGTTATTGCCCTGTGTCACCATACAGCTGACTACGTCACATTCATTCTGCTGATATCTCCAGGGATTTTGCCATGTTCCTTGGATGTAGGCTCTTCCAGAGCAGACACCTGACTGCGGGTGTTCAAGCACAGATCTGAACCTGCTTGCTTATTTCCAAACTGTTCTAAATTTGCTTTAAGAAAGCTTCCACTCTTTATAAATAGAACACAGCTGTTACTGCAGTGTGGCCAGTCAGTAGTAACATACCGCTCAATTTTTTCAAATCCATTTTGAAACTTCACTTTTCTGACTCCAGAGGTTCAGCAGAAGAAGAGAACCACACATGTGTGGCCACAATAGGGCCATGCTTGTTCCTCAAACCCCACTGCCCAACTGGATGTAGATGCAATTTCTTAAAAACTTGAGTTACTCCTTTGACACACCTGCTCGAGGGGGAAGCAAGGGGTTCAGACAGGGCTGTGTGTAAGCCTGCCTTTTCCTGCGCTGCAGGATATGCCATGATTCGGAGGACTGCTGAGGCAGACCTCGTACGCCTGAGGAGATACGAGATCCCGATTAGGAGAGTAGCCAGAAACCTGTGCCTGGACCCAGCGCTCATCGGTGCCATCATGTCCCAGGAGAGCCGTGTGGGCCTGCTCCTGGACAACGGCTGGGACCAGGGACGGCAGAAGTACGGCCTGATGCAGGTACACCAGGGGGATAAGCATGAGTAACAGCACAGTAATGTGGTGCATACCCCAGGGCTTTACCTTAGCAAATGACTGCTTTGTTTGAAAGAGCACTTTATTGCAATCCCTCTACATCAAAGGTTGTGCTTAAGTGTTGTCCTGAATAAGGTCACTTCAATGTGTGGAGTGGGAGTGCAATGAAGAGGAGGTGGCATTCAGAGGAAAACACATTTTCTTGCTTGTCTTTCCTAGATCAGCAGAGACCAACTGCAACCTTTTGCGGTGTGGGATAGTGAAGAGCACATAAATCAGTGCTCAAATATCCTGGTTCTTTCCATTAATGAAGTACGGGCAAGACATCCTACCTGGACATGGGACCGACAGCTGAGAGGTACGGGATGGGCCTTGTACTAGGAAGGGACAGACTGACTGGTGGGAGTGTTGTGTGCTTGTTTAAGGGAAAAAGGAGCATCAGTCTGGCAGATTTTACAGCCTCCCTTACAAAAAAAACACAAAAAAAAAACCCCCAAACAAACAAAAGAAACCCCCAAAGCCCCAAAATAACAACCAGAACCAGAGTTTTCTAGTTAAACAGAAGCAGTACCAGACCAGCAGACTGGCCATAAGAAATGGCTGTTAGGTGGATAAATAAGATAAAGCAATTAAACAAAAGTCACTGAAGAATGCAGAAACTGAGGCAGCACAAGACAACAGGATTATTGTGGCAACCTGTTGTGTCCAGGAAGCTTGGAATTTGGGTTTCCTTGTAGTCCATGTTATCTGTGTGCTGGTTTGTTCATCCTATGCTATTTCTTACTCTCCCTTCCTTGCTCTGATTACATCCTTATTTGGTAACAGTGTTCCATTTCCACCTGCATTTGGAGAGAGTCACAGGCTCCTTCCCTGCAGCAGTAAAGATTTTACAAAATCAGTCACTTTTCAACAATAATGCACAATTGGCACTTTGTCAAGCAGTTGTGTGTGTTTGGTGAGGTGCATGGCCCTTTTTGCTACAAATTTTTGCTCTTTGATCTCTATTTCTTACAAGCCGATAACAACTCTTTCTTAACTCTTTCCAGGGGGACTCTGCACCTACCGTGCAAAAATGGGCAACCTCCAGGTCTACGAGGCAGACCCATGCAGCAGAGACTACAACTACGCCAACAGCGTGATTAGGCGAGCCCAGTTCTTTAAGAGAAATGGGTTCTAGGTGATAAACCCTCCCCACCACCGAGCCTCCCCTCTGCAGACTGGCCCAGCAGTGATTGTAGTACCCAGAGCAACTCCCCAGGTCTCCTGGCAGGACCGATGCTCGTGGCATTGCCGATGACACCTTGCTTGCTCCAGCAAATCCCAGCCCCTCACTCACTGATGGGCGAGCTCAGCCCTGCCTTCCAGGAGACCCCCAGGGATGAGATACTACAAGCTCGGGGTCCTTGAAAGGCAGATGGGGACAGACAGTGATGTTTAAATTTTGAGTGAGGAAGGTGACTCCTCCTGTTCAAAGCTGAACCCCAGGGCTGTTTGTGCATCCCCCAGACACAAGCAGCTCTCCCTGGGCATCAGCTGTGCTCTTCCCACCTGCATCCTCCTCCTTCCCTCTCCATGGGCAATGTGGGGGATGAAGACCCCAAGTTTCGGTTTTGGTGCTGCTGGCTAAGGGGCAATGAAGAGACTTCTCAGTGAGCTTTTGGTCTCTGCAGTAGCTGAGTGTTCCTGTAGCCAGCCTTGAAGGGGACAATCCTAAAATAGGCTTTGCTTGGTCTCCTGAGTCCATGGCCATGGCACAACTGGGGACCTCTTCAGGGCCTCTATATGGAAAGTACTGCAAGTGCCACAGCAAAATGTCTTTCCATTGGAGACCAGCCCCTGGAGCAGGAGTCAGCCCAGTATGTACCCACCCCAGGAGCTGTATCACAGCAATAGTTTTGGTAAAAAAAACCACAACTGTTCCTGCTTTAGCTTTGGCACATTTATGCTAAGTTTCCTCCAAATTTAAAAGCATTTCAGCATCTGTTCCTCTGCCAGGAATCTCTGTTTCTAATAGAAGTGAATGAGCTCTGGGCCTAAAAGGTTTGTTTGAAAGTGGATGGGTCTCTCAGTGCCAATTTATTAATTAGAGAATAATAATAAGATAGAAATAAAGATAAATGTTAAACCCCAATGTTTTTTTTTCAATTTCATGGGGCTTAGTGGGTAGCAATCTACAACTTGAGTAAATAACCCCATTCAGTACTCTTGGAATGGGTCTAAAACTCTATTTGAAAACAGGGAGAGCATAATGGTGCTGCAGACTGAATAGGTCAGAAGAGCTGGGTCTGAGCCCAGCTGCTGACCCAAACTTGTGAACATGAGAATAGGGATGTTCACATTTAGCCTTTCAAATTACCATTTTGGAGGTATCAGGGCACTTTTTCTCCAGCTGCCACCATTGCTGATGCAGAAGGCATGTGCCTGGCAGTCCCTGCCTGGCAGCAAGGGCCAGTGCTGTGCGTGTGCCCGGGCTGCCAGGCTGGGTCAACACAGGCAGCATGAGAGCTGGTTTGGAGACAGCTTTTGCAAGCAGAGCAATTTTAATGCTGTGCCCCTTCTCTTGCCAGTCACTCATCTGCTCACTGTCATGGCAAGGACTCTGCATGATTAATATCCGTTACAAGCAAACTAATTTTATCAGCTCTGGAGACCAGAGGGAACTCTAGGATGTCTCAAATGTCACTGATTTTTTGTAAGACTACCATAAACAGTTCAGGGTTGAGCAACCACAGACATTGAACTACATAATATTTAGTCATTAGTGAATCTGCACTGTATTAATATAATTCTACTAAAATCATTACTTTGTAATACAAACTTATGAAATGTATCACATGGTTGTCTACTTGACATAACTTATGTAAAATTCATAGGATGAAGCCTTTGGTGCATAATGTTATGTAAACCTCTGTGTTACATAAACCCCTTATGTAAAGCCTATGAATGAATTTTCGGTAGATCAGTACAAACTTCACACAGGGCAGGGAATCTCATTGCTGCCTATGTGTACAAAGCTGAGGTTTGAGTTCCAAGGGTGAACAAGAGTGAAGCTTTCTTTGGTTGCCTTCATGTCATCCTCCATCACTGCCAGTGAGCTCCTTGTCACCACTACTGGTGCTGCCAACCCTGCAGATCTTTGAGCTCCTCAGGAGTCCAATTTGTTCAAGTGCTACCTGTGAAGCTGCTGCTTCATGTTGTGATAGCAACACCCAAGGGCCTGCAGACCTGCCTGCTGAGCTGTGCAGCGTCACCACAAATGATTATTTATATTTTTAAGTCTATTTAAAATTCCAAGTTATGGAAATTCTGTATTTTGTTCCAAATACTGTTTTAGGGCATCAGCACTTCGCAGTGAATGCAGAAAATCTCTGCAGAAAATGAGTTAAAGTTTGATAAATTGGTAGGAAGGAGTAAATAATTAGGGAAAGTTTAACAGTAGCATGCTGCCTTAAGGTTTGAGCAAAAGGTTTCCTGACAAATAATGAGTTCAGGTTGTTGTTCCCCTCTGATCTTTTTCTGGTCACCTTTGTCCATGTTACTGGAGGTTCCTCTTCTGCCTGATGTAGACAGGGCAGCTGCAGTCGCACTCTTGGTCACCCGTTTCCCCCATGGCCTACTGGAAAAAAACCCAAAAACAACAGACAACTTGAAAAGCAAATGATCTAATACTAAGTAACATATCAAAAAAAGCGGAAGCACAGGCAAGGAAAGAGGAAAGCCAAATCAGAGGGGAAAGAAAGGTCCAGGGAATCAAAGACCAAGATGCCTGCCTGAAACATTGAGGAAGATGCTAAGTAAAGGATTGAATTGTTCCTTCAAGAGATCCCGTGGGACAACAAAGCAGCAAGAAATAGTCAGGAGGGTTCTGGCAGCATGTCTTGGAAGGGAAAAACCACCTCAGACCAGTTAAAATCTTTATCTAATTGGGTAAATGGCCAAGAGGGAAGCCATGGTTATGCTATATCATGAGGTCAATAAGGCTTTCAGCAGAAATATGAAGTGCCCTCATATGGGAAGGGCCTTAAAGTAAGTAGAAAAAGCACTGGTTGTCAGCAGCTTCTGGCCAGACTGGTGAGACTTTTCAAGTGGAGCTACACGAGTCTGTCCTACAACAGTTTCTCTGAAATTTGTGGTCAGAAAATGAATGGAGGATGTGAGCTATCAACCCGTGGGCTACATGGAAAGGGAACACAACCACTTCCACTGTGGTTAGAAACTGAAAACCAGTTAGGAACCAAAGCACTGAAATCAATTAAACACAGGTGCAAAACACTCGAGGAGGTCAAGCAGGGGTGTAGTGGGTGGGCAACCATCCCACATACAGGGCTGGGGATTCTAGTGGGAAGAAAAGAAGTTGATGCCAGTGGAGGAGAGAGGAGAAATCAAAAAGAAGGAAAATCCCATTTGGGGGGTTATCTTTGTTATAGCACTGTGTGTAAAGCAGCTGGGGTAACTCTGCTCTCAGCTGTTCAGCTGTCAGTCGGTGAGGCTTGGCAACAGTGTTTGAGCCTGTTGCACCAACAAACATGTGCTTAGGACAATCACAACCCCCATGGAAAGTACAGCCTGTAGAAATAAGGAATTAGACTTTTTTTTTCCCTGAAAAGAGAAAAAGCACACAGTTAGGATTTTCTAATATACAAAAGAAATTAAGGACAATGACCGACATACTTCCCTTCCCCTTGAGGGTAAGACAAATAGCGGTGAGTTTGGCAGAAGATTTGTGTTGGATACTTCAAAAACTTTCAGAATAATGAAGCAATGCAACAATTCCTGGGTATTTTAAACCACATCCAAGACCAACATGTAAAAGTAGCTGTACATCATATATAATCACAGAAAGGTTTGAGTTTGAAAGGACATTAAAGACCACCAAGTTCCAACTCCCCTGCCATAGGTAGGGACACTTCCCACTAGACCAGGCTGCTCAGGGATCCAGCCAACCTGGCCTTGAATACTTCCAAGGATGGGGCATCCACATCTTCTTCTTCATAACTTATTCCAATGCCTCACCACACTCACAGTAAAGAATTTCTCCCTAATATCTAAGCTAAACCTGCTCTCTTTGCAGTCATGCTTTGTAGAGAGGGTAAATGCAATAGGTATTGTTTAAGGACCTTTCCAGGCTAACACTGCTGAATCAGAATCAGCAGTCAGGAAATGGAAAAAAATTACAGACAGGGAAGAAAAACCTTCTCTGTTGGGGTCCTGTGATTTGGTTTTAGAACTAATGTCAGTATTGGGAAATCTATTTAAATGTGCTTTCTACAATAAACAGCAAATGTGAGGTGGAAGCTTTCTCTCTCATCAACTTGTTAAGCTGCAGGTGGCATGGGCTGATCCCTCCATGGCTCAGGCAGGGATCTGCCTGGAGTCTGGAGCATCAATGACTGGCTTTCATAGGAACCAGGCAGAGGGACCAATTAAACAATCTCTTTCAGCAGTAACTGAAGCAGCGGGAAAACACTGTCAAAACCAAGTCTCTGTTGGGTCAGAGTCCTAACCCACGTGGGAGAGCAGATTGTTCTGATGGCTGATTCTGAATGCTGCAGCTGGATCTGTTTGAGCCACATGTCCATGTCTCTCTCTCTGAGATATGCAGAAAAGAAAGGGAAACACCAGCACATCAACGCAGAGCTGAATAACTCTGTTTGTTCTGCTTTGTTACTCATTGCAAAACTGGGCTGGGATTTCCTAGCCAGCAACCTGTCCCCAGGATGGGGCCTCTTTCATTGCCCTGGATGGGCACCAGCCTGTGGTCCCAAGGATCCCTATGGAGCCAGTGCTGCAGCTGGGGGTAACTGTTTTTAATGCTTGCCTCAGTTTATTTAATTACCTTCCTTGAAACTGAATACTCCCATATTGGATGCACGTGGCCTGCTTTTTCCCATTTCAGTGTTTAAAGAGATCACATAGTAGGATTGCAACCTGAGAGCAGTTTCCCAGGAACATCCCTGAAACAAAACCTTTGTGCCCCTCTCTAGCATTTGTTTCTGTGGGTTCCTCAACCAGCTCGCCCTAGAAGCAGGGGTTTATTGCAACTAAAAAATTCTGCTTCTGCACCTCATCCCTACAAGGTGCTGATCCAGCTGGTATGCAGGCTCCCACTCATGCCACCGTCCCACCTTTACTGCTCCTCTGGCCTCACTGACCACTCTCACAGAACTCAAAAAGGATAGTACAGTCCTACTACAGCATTTTTATCAGCAGCGACTAGGATTTCCACCCACAGGTTTTTACGGTGCTTCTCTTTTCCTGTAATATTTTTATGCTGTTACATTTTTATCCTTCACATGCAGCATCACTCCTCCACCTCTACATCCTACTCAGTCGTTCCTGTGAGTCTGGCAGTGCTGCAGCTCATTGGTTTTCTAGCCTCCACCAAGCCTCTGAGACACCTTCTGTCTCAGGGT
Organism: Daphoenositta chrysoptera; assembly: GCA_013397915.1. Taxonomy (NCBI): domain Eukaryota; kingdom Metazoa; phylum Chordata; class Aves; order Passeriformes; genus Daphoenositta; species Daphoenositta chrysoptera. Next base: position 1,054,341 of record VZRO01000700.1, read on the forward strand.
TGCCATTTGGTCCAGGCATTTGGGTTCTGGCTTGATTTTGAAGTCTCTAGCAACTGTACAAAAACACTTGTGAGTTTGCCTTTGCTTCATTGCTTAATACTGCACATGCCAAATCCTTGCCACTGCATTTTGTCTTTCTCACATATTGTGATCGTGCTGTTTATTTCCCTCATGTTTTTTTCAGAGGTAATCCGAACATCAGCCTTGTCCACCATGCAGATCACATGAGTTCAAACCAGATACTCCTCTATATTTTTCAGCTTTCCCCCGCTTCTAGTAGAAATGCTACTCTCAGAGCTCTTCAGTTTCCAGTGACACAGGTCACAGGTATGCTACAGCTCAGGTGCAGCCTACCCCTTCTATGCTGCACCTCTCATCCATGTTTTGCCAGTTCCTCACATGTCTCAGCCATCTACAAGTCCCTGCATTTCCCCATGAGGCCATCTTGCTGCCTTGGGACAAGGGACCTTCTCCCAGCACCCAGAGCACTGTGTCTTCCTGACATGGGCTGGGTAACCTCCCACAGCTTAAATGGGCTTGATTGCTTTGGGAAGCTTGTACCAGCCTAGTTTCTCCCCAGAAAGCATAACTAGGATCACCCATTTCTTACCCACGCCTTATTAAGCTAATTAACAATTAGGAGAAATGTTCAAGAGCATGAAAAAACCCACACAGTGAAGATGTAGCTGACCTGAGTCTCTACTGCTGCAGCCCTCAGCCTTCCACAAACACTTGATTTCCAAGAACTGGAAAGGTTTCTTGTTCCAAAGCAGGCAAGCAGAAATTTGACTCATTTCTGTCCTTTAAATCAGGTTTTATTTCATGAATTCCCTGCTTATTCAGCCACTCCTTAGCTGATTCAGATCAAGAAACTGACAAAGTTTTCAAAGGGGTCTGAGTGCACGGTTACAGAAATCAGGATTATAGATTCCTGCCATGATAATAAAAATCCTGGCAGCATATTCTTTGTACCTTTCCTCTAGAAATGAAGACAAACTCTAAAAAGGCACAGCTGCATGCCTGAGCCATAAAGGCCATATAGAGGACCAAATTACCCCACAGATGTTTGCCCTGAACCATTTAATTGCCAGAGGCAATTCTTCCTTCCTGCCAGACACAGGAGAGAAGAGTGAAGAGTAGCTGGTACTAGATCTGGTCCAGTGCCCTGCAGCCTGGCTTCAGGTTAAACCAAATTGTCCCTCCCCTGTGACCCTTGTGATCAATGAAAAGCTGCTTGCTAATCAATCGTGGACACTGATATTGAATGGATCATTGTAGCCCTTGCTGTGTGTACTATAGGTGGATGTCCTACACTTACCACATGCACAAAATATTTCAGTAGCAGGGCTGTCAGTTTGCTCTGTGCGGAGGCTGAAGAGCTAACTGAGTATAAAGAAAGTCCCAAGGAATTCAGGTGACACTGTCCAGGTGTGGCAAAGGAGGTTTGTATAGACAATATGGGCAGGGAATAAAGTTGTTCACGGTGGGAGTGCCTCAATTACTGTGAGATAGAAGAAGCAAACCAGTACATCCTTTATGTTTCTGCCCCTGCAATGAGGGAGTAGTAGCACAGACCGTTTGGAGATTACTGGTTTTTGAATCCCCTTTGGTGGTATTTTGAATTCTTTAAATGTCACTTGTTTTGAGCCACATCTGTTCTATTTTCCTTCCTGCCAGATGCGCTTTCCTCTGTTTCAACCTTCTTCATACTCAGTCCTAAGTGTGAACATGAAGAGCCCCATGCACGAGCTGCTGTGACTTTTTGCAGCTGGTTCTCTATGGGAGGTATCAACAGTACAGGAAAAACTTACAGAATAGAATCTCTCCGTGCAATCTCTCTCTTTTTAGCTGGGGACGAATTCCCCAGCTAAAAATGTAAAAGAGCTGCTGAAAGAGAAAAGCAGCATTTCACACCCACTAAATCTACCGTGGGGGAGAAGCGGGTCAGGATAGATTCTGCCGCGGGGAGTTCTGCCATCCAGTGGCTGTTTTCCTTACTGCTGCACAGCTACAGAAGCTTTGAAATCCACACTGCCTGCTAATTTGGGGTTGTTGACCTTTGTTGTCTTTGTGCAAGAGGGGATAACAACGGGGGCCTGGCATAGTCTCTGCATATCCGAATTCTCAGCAGTTGCAGCTCTGGTCATGTTATTGTTCCTGGATCTTTGCCTGCAAAAATTTGATTAAATCCAGAAGTGCAGGTTCCCATTTTCCCGTTGTCAGCATGTTGTTGCTTCCAAGAACTGAAGGGGAGCAGTTGTTTTCAGACAAGGCTCCTCCTAGTTCCAAACTGTTAACAGTGGGACTTTAAATTAAATTAAAAGGTATTTCATTTTTAAACCATAATTGTGTTTGTGCTGTAGAACAGAAGCCCTGTTGTGTTCGGGAAGATGCACAAGTTGTTAGGTGTTTCTGTTTCTTGTAAGACCAGCGGGGGTGGGAAGTGCTCTAAGCCAGCTGTTCCAGAGCACTGCCAGCAGATAGAAAGCCCATTTGTCTCCAGGAAGTGTGTTGAGAAGGTGGGGAGACATCCTGCAGCAAACATGTCATGTCTGTGATCTTTGTCTAATATTCTTGTAAATTATTCACTGTACCAAAGGCTGTTTTCCATTAAGTGTTAGCACCGTTCCTCTCAGTTGATGTTTGCATGTTTTTCCTTCTGCAAGGGTGTGTTGAGACAACAGATGAATGCAGATAAATTGCAAGTCAAACAATCTGCAAGTCAGATAAATTGTAATGGGTGTAACTGAAGGATGTTTCTCTTCGATTTTCTTGTAGCTATGGAAAAGCAAGCTGGAGCCAGTAAATAGTGCAGGATTTCACTTGACTCTCATCAGATTTTTTTTTTTTTTTTAAATTTTGGAATAGGAAACCTGCCTTTTTGAGATGCCTTTTTCCATTGGCCATGCAGGCAGCCCAAGTCGCAAACTTAGCCTAAGACAGCTAAGTTTTAGGCAATTAGGGGAGATAAATTGTGCACAAAGCACCAGTTCACCTCCCAAGGTACACGTGAGCTAGTATGACCAAGAGGTAATCCCCTCCAGAGCAGGCCATATACACCATGACTGCATCTGCTGGCACAAACACCTGCACTAGTATCAAAAGGATGCCACGGGTTTCAGTCATGGATCTGAAAGCATTTTAACAGCATGAGTCACACATTGCACTGGCCTGACATCTGGTTGTAAATACTGCTCTGTGCTGGTTTCAGCTGAAACCAGCACACGCTCTAACGCTGTTCAGAGCGTTATGGGAACACATGGAATGTTGACACAACTGGAGCTTTGGAGGCAACTGTGAAACCAGAAGGTCTGAGCTGTGTAGGTGGGCACTAATTCAGTCGTTCATCCCCTCTTACACCCACACACAAGCTCATGCTTATTATGGATCATGGTCTCAGATTTTTTTCACAATCAACAAAGATCCTATTTGGGCACATTAAGTTTATGTTGGGAATAGAGTTGCCTTTGACATGACATTTAAGACCATCACAGAAAAGATGAAAGTCTGCTGGGTGTATCCAACCCCTGAACCTGCATTTGTCTCTCCGTTAAGAGAGTTTCCCTCAAAACCTGAACTCCTGAACATTTCTTCACTGTAGTCCTAAATGAAAAGGGACTAAATCTGGGACTAATCCACTCATAGGCTTAGATTTAAAACAAGCCTCATCTCACTCTCAATCTGCATGCTAGAGAACTGACCTCTGAATCTGAGAAAAAATTCTTTTATATCATTTGTGTATTGATTTCTAAGGCACCCTTCAGTAAAATTAGTCAATTCTATCTGTGTTTCACTCTAAACAGATTCAGAAAGATTCAAAATGTCAGCTCAGCCATAATGACCTTTATAAGAACTGGGTTTGGACTCTAAAAATGAAAGGCAAAGCCATGCATGTCATGTTGTAGGAGCTCCTGCCTCAGAGAAGACAGCAGAAAAAGAACATGGAGAAATACCATGCCAAGATGCCAAAAGCTGGCAATGGTGAGGGTCTTGCTCTGGCTGTGATTGATTGTTGGTATTACCTTTCAAGACACACGTGCTGGAACTGTGCTGAAGGATGGCCTGGGTAACCATGGGAATGCACTCGGCTTAATGCAGCTATGGTCAACCTTAAAAACACAAATCTCATCCTTCCTTTGAAGCAGAGTCAGAAGAGTGGCAGGGCCCCTGTTGAAAGGCAACTCCCTAAACCTTTTCAGCCAACTCTTGGGCCAGGCTAAAGCCAATGCTGACCAGCCTGTCAGCTCCCAGCACCAGGGAAGGCCCTGGTGAGTATCAGTGCATGAGCAAAACGCTTTCACACTGTGAGACTGATGATTGCTTCCCAGCACTCCCTTGGGATTGAAGAGATTAATTGTTCCTATTTCACATTTAGATAGTAAGTCTTGTTTCAAAAAGCACCTTTTAGAACTGAGCACGCTGTAGGCTGCAGCTACATACCATCAGGTTAATTACACTTTATGCACCACAGGGGCCTGGCTAGTGGGGGATCTTGCTTCATTATTCATGCCTACATTTGTGCCTCACTTGTTTGGCAAATTGTACCCTTATCCATAAAATCCCTAAGCATTTGCTGCATGCATGGGATCTGCTTTTGTAACAGCTCCGGCCCCCTCAGACTTGTGCTTTACTACCTCATGGATAAGGGGAGAAGGAGAAGGACTGGGACAGAGATCCAGGGGACATCCCTATAGGAAATGGATTTTCCCACCCTTGATTCAGCTGGGGAGGAGAGGGGCAGTCACTTTGCACCTGGAAACACTGTGAAGCAGCAGTAATCCTGCTTTCTGCCTACTGCCACCTTTACAACAGCAGCTATGCTGGTTTTTAAGGCTCTGACAGACAAGAAAGTAGGGCAGGCATTCCTCTTCCTATTCCTTGATTAGCCTTCTAGCACGTTTTTTTTGAAACTTGGCAAATACCATGACATTTTTCAGTTGCAAGGAGTAAGGGTGGGCTCTCCCCCTTCTCTCTCTGTTCCCTTTGTTTTGTGGTTCTATACCCACCTACAAAAAGCAACCTATCCTGGCAACTCTGAAGGAGGAACACACTAATTTTGAAAACTCGTGATCCTCTCTGGAGGAAACATTCCTTATATTCCTGGGCACGGGTTACACTGAAGCAGTTGTTATGGTTGGGTCCCTTTACCCCAACTACAATACAACCATGTCTGAGGTTATTGGTGTGGGTGGGCGTGAAGGAATATGCACACAAGAAAGCAGGCATAAAAGTGAAGATGTTAATGTCAGCAAAACACAGCAAGGGGTCAATGATCACCAAGTTTGGATGTAAAGGAGGAAATTTTGATTTCTTCACTAAGTTAAAACACAAAAGGAACACCTCTGGCAAAAACAGCTAGAAATGGTATTACTATGGCAAACAATACTGGTGAAAAGAGATCTCAGTTGAGCTGTTTATTTGCTTATTTACTGATGAAGTAGCACCTCTGTTTATGTGTTTCTTTCACCCTCATGCCAGGTGGGATCTCAGCCTATAATGCAGGAGTTAATGCTGTCCAGACCTATGACAAAATGGATATTGGCAAAACACACAACTATGCCAATGATGTGGATGAGAGAGCCAGGTTTTATAAGAGAAATGGATATTGAGATCTCTGTGTAATGATTAGATTTGTGGCCTTGATTGCATACATTGCTTCTAATTAAAAACATTCTGGATTTCTCCCCCAGAAACAGTAAGAATGGGGGAGGACAATGAAGCCAGGAACAAGTACAAGCTTGCAATAGGTTTTTATTCAAAGTTTTCATCTGTGCCTGCAGTTTCTCAAGCAGCAGATTAATGCTGCAAGAAAGTTGTAACACTACTTAACAAGATTTTATCCGCCTTACGTTTTATCTGTCAATACACATCTAACAGCAGTACAAACCAGCAGTGCTGGCTGTCAAGAGAGGCTGAGCTGTCCCTGTCAGAGGCTTCCAAGGCCCAACTGGACAAAGCACTGAGCAACCTCATCTGACCTCAGTGCTGGCCCTGTGTTGAGCAGGAGGTTGGACTAGAGACCAAAAAGGTACCTTCCAACATGAATTTTGCAATCGTCTTAAGCCAGTCTCTTTGTTCCCTACACAAAAAGGCAACGTCTCTCATCTGTGCTTCATAAAGATCTGCGTGGAGCATGACAAAGCTCTGTTAGTGAAAGGACATGGACACACACTGTGTTTGTGCACCCTGCTGGTTCAGGTTTTAGGGCTGAGAGCAAATCTTTAGAGAATGTATGCTTATACAGAGGTTTGGGATAGCACACTAACTGTGTGAGAGTGGGGGCTCCTGGGGGAAATACCGTTTCAGAAACACCCAAACTTACACATATATGACAAGGTAAAAAAAAAAATACAATTTTATTTTTCATTGGAACTGTCAGCTTGTCAATTAAATATCTCTGTAAACGTCTTTTGCAGCTGAATCTTACTCAGAACTAACAGGTGCTATGTATTTTCCCTTCTCTCTATATGGGAGCCTGCTTTTAGCTCTGCTTTGGCTTAGATAGTTTATCAGACACTTTTTCAGCTGTGAAGGGTACCAAGCAAGGCTTTTCATTAACACAGTCCCTCCGGGAGACCCTGCAGCACTTTTGTAGGCTGCAACGTCAGAGATCCAAATGCATATCCACAGCCAGACCGTGTGGAATGGAGCTGGCAGAGCCCTCTGCTGGAGGCTCAGCAGCGCCGCGGACACCAATCCCGGACAGCCCTGCTGCTCTGGGACACCAGTCCTGGCACAGCTCTTATTTGCTATCCACCAGCAACAAGACCCATTGGCCTAATTTTTTGTGTCCTAGTACTTGCACCATCTCTTTAAACAATGCCCCGTGCCTTGGACGCACTACACATCCTTGAAAAGGGCTCACATTCCACCTTGTACCTCCCTGTGGGAATATGATAAACACCTCACAAAGACTGCAGTTATAACACACTGCAGCACAAGATGCCGTGCAGATCCTGGAAGAAAGGAGGGAGGTGAAAAAAGCAACATTACTTTATCTCCTTCACTTTTTCCATGCTATTTTATTTCACCTCAAATTCCCATTTCTGCCTTCAGCCTGGCCATAGGGGCAGTTACATTCCTCAATGCCACTACCACGGCCTATCCTTTTCCTTCTGCACAGTGCCTCCAGCTTCTATGTCCCTGTACTGATATATCTATGCCTTTGAACTCCCACAGGTGTTTATTCTTCCCTGCAAGCAGGCAAAAAGGATAAACACTAATTTTCAGGGACTGCATCCCCCTGATCTTCTCACAACATGCAGTCATTAAGATTAACTCCTCTTCAGTGTGTCTCATGTGGGAGAGGCTCACAGCATGTTAAACTACAGAGTTTATACTGGAATGTAAACTACTTTATCATTTGATACAGTAGCAGCTTGCTAACTTTGGCTGCAGTTCTTAAAACTGTAAGTAAAACTACGCACACAGTAGTATTTTATAGGCTTGCAGCCCATAATTCTAACTCACATCAGAGGTATGCTTTGGGGTCTCTGCATTTCTAAAATCTGCAATTTTAGAACAGGAGAAGCATTAACTTTCACATGCACTGCAGCTCTTAGGCTATTCTTATTGAACACTTAGGATCAGGGGATATATATGAAGACAGCAGGTTTCCTGAAAGACAAATTGGACTACCAAGATACTAAGATGTGAGTAACTCCTGTTGCTCCCAAATGGAGAGTTCACCTACTTCTTAAGCTACAGAAGAAGCCAGATGAAAGATTTTTAGCTAGGGAACGAGTGTGAGATCTGGATAACCACAGTAAATCACTCTGTGGATAGCCAGTCAGTTCTCATGTGACTGCTAAACAGAGGGCTTTTCAATTCCAGTTCCCTCCTTTGTGCAGTGGAAGTCCTGCAGTATCGCTGTAAATCTTTACTGTTAGCTGTGAAATGTGCTCACCATCATCAGCTAGATCTATTCTACTCACTTCTCTGCGTATTTGACTTTATTTGTAAAATTCTGTTACAGTTAGCCATAAACTGCAGCAATCTAGCCACAAAATTAAAACATGAAAACAGAGAGCCTATAATTCATTTAATATTTCATGTAACTATTAACAACATTGATTTTCATATCTGTACACCTGCAATCCTTCTTTAAGCATCAGTGTCACCTTTGCCATTCATACCAGAGTACGAATTTTTACAATTTCATACACAAACTCTTAACTAGGGATTTAAAATATTTATTTTATCAAATCTAAATCCAACCAGCACACCTTATGACTTAATTTCTTTCTGCTCCACAGGTTTCAGGCGCTTTTTAATGACAAGCTCTCCCTTGGTTGTCAGAAAGGTGCTGGACACTTCCTCTTCTGTTGGCAGCCCGTGGGGTAGTTTCAGTGGCTGTATTCTACAGGCAAAAGAGTTTGCTTAGTGAAGTCCTGTGACTAGAAGAGAGCTACATTCAATGTTCCAAATTAACAAATAAATAAACTACTAGTTAACAAACCTTATCAGATGTTTAATAACTTTCAGTCTGGAATTCACAGAAGGGATATTTTTGTGCAGTCTTGGCTGATGTGCCTACATAAGGGATAAAACAAGTTTTACAAATGTGTTGCCAAATCCCAAATCTTTGTTCACTGAATTTTGCACACTAGCAGTAAAAAAAAAACAAACCACATTTGCAAATGTAAGATTTAGAATAGTGCCATGCATCAAGAACACACATAAACATATGCAATCAAAACCTGATTCCAGTAAAATTACTATTTCAGCTTTATTCCTATTCCATTATAAATGTATTTTTCTTCCAACTGTTAAAAATACTGTAAATGTAAATACAAGACTTTAGGGGCACAACTTCTTCCTTCAGTTATATCTTACACTGATCAAGCACACATTTTTTTCTCTGTAATATTACACCAACTAGACAAGTCTTTGCACAATGTGCACTTGGCCCGAAAAACTCAGATAAACACATCTTTGACACAAACTTTTAGAGTCTTGAATTTGGAAGCCTTTTCATTGATAAATGAGTTTTATTTGACTTCCTACAATATCTGAATAATATGACCCATAGAGAGCTGAATTCACAGTATTTACAAACCTATTTCTATTATTTCAGAAGAATTCTCAGGGTAAAGTTCCCCTCAGGCAGTGCAGCACAATACCATAAAGAGATATTCTGAATTTCCACTAAAAGCACATTTGCCACAAACATTCCCCTCAGCTCTTAAACACATTATCAGCTTCTCAGATTGCCTTATGGCTGCTATAAATCTAATTCTGCTTTGTGACTGCAAAACTGAGATCGTTAAAAAACCCACTATAGTGCTGCCTTTCTGACATACACAAAAAGTACAAAGAACAAAAATCATACTTTATCCAGTCCCAGATCATGTATTATCTTCTTTTCCCAGTATGGGCGACCAATCATGCTTTTTATTCTAGTAATAACATGGATTTTGTGGGGCTCCTCAGGGTTACCTCCATACTTCTCATGATCTCCAGGCTGTGGCTGAAATACCTAGAATAAAAAGTTCACAAAACCAGAGGGTTTTTTTTCCTAAATATCGGTTCTACAGTTAATTACTGTCTAAAACATACTTCAACCTTGGCAAAAATTCTTACATATTTTCTTTTCAGGCGGTCAAAGCACCAACAAAGTCATCTCAAACTTAGCTTTTATAATATGAAGTCAAACACACTTTTATAATGGTTTGCTGATAAATACAGTAACTCTTGAGCTTGGCCACACAACTGCACAGAAATACATGGACAACACCCTGTACCAGCACAACACTTCATTCACGTTATCAGGGAGCCTGTGCTCAGCCTCTAGATGGCAAGTTTTTCGACAGGCTTTAAGAATGCTTTTAAGGAAAAGAGTCAACTGACACCAGATGGTATTGTTATAAATACATATTATTGTGTTGG